>NQVE01000054.1:790000-1287500 GCA_003260385.1 Cuscuta australis | reverse complement strand
CCGCCCTCTCCTGGACAACTTCAAAACCCCACAAATCAAAGCGTACAATGGGACGGCCGATCCCCAGGACCATCTTGCTCGTTTCGGAGTGAACGTGGTCATTTATGCATATCCAGAAGAAATCAAGTGTCAATGCTTCCTGGCGACACTAGAAGGGCAGGCTTGTGAGTGGTTCCACAAGTTGCCCAAGGGATCGATATACAAGTGGAGCGACCTGGCCCACAGGTTCTTGGAGCACTTCGCGTCCACCCGAAGAAAAAAGCTCTCCTTCTCGCATTTGCTCAATGTAAAGATTCGGAAGGGGGAGCAGCTCCGGGAATTCATTAATAGGTGGGAGAAGGAGGCTAGGGACGTCCAAGGGGCGGACGACCAAGCCTTGATCGCCATGCTCCAAGCTGCACTCCCCCAAGGGGATGTGCGCAAGGAGCTGCGACGGAATCCACTCTCGACCTATCAGGAGATGTTGGCCAGGGCGAAATACCTGGCATTGGAAGAGGAAGACGATAAGCCACCGGTCCGGAAGGAGAAGAAAAGCGGGCCACCGGTGGTAGAAGAAAAGAAGAGGAAGGATTACGGTAAGGGGCCGAACCCCACCGGATATCATACGAACAGACATCATGTTCACGCGATACAGTCTTTGCCTGCCCCTCCTCACAGTCGGGAAAGCTATGGTGTGCAAGATGCACCCAGATACTGTGAGTACCATCGTAACAGCACCCACAACACATCGGAGTGCGTTACACTAAAAAAGGAGATGAATCAGTTGATCGCCATAGGGCCGCCTCCTCGGTCGGAGCGACCATCTTCAGGTAACCGGACCTGGAAGAGACCGGCAGCCCCCACAGCAGCGATCACAACAGGAGAAGGGCAGGAGGATGGACGACGACATCTAGGGAGAGATTGTGACGACCTAGATGAGGAGGAAAGGCAGGGCCGCCGACACCTTGGGTGTCGGTTCATCATGGGAGGCAACACCGGAGGAGATTCGGTATCCTCACGAAAGAAGTGGAAAAATATGGTGCATCTGGCTGAGGTACAAAGGCCAACCCTGCCCAAGCGGAAGAAGAAGAAACCTCCGATTTTCACAGACGAGGATTACCCACCAGTCCTCAGCCCCCATAGAGATGCACTGATGATAAGGGTGGAAATCAATAATGTGGTCGTCCACCGTACCTTGGTCGATACTGGCAGCTCGGTCAACGTTATGTACAACAACACCTTTAAGGAATTGGGGTTGTCTCGAAGCGACCTGAAACCAATCCATACGCCACTGTCGGGGTTCACAGGAGATACCATTGAAGCTGAAGGGACTATCACGGTGAAGGCCGGGGTAGGAGATGGCACCCACCGACTCTGGATTGACATGGAATTCATGGTAGTGCAACTCGACTGTGCACACCATTTGATTCTGGGGCGACCAGGGTTGGAGGACCTGGAGTGCGTGATCGCCCCCGTCCACCTATGCCTGAAGTTCAACACCCCCACGAGGGTGGGAGTGGCGAGAGGGAACCAAAGTTTGTCTCGATCGTGTTATGTCAGGGCGACCAAAAGCCAGGCGCGAGTCGATGAGAACGTGAGCACAATCTGTGCTGCGATCCAGAAGGAGGAGGGGCGACCTCGAGCTGTGCCAGCAGACGAGATTGAAGAAGTCACCTTAGACCCGGCCCAGCCAGAACAGAAGGTAAAGGTAAGTAAAACTTTACCACCGAGATTAAAGGAGCAACTATTGAGGGTCCTTCAAACATTCAAAGTGCTGTTCGCTTGGGGCCCAGAAGATATGCCCGGGGTCGACCCAAAGATCATCTGCCATAGGTTGGCGGTAGACCCAACCCACAAGCCGATCAAACAGAAGAAACGTTTTCTTTCTTCAGAACGGAGAGAGTTTGTCACCAAACAAGTGACAACCCTGCAGTCCATCGGGCATATCCGAGAAGTCCGCTACCCAGATTGGCTGGCGAACGTAGTCCTCGCACCCAAAGGAAACACCTGGCGGATGTGTGTCGACTACACCGACCTAAACAAAGCTTGCCCGATGGACCCCTTCCCTCTACCCAACATTGATCAGTTGGTGGATGAGACGGCAGGGTGTGAACTGATGAGCTTCATGGACGCATTTAGTGGGTATCACCAAATCAAGATGGCCGCAGCGGACGAAGAGAAGACCGCCTTCATCACCCCCAATGGGGTGTATTGTTACAAGGTGATGCGCTTTGGTTTGAAGAATGCTGGAGCGACATATGCACAGATGGTCAACAAACTGTTCGCACCAGTGCTAGGTGGATGCATGGAAGCATATATGGACGACATGATCGTCAAATCCAAGCGGATGGAATCTCATGCCGGAGACCTGGAGAAAGTTTTTAAGATCATGTAGGAGTTCCAGCTTCGCCTTAACCCTAAGAAGTGTACATTCGGGGTTCAGGGGGGCAAGTTCCTAGGACATATGGTCAGCCGAAGAGGGATTGAGCCTAATCCGGAGAAGGTGAAGGAAATTTTGGATATGGAACCTCTACGGAATGTGAAGGAGGTCCAGCAGCTCACCGGCAGGATTGCTGCTCTCAGTCGCTTCTTGTCGAAAATAGCTGATCGAGCGGCACCTTTTTTCCAGACCATTAAGAAGAGCAGAGGGTTTGTCTGGACCGAAGAATGCCAACGATCCTTTGAAGGGTTGAAGGCATACCTCCTCTCCCCACTAGTGCTTTCGAAGCCAGAGCCCGGAGAGACCCTATTCCTATACTTAGGAATCTCTCCTCGAGCTGTGAGCTCAGTGCTTGTGAGGGAGGAGGAAGGCGCACAGCGACCTGTGTACTATGTGGCCCGGGTGCTGCGTGGGGCGGAGCTGAGATATACAAACATGGAAAAAACCATCTTCGCGGTGGTATGTACGGTGAAGAAGCTCACCTCATATTTTCAAGCCCATCCGGTCCGTGTGTTATCTCAAATTCCTATCGGAACACTTCTCCGGAGCCCAAACGCCCCGTCGCGGGTCAGCAAGTGGGGAGTGTTCCTGGGATCTTTTCTGATAGAGTTTAAGCCACGACCGGCGATAAAGGGGCAGGCATTGGCAGATTTCGTGGTAGAATGCACCGCAAGAGAGGTGGAGTCCAGTGGAGAAGAACCCGAGGTGAACTGGTGGACTGTGTACACTGACGGTTCGTTCGCGACTGATGCTTCGGGGGGAGGTGTCGTGACAATATCGCCAGAAGGGTTCAAAGCATACTACTCTGTGAGATTCCAGTTTAGAGTCTCAAACAATGAGGCTGAATATGAGGCGCTGCTTTGCGGTTTGAGGCTGGCAGCTTCATTAAAGGCTGAACGAATTCAAGTCCGGTGCGACTCTAAATTGATAGTAGGCCATGTCACAGGAGAATTTGAAGCCAAGGGTGAGCGAATGATGAGATACAGGGACACCGCACTGGAGTTGCTTAAAGCATTCGGGGCATACCGGATAGAGCAGGTTCCCCGAGAAGAGAATGCCGAGGCGGACATCTTGTCAAAGCTTGGTCCGGATTCCCCAGAACATATCAAGGCCATGACCCAGGAAGAAGAGTTGCTCGAGCCAAGGAGCCGGCGGATTGGATCGATGAGATTACCATGTACATCCTTGACGGGTCGCTACCTACTGACCCAATCGCAGCAAAGGTGGTGAAACGGCGTGCACCTAGCTACACGCTGGAGTGCGGTCGACTGTACAAGCGATCGTACAATGGTACATTATTGAGATGCCTAAGAAGGGACGATGCGCAGAAGTTAATGGAGGAAATCCATGAAGGGATATGCTCAGCACATCAGGGAGCCTTCACCACGTCCAGAAAGGTGACCCTGCAAGGATATTTCTGGCCAACGATTATCAGGGATTGTGCAGAGTATGTGCATAAATGCAAGATTTGCCAGGAATTCCAAAAGGTGCCTGGGCGACCGGCGACGAATTATACCCCGATCAGCACGACGATTCCCTTTGCCCAGTGGGGTATGGACTTGGTGGGTATTTTTCCTCGGGGGACAGGGAACAACACGTACCTAGTAGTCGCGATCGACTACTTTACCAAGTGGGTCGAGGCTGCCCTTGTGCCGACCATCACTGAAGAACAGATGAGGAAGTTTGTGTCCAAGCAAATCTTGTGCCGATTTGGGGTGCCCCAGCAGATTATCACCGACAATGGAACGCAGTTCGAGGCTAGAGGGTTCAATGAGTTTCTACAGAGCTAGGGCATAAAACACAGCTATGCAGCGGTCGGTTACCCCCAGACCAATGGGCAGGTCGAGAACACTAATCGTACCATCATAGATGGCCTGAAGAAGAAGATAATGGAATGCAAAAGCGCCTGGGTGGAGGAATTGCCCTACGTCTTGTGGACCTACAGAACTACCCCGAGGAAGGCCACGGGTGAGACTCCTTTCTCACTCACATACGGATTTGAAGCGAGGGCTCCAGCGGAGACCTCGTTGCTGAGTTATAGAGTGGAGACATTTGATGCCCCGGAAAATGAAGAAAACTTGAGGGCAGAGCTGCACCTCATTGATGAGCGAAGAGAAAGGGCGTACATACGGGCAGAGAACTACCGTCAGCAGGTCAAGTCATATCACGACCAGCGGGTGCGACCAAGGCAGTTCAGAGTGGGCGACTGGGTCCTTGGGAAAAGGGAGGTCAGTCGGCCGACTGATGGGGGGAAGTTTGCTAAGAGCTTCGAAGGGCCATATGTCATAAAGGAGATGTTGGCCGATGGGACGTTTAAATTGACGAGACACCAGCTGGAGGCGACGTTCCGCGAGTATGGAATGCCGCCAACCTTATTAAATTTTACCAATAGATTGTATTCCAGCCGCATTTCTCTCCTAAAGTTTAATAAAACTGGAATTCTGGCATATCTTGTCCTCAATTCTCAAAAAAAAGGGGCGACCAGAAAAGATCGCCAAGGAGCGACCAAAAGAGATCGCTAAGCCTGAGCTGTATGGTGATTCGCGCTAAGATACCCAACAGGGGATGAAGTGTCGAACCCTATCAAAGCGACCAAGACTGAAGGTTGTCAAGCGACGCGATTAACCAGAGGGCGATGCCGTGGCGAGAAAGCCTGAGAAAATGGCTAAGTCCGGAACATAAGATCTGTTGATCACATGGGCGACCAGGGGACCTTGAAGGTATGGTAACGCCACAAGGGTTAAAATAACCCGAGAACGGCCAAGTCAAAAGAGGCAAGGTATTCTCTAATTAAGGTCTGAGGAAACCTGAGCGCTTAAAATGAGATACGAGAGAGAAAAAGATGGAACTTGTGAGTAAACAGGTAACATCAAAGTATATTTATGAAAATGTTTATTACATTTCAAGGATAATCTCTTGCATCTACTACAATACAGTTGAGAACAATCTCTACGTACTTCCAAAAGAAGGGATATTTTCCCATACATTTCTTACAAGGAAAAAGAAAAATCTAGAACTTGGTGAGTAGCTGAGGCCCAGGAAGGATGAAGGATCCAGGGAAACAGGCAAGGTTGAAGGGTAGTTCTGCAGCTGTATAGGCCGACAGAACTCTGATCACCGGCCGTCCAGAGCGACCACCTTTCTTCTCCATCATGGAACAGGAGCGGTCGCCCCCAGCCTCGACAAGAACCCACCGTCCTTCTCCTACCAGGGAGGGACGGGAGGCAGCTCACTTTTCTGTGAGCCCCAATCGGCATCACTTAGATGAGGATGCAGACCCTGAAGCCGCTCGCGCTACCCTAGATCGTCTAAGGGCCTTCCAGGGAGGTGAGCAACCCATAGGGCTGGGTAGGGAAGAACCCGGTTCTTCCCCCACCACCGCCTCATCTTTAGGCCTCACCGGTGAACTGGTGCGACTCTCGTTAGTCCATCGCTCCAGACTCGCATAATATGCGCACTCATGCTCTAAGAGGGGTAAGTGCTCATCGTGGAAGCTCTCCCAGGCCATGCATTGCAGTGAATGGAGGGGGCATGGGGCATCCCAGTCAACCCGCCCGTCAGGCAGATGGTTGGCAGAGAGAGCCTTTTACGCCTCGCTGAAATCCTCATAAGGGTTTGGAGGAATCGGCGGCGGTTTCACGGATGGCCATTGCCGACGGGGCAACCGGCGGAAGAATTCGTAGGGGTCTAGCCCCCCAGTCGTTGGAGTTAACTGATTAGGGAGAAGAGGCAGGTTCCGGCGAAGAAGGAGCCGGCCCGTCGGAGAGATCCAGAGAAGTGGGGATTCCCTCAGACATGACAAAAACGGAGAGAAGGAAAGTATTTGATGATGGAATTGAGTAAAGATTGGGGGGGCGAAGAAACCGAAGGGACGGGTGAGTCCCAAGGCAGCTGAATCGATAAAGTAACTTCGAGCCATGCGAAGGTCCAATTGGAGACTGTGAAGGGCAGTGGGTCAGTTGGGCGGCATGCTGACCAATCCCGAAGCTGGGCCTGGACATGCAGCTGGGCCAGGGTCAAAAGTTGGGCCCAAACCATGTTAACAAGCTAAACTAAATTAAGGAGCATAGTAATCAAGTACAGAGAAAGGAAAGCGCATGATGATCAAAACGAGTTAGACATCACATCCAACATGAGAACATTGCATCGAAACATCGAGGCATTCCGAAAAATCATAAGTCTTTACATTACTGAAGGGCAGAATAAAAGCAACAAGAAGAGGGGAGACAGGGGAGTTAGATGCTCGAGCTGGGATTTTTGCCTGCCTTGGATGTTGCTACGTTGAGCCCCGGATTCTGGTCGCCCTGTCCATCTTCTTCTTCTTTGTCGGAAGCGCTCGAGCTCCCTCCGTCCAGGTAAGGACTGGGGTCGAACTCAGCCAGGGAACGACAGGGAGGAGGAAAGCGGAGGTCGGGGAAAGAAAATCCTTTGGGAAGCTGGGCTAGCTTATCACGGAAGACTTGCTGGGCACGGAAGAGGCCGCAGTTGAAGGACCTGGTCCCCTCCTTGACCATCCATTGAGCCCCGTGTTCAGTTTTGAGCCACTCGGCTGCCAGCCTGTCCATTCGCTCCAGAGTGACTAGTGTAAAGTCAGGGGAAGACTTAAAAGACTCGATCACGTCCTCCACGTGGCGGGCCCGGTCACTCCTCTCCAACTCCAGCTGTTGGATCAGGTCAGTCTTCTCCCCCTCCAACTCGACCACGCGAGCAGAAACAGATTCCACCTCCAAAGATTGGGAGGCTTTACTTGCCTCAAGAGCAACGCAGCGGTCCTGTTGGGAGGCTTTCTCCGCCTCAAGAGCAGCGCAGCGGCTCTCCTTCTCCTCCAACTCCCTCATAAGACGGGCGACCTCCTGTAACTCCTTCTGCTTGGCTTCCGCTGCCTTCATCGCCTCATCCAGAGCAGCTTGGCGGCCCCGCTTCCTGCCGACAACCTCAATCATCCCCAGCGTAGCCTATGCCAAGGCATAAAAGTTAGGAGTGTAAGGGGGAAGGGTGTTGAGAAGGAAATCTACCTGGCTAAGTCTCAAGAGGACCATGTTGTCAAGATCGTCCTCAGAACCGGCCGAGATGCGGGCCTGGTCTTCCGCGGGCAGGGTGATCAAGGTCTCCAGCTGCACGTCCCCTAGACTTTGAGGCAGGGGAGGAATGCTGAGCCTTGTTGAGCGACCCTCGGTCGCCACCTCGTAGGTCACTGCGGGCGACGAATGAGGTCGCTCCAAGACAACACCTTGGGACGACCCAGCCAGGTCGCCACCTGGCACCAGAGAGTGCAGAGGGGAATGAACCGCATTTGTACCCATTTATAGGGCCGCATCATCCTGGTCCTCCACCACGATTACAGCCGGCTCTTGAGAAGGACTGTCCCCCCGGTGGGAGGAAGAGCGCTTGCCTTGGCCCCTCGCCTCTCTTTTCCTCTTCCTCCCGGCCGTGAAGCGACTGAGTAGGAGATCGCTGTCCATCTCTTCTCCTAGGTCCTGTAACTCAACTGAAAGCGAGGAAAATGGTTAGCCTGTGAATAAAGTAAACTAGAACATTTTGGCAAAAAAAAAGGGTAAATTACCAAAAGGACCAAAATCAAGGCCTCCCTCAGGAGCGCCCCTTGGCTGGTCGGGTTGGCCGCCCCCGAGAACATCCCTCAACAGCTCAGGTTGGTGGCAAAGTTCGTCTTGGACGAACTCAAACCCCATCTTGGCAAGAGACTCCTCGGTTACCACCTCCTTAATGTTGACAGCCCCTCGGCCGCAAAGTTGGTGGGTCATGGACAAGAGGGTGGCGTCAGATGAGGGGCAAGGGATGCGACGGAAAGAAGGGAGCCCTGAACCCGTGAAAGGAGATTCGGGCCCCGTCAAGACAAAGACGAAGAAGGGCTTCCAGTCCTTGGTCGACCCCTTCTTGTCGCTGGTAAACAGTTTGCTGGACCTTTGGGAAAGACTGGCATAGGACGCCCAATCCTTGTGACCCTTGGTCAGCTTGAAAGTGAATAGGAAGTGGTCGAGAGTTGGTTTCACCCCTATATCCTTGCATCTAATTAGATAACCGGCAATGTACCGATGGGAATTGGGAACCAACTGACAGGGGAGGAGGTCCACCTCGTTGAGGAATTCAATCAACAGCGGGTGGAGAGGAAATCGCAGCCCCTTCTTCAGGGACGCCAAATGGACTGTAAAGAACCCCGACGAAGCGTCTAGGGCGGTCTGGGTGCTAGTAGGCCTTAGAACCTCAATAGAGGGTCCCACCATATCAGTGGCATCGGCGAACCCCCGGTCAATAACTTGGCAATGGCACAATGCCATGATGCTCTCGTCCAGCCTGACCCTCGAGCCCTCCCGTACTGGGGTCGAAGAAAGAAATTGCTTCCTCAATCGGCGTAGCTTTTGGCCGGGCACAGCTGGCGGGGACGAACGAGACGATTGAGTCTGGCTTGGGTCACGGCCAGAGGCCGATTGATCGGCATGACGAGAATTGGACGATGCGGAAGCTGAATCGGAATCAGAGACAATCATGGTGGTGAGAGAGGGAACTGACCTGGAGCAGAAGCAAAACGGGTCGGATAACAGCGGAATCACGCACGGATGGTGAGGCGGAAGAAAGAGATGGCGTCCGGTGGCGGTTTTTAACTGGCAATGGGGAGGCGAAGCGGCAGGCCATGATTACCTATTCGTGGAGATCGTGCCCAAATGTCACGTGGAACCCAAGGAACGGCCCGGATCCACGCTGGAGCGCCCACGTGGACTTCGTAAACTCCCCATTCCTCAACTTGGCCCAGTCAAGGATTGAGGAGTTGGGGGGCTTGTGATGGGCCGATATCCAACGGGCGGCCCAAATGGAGTTAAGCCCGGCTAATTCCAGTCCACGAACAGTTGGCAGAGTCAACTCAGAGAAGGAAACGGAACGGAATGACGGAGATGAAGCCGGAAAAAGAGGATTGCGCCATTAACGGAATAGACCCCGTTGATTATGCATTACCTTAATTGTCTTGAGTTCACGTATAAATAGTGGAGACCTGAGAGGGAAAGTGGAGGATACATACCCAATTCTCGAACTCTTATTCTTAATTCTACTCTTACGATCCGCTTTCTGAATCGGGTCATTTGGTGGATTTATTGTCCGTCATATATATATATATATATATATATATATATATATATATATATATATATATATATATATATATATATATATATATATATATATATATATATATATATATATATATATATATATATATATATATATATAATGCAGGGCATATAAAAAAGTCTTCAACAGTAAATTGAAAGATTAATACACAAATTGAAAATATAATGGTAACTATTAGACTAAAGAAATTGTAACTATTAGTATTAATTAATTAAATAATACACAAATTAAAAAAATTAAGAATAATATCCTTAGTGACCTGATGCAGCTGCACTGAGTCGCGGACCAAGGAGGGACGCTTGGAAGTTGCGACTCTGGGAAGGAGAGATGCTATGAACCTGCGACTTCGGAGAGTGGGAGCAGAGTTGAAGCTGGGAAGCTCAACCGATGGTTGATTGGAAGAGAGGATAGGGGAAGAAGACGGAAGAGGGGAAGGGAATACGATCGATTAAGGTAATGGATAAACTGACTTAAGGCAACGGATCAAATCATTTAATTACTATTGATGTAAACCACCATTTAGCATTTGTTTACTTGATTAGTTACATAGTTTGTTAGTTAGTTAGGAAGATATTTGTGGTTGTTACTTGTTTTTTATTTTCTATATATATTGGAGTTAATCATGTAATACAAAAGGTGAAATTTGCACTAAATAGGACTAAAACATAATGACTTTCCTAGTGTAGGACTTAAACTTTTTTATTTCCTAAATAGGACTTCATAATGACCTAGTGGGAAGAATAATGTTCAGTAATGATGGACATTTACTTGAATAATGACTACTTCATAATGACCAAAGGTCCTACATTGGGAAACAAAAACATATAGTCTTATATTGGGAAAATCATTATGTTTTAGTCCTATTTAGGTAAATATTTCATACAGAAGTTGCGCTAGTTAATACACTTAATTCCAATGGTATCATGGTATTGGAGCTGGTTGCTGTATCGGAGCTAATTGCTGTAGCTCCAAGCAATCGACTCTTATCTTCAATTTTCACTCTCGCACTACGCTTCCCAATTCTTCTCTCCTTATCTTCAATTTCAAATCCTTGAGATTTGCGGCGATGGAGTTGAATCGCCGATTGGCCTATTATCTCATGTCACAACCGATCATGATCTCCGCGTCGAGAGCAGTCGCAGTCCACGAATTTTCCTGTTGATAATTCATCAATGGATGTCAATCCGAGTGGAGAAAACTTCAATTTGACGCCATCTCCGTCTATTGATCTCTCCAATTTCATGGATCCGCCGAGCGCCGCCGCCCCTATTGACTATGGTATGGCGGCCACCTTTCTTCCGGCGCTTCAGAAACACGCCAGTGATTCAATTGCCCCTTCACATTCGCTGCCAACAATGATGTATTTTCCTCCAGAGGTTCAACAGGCGTTCGGCGCATGGATGGACACATCAACCGCTCCATATTTCTCTCCGGTTACTGAATTCGAACCGCCGGTGCCGGAGCTCTGAAAACGACAATCCGACGCGGTCTCCGCAATCTCGCCGTCAATTCAGATCCGAGGCAAAACTACGCCATTCTTCCGACCTTCTTCGCCTTTTCCTCTATCCAATTCAGGTCATGTTCATTATCTTGTGCTCCATGGAATGCAAAATCAGATTCATCATCATTATCGAATGCAAAACTGTAATTCTTGCATTTGATTTTCTGTCTTCAATTAAATGAGTTTTATCACATGAATATCATTGTCAATCTGATTTCATCCTCATCAGATTTCATCACAGATTGAATAAATTCAAAACATATTCCTCATTATGACTTTGCCATCTATATTTCATTTTCATCATCACAAGTGATCTCTACTGATCCTCTGTTCATTATGTTGGTTCTCAGACTGAGTATCCAACTTCATTTTCATTCTCATAATTGGAATGTTCAGTTTCAATCATTCTCTTTCACTTCTGTAATTCAGAAGTTTCATCATTGTTCAATTTCACTCAGTCGGTTTGATTGAGTTTCACTCGTATCGCTTTGATCGAGTTTCACTTTCATCATCATCCGGTTTTCGGTTGATTTCATCAATTGTTTTTGTCAATTGATTTCATTTCATCCTTTGATGTTTTCGTGTGAATTCATCAATTGATTTGTCATCTCATCTTCATCATCGGTTGTGTATGGTTCACTTTTTTGTTCATTTTGGAGAACCATCGCAGCTATCACTAGTTCATCACAAGTTCATCACTGATTTCTACCATAGTATCAATCAGTTGCTGATTAATCGCCTTTATCTCTTCAATAAGTGCATAATTAATCTTAACAGGTGTAGATCCAGCTATTCTATCCATCATACTGATAACAGAGCTCATATCACTAACAGAGGAATTCAATGCTTTGGCCGACACCTTTCTTACTGCATTAACCAAGCGCTCCAGACATTGTTCAATTGTTGACTTCCCAGAAATGGAAGTTGATACATTTGTATGTGTGCCATCTAAACTGTAAATTTCTGGAAGCAATGGTGATGTTGATATCCCTGGAGTGTCAATTGCTAGAGATTGAGCTGACGCAGAAGTTGTTTGCTGAATCCCTACATTCCCGGGACCAAGAAGACATGGAGCACCCAAGCTAACTTTTTCAGAGTCCCCTGGCATGGGTGATGGGGCCAGAGGAGTAGAAGAAGATTGGACAAAAGGTGAACTTGCAGATTGAAGAGGTGTTCCCGTTTTTGTATGAGCTACCAATGCATTTTGCGGGTCGAATTGAGGAGAAAGATGTTGGGCAAGCTGAGGAGATGATGTCCTCAAAGTTCAAAATTCTAAAGATGGTTATGACTTGCTGGGCAGAAAAGTTTGTTGTTTATGCATGGTCAACAATGATCTTATTCAGTTGCAAGTTGAAGTTGTTCCCACCTTCAACTTGAGGGGGGGTGTTGGTGTAAACCACCATTTAGCATTTGTTTACTTGATTAGTTACATAGTTTGTTAGTTAGTTAGGAAGATATTTTTAGTTGTTACTTGTTTTTCATTTTCTATATATAGGAGTTAATCATGTAATACAAAAGTTGAGCTAGTTAATACACTTAATTCGAACAATTACAAACGGGCTTAAGCCCAATTTCATCAATCCATTCAATTCTTAAGGCTCAACATCGAAAAAAAGTTACCCAGATCTGTATGGCGATAATTGCACTCGCCAAACGCCATAAGACGCAGCAAGAATGGCGAACGCCTTTCATCGCCTCAAGGACATCGCCATGCACAGCCTAATCTAGGCGTTAGAGCCTCGCCACAACGCCATAACCGCCATAGGCGAGTATGGTGCTCGCCATTCATAACTATGCATAGTACTTGAAGAACATGCATGCATGCAATTGGGCGGGCCAGACTAACCTTTAACGGGAGGGCAATGGATATGAGCAGGAGAGGGCAAGATTTTATTGAGAGGGTACATGTCATATTTAATATGGCAGCTAGCCAATATGAATTCAGCACCCAATGCAGAGTTACAATGTTGGGGCACAGAGCGGATACCCGCTTCCAGGCAGCTCCGACATCCCGATTTGGAGAGATCGGGGGTGCACTGCCCAAGCATGTATATGGTCTTTAAGGTGGAGACATTAGTCTCCAGAGTAGCAAATTTTTTGGGGGTCGCCGCCACAATATCTCCCATCCGGTTTAGGGTGTTTTCTAGCAAACCCATGAACCTTTGCGGCTTCGAACTGTTCGGCGAACTGCACGACCCCATCGGCAGTTTGTATATGTCTGAACATGGGGTTGCTAGAATAATCTAGCTTGCACTGGCGATAGAAGATACGGGCCGCCGCCTTCTCAGCCGCATACTTCTTTTGCCGCATCTTTTATGCATGACTGACAATCTACTAGAGAGACGTGGCCCCTACAAATGAAGCGCCCGTATACCGTACTGGACCCGCCACTTCCTGCTGTAATTTTGTAAAATCCACCTGGGCGGGTGGCGTTCGACACCTGATCACCCAAACCCGTCTTTATATTGAATTGGTCGTATATCCTATTTTCGTTGTGATGAACAAGTGAATCACCACAACGATACCCCAGTTGGGAAGTACCTCCGCCCAACATGGTGACTAGTACCACGAAGCAAAACACAATATTAGATAATGGAGATGGATACATATTTGTATCTTAATTATCCTGTCCGGCATCACTGTCGCCTATCTGGCTTTGGGTGACGCTGCCTCGGCCTCCTCTGCAACCCGTCGGTGGTTGTCCACGGCCGGTAGAGCCACCATGTCGTACTCCTTTGGCGGATGGACCGCGGGTGGCAGTTAGGCGGGTGTAGTGTCCGGGAATCCAATTACTTCATAGGATGCATCAACAGTGTGGTTTGTACAACCACAGTGTGTGCAATGAGAGTTTGTTGACGTCACAGGGGCATGGGTAACTTTGTCTTCTCGGCTTGCGGCAAAGGCCGTGGCTTTAGTTTTGTCGTCCCAGCTACGAATGATAGTGTGATGCCTTTCTTCTTGTGTCACGAGATGGAAGGCCCTGTCTAATCAGGGATAGGTCAATAGTCTTTTCACGTTTGTACTTTGCCCGGGTTGTAGCGGTAGCCGCACATGTGCACCCTCCCGTAGGATCATCAGTTCAATGTAGCTGATTCCACAGAGTAATGAATTGATTATAGTAAGCCACAACTGTCTGTCCTTGTTGCCAAAGGGCATTGAGCTCTGTTTTCAATTGATATATGTGAGGGCCATTAGACGTGCTATACCTTTTCTTTAGATCTGACCATAGTTCGAAGGCAATTATGTGAGAGACGATACTTGGTTGGATTGATTCGCCGACGCTGTTGAAAATCCAACTATAAATAATGGACTTGTTGGATTCCCATGTCCCCAATTCTCGCTCATCTTTGGGCTTGGGCACAACCTTGGGGGACAAGAAAACAGCCTTGCCACGACCCCCAAACGCATAACATATTGCCTTTTCCCAAATCTCATAATTAGCACTTTTAAGAAGGTATTTTGTCAAGGCATTACCAACGTGTTCTGACGGGTGGAGATAGTAGATTGTTGTTAGATCGTGAATTAACCAGGTCTTCTTGGGAGTCTCGGCAGTCATGTTGAGCGGACGGGACTGAGCCTATTGGTACGAAGGCCGGGTTCTTGTGGACGTGACAATCCGCACTTGAGGCCGGTTTTCTCGGGCGTTGGCTGGAGACAAACGATCGGTAACGGAGAACGGAGGATTACTGGCAACAGATGATCGGTGAACGCGCAAGAACGAAGGACGGATGTTGCTAGGGTTTCCCTAGGATTCAATGCTCGGATACCATGTAGTAAATTGGAATTGAATGTGTTGATTTCATTGATATATAGTACAATAGTTACAAATATGAACAAGGAAATACAGTCCTACAAGGAAACGGATTAAAACAAAATATGTACAAACATATATTCCAATAATCTAATATTGCGTTTTGCTTCGTGGTATTAGTCACCATGTTGGGCGGATGTACTTCCCAGATGGGGTATCGTTGTGGTGATTCAATTGTTCATCACAACCAAAATAGGATATACGACCAATTCAATATAAAGACGGTTTTGGGTGATCTGGTGTGGAACGCTACCCGCCCAGGTGGATTTTACAAAACAACGGCAGGAAGTGGCGGGTCCAATACAGTATACGGGCTCTTCATTTGTAGGGGCGACGTCTCTCTAGCAGACTGTCAGTCATGCATAAAAGATGCGGCAAAAGAAGTATGCGGCTGAGAAGGCAGTGGCACGTATCTTCTATCGCCAGTGTACGCTAGATTATTCTAGCAGCCCTATGTTCGGACATATACAAACCGTCGGTGGGGTCGTGCAGTTCGCAGAACAGCTCGGAGCCGCAAAGGTTCATGGGTTTGCTAGAAAACACCCTAAACCGGATGGCAGACGTTGTGGTGGCGACCTTCAAAAAATTTGATACTCTAGAGGTTAATGTATCCGCCTCAAAGACCATGTACATGCTTGGGCAGTGCACCCCCGGTCTCTCTAAACCAGAATGTTGGAGCTGCCCGAAGACAAATATCCGCTGTGTGCCCCAACGTTGTAACTCTGCATTGGGTGCTGAATTTATATTGGCAAACTGCCATAATAAATATGACATGTACCCTCTCAATAAAATCTTGCCCGCTCCTGCTCCTATCCGCCGCCCTCCCATTAAAGGTTAGTCCGACCCGCCCAATTGCATGTATGCATCTTCTTCAAGTACTACATACGTTCCATTGCACCAAATTAAGTACACGTACATATATACATACTCTAGTGCATACCTTATTCCTTTTTGACGACCCACATGTTTTTAATTAATAGCCCTGTATGCAGCTAGGTGTTTTAGTTTCCACCCCCCCTTATTTTTTTTCCTTTTTCTTTTCGAAGAAACCTTTGTCTAGATTTTTCTAATTTTTCCCATTTTTGTTTGAGGTTTACTTTTCTTCAATTCTAAAAATAGATTTTGCATCTTCAAGTAATTTGTTATTTCAAAGTATGAAACTTATTTAGACAAGTGTTACGTGATTTATTTTAGCCATCTTAAGTTATTTCAAATTGTAAATGCTAAGCTAATAAATTTTATTTTGCAATTAAGGTTAATAAACAAGAAAACCCCCTAAATAGGAGCAAAACATGGATCATATTCTCAAAATAGGAGTTCAAACTTAAACTTCTCTAAATAGGAGTAATTAATTAAATATGTGTTTTGATTAGCCCTGCTGGCCGCACAAACCACTCCTAGCGATCAAAATTATCGCCCCTTCCCGATTGGGATCTTCAATCTCAAGCGTCATTCTCGATCTTCTTCGTTCCATCCCAGTTGCTGTCGCCTTCACCCCCAATCTCAAACCCCTCTCTGCCGCAAGCGTCATCTCCGTGTGACGATGATTCAATCTCACTCCGTCCATCTCCCTTTCTCTCAATACAGACGATCTCCTTCCAACCCTCTCCACCATTTTCGTCGCCTAGCCTCTGAGCGACGATGCTTCCATCACCTTGCGTAAGTTTGAATTCAATTTTATATTCAATTCGACATAAGTGGTTACATTCAATTTTAAATCTATGAAAATTTACTTCTTAGAAAATTACTTCGTAAAATTGGTACTAATTTTTTCAGCCATGGATAAGTTTGAATTCAATTTTATAATCAATTTGAAATAAGAGGTGACATTCAATTTTAAGGGGGATTTAGATTTTGTAAAATTGGTATAGAAAATGAATGATTATGGTGTTGGCAAATATATAGTAGAGTTTCTTGACATTAATCCCTTTTTGACATTATGCATAACATATGTGATATATAAATTATACATTGACATATCTTTCATTATACATTGCCAAGAATGACATTATACAATGTCAAAGTTGGCATTATCTATTTAATTTGTTTAGCATTATGCATTCGCATGGATGATTTTATACATTGGCATGATTGTCATTATATGATTACATGTGGCATTGAACCAATGTTAAGCTCAGTGCCATATGTGACATTATATGTTGCCATATTTGGCATTGTGCCTTTATTGACACTATATAGACAATTTAATATGTTTTATTTCTTTTGCTAAATTCACAAGTGCTTTAGAGAGGAAGATCATATTATTTCTTGCTTTAGGCTGGCGACTAATTCAGAGAGGTTAGTTGTGAATGTCTTTCTTGTAGTTGACTTCTTTTTATATCATTTGTATTCTTTTATTATTTTCTGTACCGAATTAGACATTCTCATTAACTGGTCATTATAAATTGGGTAATATTTTCTCCACAAGATCCCATATTGCTATGCGTTTGATTTAGGTTTTGGGGTTAAAAAATTAGAGTCATTGTTAAGCTAATTACTTCTATTTAGGGGAGTTTAAGTTTCAACTCCTATTTTTGGGATATGACATCTCTTTTACTTCTATTTTGGTCCGTCTCCCTTAATAAACTGATATAGCTAGGCTTGCTTCTTTAATTTGTTTTATTTCTTTAATTCGCATAATCTTGTTTCATGTGCACGTCTAGTAAACTATTTTAAGATGGCTAAGGTCCATTTTTTTTGCGTGCATTCTCTTTTTCTTTTTTTTGATTTGCATCATTATTTTGTCAAGTGATTCTTTTATGCACACTATTTTTTTGGATCTTCTCATATAAAATATCTATTTTAAATTTTTATATTAAAAAAATGGATGCTTATCTAAACAGTAAAGAAATACTCCCTCCGTCCCTTAAACTCCTTCCCCTTTCTTTTTTTTCTCGTCCCACTAACTCCTTCCCTTATTTAGGAAAATCAACACCAAAATATTTCTCCCTTAATTTCCCAAAAAGTCAATAAGGAAAACCCTTTCAGGGACGAAGAGAGTATTTATTTTACTCATATGTACATCCATGATAGACCTTAGGTCCACCAAAGTATATTCTTATTTTGTCATCCCAACCTATTCGTTACCTTTTTAGCCAAAACATTTTATTTTCTTATTATTTTATATTTAATGAAATAAAATTACAACTTCTGTTTTTTATTAAAATACTTTAGGCCCAAATTACTAATTGTACACGACCTCTTAAAATGATTGGGCGAGCCTTAGGTTAGTCTCTTCAATTGATGGAGTACTTAGTTTCCCACGCATTCATATATGGAGAATTTACCTAAATAATCTTGTTTCAAAGTAGGAGTAAAATATTAAAAGTATACCAATATTGAAAATCAATTAGAATCTGAATTCGAAAATCAATTATAATATTAACAACAAATCAGAAAAATGTTAGCTCTGTCATGTTCTGTTATTGGTTTGTTCCCTATTTTGGTTGGCATTATTTTTTGACAACACACAACCACATTGGTTAAGCGTAGACTAGATGTCTTTGTAGATGTTGTAGCATAGAGGTGTGTCATCTTACTCGTGTTTGAAGCACCCTGTCATAACAAGGAGTCTGAAGTGATCATGAGTCTGAAGTGATCATCCTATTGTCTGAAGAGTTGGAACGCGTCAGGATACGAAACGAGCTTAGGAGTTTGTCGGAACGCGAGTACATCTTGAATTCCGTGTTTTACTGATCTGGGTCACTCTCCGTGGTATGCGGTGACAAGACTTCTTTGTTCTGGATACTAGGGCTAAACACCACAGGAACGCTGTTAAGGAAAAAGGTCGTGTAGAAAAATACGAGAGATCCAGAAAAAAAGTAAGAGACCAGATTGTCAAAAGATCACACAATATTCATTATTTAAGCGTGAGGTTCAGTGTTGGTTTGTGAAATCAGATATTAAGAATCTATTTACTGAGTATATGATTCACAACCTCAAGATGACACACAAGTCCAGGAGTTGAGTATTGTGATGTCTTGAAGATAAGGCTGATCAACACGTCCTAGGAAGAAACCAGAGTGTGGGTGTAACAAGCCAAGGAGACAGGTGCAAACAGAGTTTTGTACCTGAGGTCATTCGTAGGTATTCCATTGTCAAAACTCTAGAAGTCTCTTTTGTGTTTGACTGTTGTAAGACTTACAATGATCTGGTGGAGGGCTGTTACACAATCGTGGGTCTCGCAGACGTAGGAGATTCAGCTTCAAACTGCGTAAACAAATTGTGTGTCTCTTTATTATTTCTGCTTTGTGTGCTTGTGTGAGTGTTACAACATTTTGTCTGTCATATTTACTCATTAATTCGCGCACAAGTTTGAGCTGTGCGGTTGGTCAGTGTGTGGGTTATTGTGAGGCATATCCTATTGAGATTTCAAAAAAGACTTTCCTCAGAATCACAATTTACATACGAACATTCATACAAAAACCTCATTTAAACCTTAATTACAATGCATGCAGTTTAATTCTTTTGTGAATGAGACTTTAATGCCAATGCCATTTCCTCCTTTTGAATATTGCTATATTGCAAGGTTAGTACTGGAAACATTAACGTGAAGATATATGCAATGCAATGCCCTCATTTATTCAACTTCTTTACTCCTGTTCTCAAAAACACTGCTTTCAATTTTTCCACTTCCAACAAAACATTTCAACTTTCTATTAAAAAACTACTTTACTCTTACTTTTTCATACTCTACCTGATCACATCATACTTTTTCTCTAATAGTCTATCAATCATATCTTACTTTTATCTATCACATCAAAACTACAATGTAACATTTCCTTATTTTTGCAGGACCGAAGTGTATTGGTTATTTTGAGTCCCACTTCACCCATAGATTTTGAAGTATTTGTTGGAGTAAGATATATAGATGCCAACAAAATATAATAATACACTTTTGATTTTTGAACGTGTACTGTTTTTCAAATTTATGTCGGATCAGAGTGATTTCCATGAAAGGGGTATTAGTTTTTTTTTGAAAAAAAACTAATTTAGGGTTTCGTTTATTTTGATTGTAGTTGGGTGACGAAATATACTGTTTAGGTATTATCAAAGATGAAGTCAACAAAGTCAACATTATCGGGCGTAAGTATCTTGAGACTCTAATCACTCCATTGGAAATTACTTAATTCTCTCTTATAGATTTTTCTATATTTTAACTCATTTGATTAAATTTTACAAACATTTACCACAGTTTAGAAAAAAATATTTTAAGCCTATTATACGAGTAGGTTTTACAAAATTGGCTTCATTTTAAAATGCAGTTTTAATATATTGAACTTTTATAAATTTATTTATTTGTTTAAAATAATACTCCCTCCGTTCCCTATAGATATTCCCAATAGCCCTTTTTCTTTGTCCACAATAGATCTTCTCATTTCATTTTTTAACAATTAAAATACCACAACTACCCCCACTTACTTTATTTATTACACCTCACCCACCTCATTTAGTACACTCCATCCATTTTTCATTAAGGGTATTATGGTAAACTTTCACCTTTTTTCAACTCTCCTTAAAAACCACCAAAAGTCAAAATGAGAACATCTTAGGGGGACGGAGGGAGTATATAATTTGTGATCAAAATGTATATGAATTTGACCAAAAATTTGACAAAGGATGTATCGCATTATATCATCTTGCCGGTATTAGATTGCTTATAATGTTAATTATATTTCTAGACAACTTCATGACCGGTTATTGGGTTGTATTTGATCGAGAAAAGTTAATTCTTTGGTGGAAGTCATCGGGTTGTAAGTAATACATCTCAAAGTTAAACTTGCAAAAGTCATTCCTCTCCCTTCTTGCTGTCTCTCTTGGAATCAGACCACACTGCACTAACCCAATTATTCTTTCTGATTGGGAGGGGTAGAATGGCCTGGATCCTGGGTTTGTTCTGGGTGGGCTCCTTGTGGTTTACCACTAGGTCTGTGGGGAAACAAATCTACCTCTCTTTATCCCTTCTGGATAACTAGAGGTAGGATTGGATTGGGTCCCGGGTGGGGTGGTTACACCCATCTTCCTTCTTTGTTTGCTTCCCCTCTTTCCCCTTCTTTCTACTTTCTTCCTCTCCCCTCTTTCTCTGCTTCCTCCTTGCTTTTCTCTCTTTGTCTGGGAAACAGACCACACTAAATAACCCAGTCAGTTCTTTGTGAATGGGTTAGGTTAGAATGGCCTGGTTCCTCCCCTTGTGCTTGTTTTGAACTCAGATTGATTTACCAAGGTTTGGTGTGAGTCTTGCCAACCCTGTGGATGCTTTTGAACTCTGGAGCTTATGCTTGGACCTCTGGATTGTTTGCTTATGCTACCACTCACACAACACTTGCTGGATCCCACTTGGATGCTGTTTGAGGACTTACACCTACCTGCAGTTTGGAACTGCTTGAGGAAACAAATATGTGATGATGCTTCTTCTGCCTCAACACGGGACTGCTCTCTAATGCTGAACCTCACTGCTGATCCTCCTTGAATGGATTCTGATTGTAATTTGGATTTGTCTCTCTAGCGTGATATGACCAATGTCATGGTCCTCATCACCTACACTACTGTTCCTTTGGATGGATTGAGTCTTGCTATCTACATGCTGCTCCTGGACTCCTTTGTTTGATGTTTGAACAAGTACATTATGCCATGTGCCTAAGCATGAGAATGGATGCTGCCCGCTGAACACATTGCCCACAGTTGGAAACCTTGATACCTCTCTTTTGGTAATTTGTCTCTCTTGTAATGCACTAGAATTGAAGCTATGAAATACTACCTGCTTGCACTTCACAATGAATGATATCTCCCAAGGAATCACTGAAAATCAGAAAAGGAAGGAATTAAAAGGAATGAATTGATCTGATACTCATGCTCTGTAATGTTTGTTTGCGTTGTAATTTGTCTGTACGACTATGTGTATCGTAATGTTTCGTGTTCTGTAATATTTGTCCTTTAGATTAGTTGGGCTTGTAATCTCTTTCATATGCACGTAACCATTATCATGGTTAAGCATTTGACTTTGATGTACTTGTTTGATTTGGGTAATAATAATTTACATGTTACCTTGAATTAAATGTGTTCTTTATTCTTCTATTTATTGCAGGTAAAAGAAAAGAAGCAAACACTGTGGTCTCATATGCATCAACGTCACCTACAACGGAGAGCATACGGAGTATTATTCTTGTTAATTTCTTTTCTTTTTTTTGCGTATAATGTACTCTGTAATATACTACGGAGTATTTTCTTGTCTTACCCCGTTATAATACTTTCTTGAATTGTCTTTATGTAATCTTTTATTTCAAATTACCATGCTTGGTATAAATGATTTTTGGCCTACTAAATATTTTTTGGACAATTTGATAATAATTGGTCTTATTAAATATTGAAAGATACATTCCTATTTATAGGAATTAAATGAGAGAGTTCTAATCATAGTACGAGAATAACTATGATAACGATACAATAAGAAAAATAACATGATAAAAAAAGTAATTAAATATAATATTAATTTCCTATTATCTAATATTTCTAGTAATTTTCAATGGATAATTTGATTCATTGATATTCAAGAATGTACAAATATATCCGATATGATCGACATGAGAAATATGATAAATCGATTAAATCATTACATCAGGCTGTATTATTTTTTTGGTACAGCCAGTTTTACTATTTTTTCGGTGCAACCGGCAATTAGATCGAAGGAAGGAGAGGCACACGGACAAAGGGGAGACCGGCAATTAGGTCGAAGGCAGACTGAAGACAGGTAAAGGTGGTGGCGGTAACTGCAGAGGAAATCCTAACTATGGCTGCATCGATGGTGGAATAAGATGCCTCGTCGAGATATGCAACAATGAGCTTAGATGTTATGCGATGCGACGAAGATGATGACGGTTGGGGATTGTTAGTTTAATTGGACTATTGGACTATATTTTCCAAATCTAAAAGCAATGAATGATATACTATATTACAAATTACGTACGGATTACAATGTATTCTAAATTTATATTTTACTCATAATATGACAAAAATAAAACAGAAAATAATGACTTTCTGGATCTTCAAACGTCCATGTTGTATGTGAACATTATGCACTAGACTACATGGACAATGTGCACGGGCTGAGGCAATAAGTCAGGGATGCAGTCACTATGAGAGGTATCGAGGTCACTGGAGCAGTGGCGAGGTCATTATGGCTACAAACAGAATACCAGTGAAGACATTACGGCCTAGGGTAGAATGCAGCGAGGTCGTTATTAACTATACCTGCAAAACCAAACACCGTGAAGGGCAGCAGAGTCACCGGAGCTATCCTTAAGGAGGTAGTAGTGCGTGACTACCGTAGCGTACAGGAAAAAACATGGGCACTCTCCTCCCAAGATAAAACCACTATCATGTGTGGTGATGGTACGGACCAACCGTCCAGTGATGGTGGACATTTACTTGAATAATGACTAATAAATAATGTCCAATGGTCCTACATTGGGAAATAAAAATATATGATCCTATATTAAGAAAGTCATTATGTTTTAGTCCTATTTATGTAAAAAATACATCTTTTTAGTTGGGAGAATGTACTAATGTTGCGGGGTGTTTTTGTGAAGTTGCTGGCAACGTAAAAATGGAAAAAGATCATCTAATGGACAAACTATTAACGGAGTCAAGTAAGAAATATGAATAATATATTTTTCCATATTCTTCAAAGATGATATTCTGGGAATGCCACCTTAATGGGACTTACTATAGAGAAGCATATTGACAGACATGAAAGACCTGATGAATAAAGCCGTCCACCCGTGTTTTACGTGCAGGACCGGGAGCCCTCAAGTTTGGGTGTAAATAGTTCAAATGCGTTTAAGGGACGAGGAGAACTCGGTCTTTATGAACTGAATAAGGAAATATTTACAGTATTAAGAACTTGATGCACATTACAATACAAGAAGCAAGGGACCTCCAAAAGTAGGGCTTTTTGCCCTATCAAAAACAAAGACCAGGAAAAAAGAACAATCTTAAAAAAGGTTGTCATGGCAATTAACCCGACACCGTTTGCTGCCATGGCAAATCGAAGGAAGCATAGACCAACACGGAACTACTCTGTATATTAAAAAGGACTTGATGGTGATTGTGAAGGAGGCAGCATCCACATATATATAGAAGAACCATAAGAGTTCTAACAGGCATTCTTACAGGCCTGCAAAAAAGATATATATGTGGACAAATTTCTGCCAGAGCTTCATGAATGAATACAACTAACTCAGCAACTGACGAATTGTGAACCGGGCTTGATGGGATACGGTTTGTACAAATATAGCCCGCGAAGAACCCTTTTTATATACTGCCATGTGCTTAAGAGAGGATATCACACCTCCACAACTTCTCCACCAATAGTTCGATTGCACTGCTACTGATGCCACTACATTGCTGGAGATTCAAGCCAAGCAGACTTTTTCCCAATTTTCCAAGGAAAGAAACACTCTTGCTTGACAGCATAGAGCAGCCCGAGAGGGAAAGAATCTCCATATTTACTTGTACACCACGTGACAAAGCACATATGCCGGAATCAGTTATTGAACATTTTGAAACGTCGAGATCATTAAGAAAAGGACAGCTGTCAGCCAGTGCCACTAAGCTAGAATTGGTGATCTTCCTGCAGCCATCAAGATTTAGTACTTTCAGAGTCTGGCCGTGCAACCTGGACAGGGCAAACACGACTTCATCTGAAAGATTCAGGCAGCCACTGAGGTTGACCTTGACAAGTCCTGCCACAGAGCTCTCCAGAAGAGACACAAGGGTGGAATCCGTAATTCCACAAAGCCCGCTCAGATCCAACTGAAGTAACTGCGGACAAAGCTTACCAACCATAACTAAGTTTGTGCTGCCAAAACCAGGACAGTTTCGGATGGACAGTGATTTAAGAGATTTACATGGAGGCAGCAGCAAGGAAGTGTCTGTGGTTAGATCCTTTATGCTGATACATTTTACCAGAGTAAGTGACTTTAACTTGTGGCAGTTTGAGACTGCATTGAGAACGCCGTGTTGGGTGATCCGGTTGCATTCTTCAAGCTGCAAGCTTTCAAGGGTTCCAGCAGCAGCATTGGTGAATCCCACCAGCCCATGATCAGACACAAAGCAACACTTGCGTAGGCACATCTGTTTCAGATTTGGACAGCCCTTCCCCAAAGCGTCGAGGCTGACATCTGTAGTTCCTCTACATGATGTGATTGTCAAAGAAGCCAGAGTCTTCAGACCTTGAGCATTGCCCATGACCCAAAAGCCCTTTTCGCTCACATTATAGAGTGAGCCAAGGGCAAGAGAGGTAATTGCCTTCCCGTAATGTCCTATGACAGCAAGTGAAAAATCTGTGATCTTTAAACCACGAAGTTTCACTCTTGTTAGGACAGGACTCAACGACATAAGAGTTGCAACACCCTGGTCTCCAACTAGAGGGCAGTCCTTAATGGTTACCATCTGCAATAAAGTACAATGTCTTCCAATAGCTTGGAGTCCCTCATTCCCTATATTTGGGCAAGATTCGATAGTTAACGAAGTTAGACCAGGACATCTTTCTGCAATTGCAACGAGGCCTTTACTTGAAATTGAAGGACAGTGGCATAGATCAAGCTTCTCCAAGGAGTGACATTCCTTTGAAATCTCAAAAAGACCTTCATCTCCAGCAGAAGGCACATTCCATAGGGAGAGTGCCTTGAGGTCAGGACAACCTCGTGCAATTGCTGATAGACCAGTGCTAGTGATACCAGAGTCAGAGTTCCTTCCTCGGACAGAAAGCTTGCCAAGTCCCCCACGGCGAGAAGTTCCAATTGCAATGGCAGCAAGTCTAATATCCGTAGCTTTTTCTCCTTCGACAGATCTTGTTAGGTGTCCATCATGCCCTATTTCAGAACCTTTGTCTGCAAATAGATCATCATGTCTCCCACATATTTCTGAAGTACGGACACTGCTCAAGAGCATGAGCCAGCGCTTGGAGACACAAGCAGAGGCACTCCTTTCCCGACCGCCAGGCAAGCGTCTAAAGATCTCAAACAAGCACTCATCAGGCAGAACATCAATTGATGGTTTCTTTGTGTGTTCTTCAAATAAAAATGGATTGGGAACTCGTGCCCGCTTCTTAGGTGGGCAGTAAACATCAGCATAACCAAGAGATAGGATTACCCCCAATTCTGCAGAACATAATGAACTCCCTATGTAGAACTCATCATCACCTGGTAACAACAGCATTGTAACAATCAAAACCTTAACTAAATAACTTAAAATTGAATTCGAAAAATCAGATTAAACTGATTAAAAACCAGGAAATTTGAATGGCAAACACTTTTTATATATGGGCTCATTTGGATGTAATTTTTCAGCTCATTTTGATTCTTAGTAAATCAAGTACGTAGTTTAATTCTCAGATTCCGACAATAATCAATTGGTGATTCTGTGGACGAGAATATAATTTTCAGAATCAATCAACTACTTGATTCACTAGAATCCTCAAAAGAATCAAGCAACTCCTTCGGACCGATTTGGAAATCAGAATCAGCTAAAAGCAGAATAAAAACCAGATGAGCCCTGTAACAAATCAGCCAAAACTCCAACAGGCAAATATATTTGAGCATAAGATATCCTAAAGAGAAGGAAAATATTGAAGAATTTACCACTGCGATTAACAAGTGTGGACATGGCTGCTGTTTCTTAGAAGACAACTCAGGAAACTGGGCAAAAAATGATGGGATTCTGCAACAACACTAGCATTCTTTAAACAAAGGACCCATTTTAAACTCGAAAAGAGAAAAAACCCTAATTCCAGTAGGGGGTAAAAATGGAAGGTTAGATAGGGAGGAATCGGGAAGAAGATGAAGCGTTCGAGCAATGTATGAATGGATATAATAATATCCAACAATTGATGTGTATATAAAGCAAATAATATGATTAGATATAAACAACGGAGTTAAATGTATTTGGTGAGAAGTCAAGAACTTCAACGCAAGAGAATTGCCATGGTCTGTTTCCTGCCATTCTTAAATCGTTCAATGAATCATTCACAGAAACCGGCAGATCCGGTTTATCCGTTCAGACCTCGCCACGCAGATTGTGCATGGTACCTAGCACCCGCGTGAATTTCTCCCTGTAATTACTACTCGGTATGATCTGTGTGATGAGATTCTCTACCCTCCAAAATAGGAATTTGGTTGTGATTCTCCACGTCTTTTTTTGTTTTGAGGGAATTTCTCCACGTTTTTTTCGAGGGAAATTCTAGCTACAAAACTTTTTCAATTTTGATTTTCGGGAGGGAAAAGAGCATAATTTATGAAATGTCCGAAGAAGGAAGGCTTTCTGTTTGTTTTTTGCAACCATTAAACAAGTTTCTTAAACTTTGTGATCGGAAACTTTTCTCATGTTGTGTTTTGAAATGTCACCTTTTAGTGTCTCACAATTTTTACCAATTTGGCTATTACTTTTTCGACGCAACAAAAGTTTCTTCATGTGTCTGTTAAAAGAGTTTGGGCGGCACATCTGTTAAAAGATAACACAGGTATCCTAAGATGAATTTAACGAAATCTTGTGTGGGACAAAAGGGTAAAAGTAGGGGTGGGCAAAAATACATGTACGACAATCTTTCGAACCAAACCGATATTGTACCAAACCGAAAAGTGTGTTCTCAAATGGTTCTAGTAAATTATATCCCGAATCGAACCAAATCGTTTTCAAAATGGTACGGGAGGAGTTTTCAAAAAATATATACCGAACTGAATCGTCACCACTAAAATATTAATTAATAAATTATTTATACATTTTCATTTAATGATTTTTAGTAAGTTTAGGTGATATTTATTTAGTGTAACTTTCACATACTTAAACATATGTTTTTATAATACTTTATTACCTTTAAGTACAACTCAAGTTATAATTTTATTTGTTGAAAATGCGAACTATCATTAAGTTTTTTGAAAGGATTGTAACTAAGCAATACGCATGTTGAGTAAGAAACTAAGAATGTATAAAAATATTTGTGCACCAATTTCTTTAATTACGTCGGTTGTTTGTCATAAATAAAAATATTTCCAAAGCGTCGAATTACTATGGAATGGTTTGACATGGTACCATCCTGTCATCGAACGACATGGTACCGAATGGGTTTAGGCGTAAGAGAAAAACCATACCGAACTGTTTTGATAGTAACGGTATGCCACGGGTCCTTTAAAAATACCAAACCGTTTCGGACCATGCTCATCCCTAGGTAAAAGCTCGTTTGATTCTGATTTCCAGCACGAATATGAACCATGAAAGTGTGGCTCGCGATAGAGCTATAAATGGATAATCGAAATTTTGAATGTCGTCTGCATCCATATCCATTTACATGAAAAATCCGTTAAAAAATTATTATATGTATTCGATTGGTAAACAAACACGGATTTAGTAATTATACATATTATCTATTATTTATATCCTGCTCTTACATAGACATCCGTTAAAATAACTGTTTATTTGTGTATCTGATCCATTATATTTAGTTTTTCCCAATTTTTAATTTTTATAATTTATTTTTCTTTTAACATCTCAAAATATAAGACATTTTTATATGCAATATATACGTATAGACATATAAAATTGTATTGTATATGGATATCTACTGTGTGTATCTTTTTACCATATGAAGTTATCGTATAATATTATAAATTACAAAAAATAATAAAATTATTTCTCCTTAACAAATTACAATTGAATAAATAAAAAATTGACTTTAATTTAATAAGAAATTATAAGGTATTGTTCAATTTGAAGTTAAATTAGAAACGAATACGAACATATCCGACAGATGCAGTTACAGTTTTGATTTTTAGTATCTGTCAAAATCTGTATCCAAATTCGATATCCGATAAAAATAAACAAATATGGATCTGGTAATATGACATTTTTTATCCGATTAATATCCATTTAAGTCAAATTAATTTTTTTAGACAAATAAAGAATAATAGAGCCAGCATTTTCTAGAAGGGCAGAGTATTTTAATACTACCTCCCTCCCACTATTTTTGTCCAATATTTTCTTTTTGGGTTATCCAACTGTATTTGTCTACTAAACTTTTTTGGTAAGGGCAGAGTATTTTAATACTACCTCCCTCCCACTACTAAACTTTCTTATCCCTCTGTCTACCCTCAGTTACTTTCTTAAATTGATGTAATTTGACTTTTAAGCATTTCTAAATCTACTCATCTCATGCTTAGATCTAGTCCCCTAATCTCTCATCCTCTTTCTATTTCACTGCCTATTCAAGTGGTTGTGCCCTATGTGCACCTCTTTTATCAACCGTTCATTGAAGTTGCCATGCTTGAGCTTCAACTTTGATTCACTCTTTGGACCGACTTCCATGAAACATCTATGTTAGAGTGTCATCCAACATTAGAAATTTAAGATCAAAATAATCGGTATATAAGCTCTTGAGTTGAACTAACTAATCGATTGGATTCAATCTTTTAATGTGGTTCAACACAAATGTCTTAGTACCCAATCTAGTTGTCCATATCCATCCCAAATTCTATCATGGTATCAGAGAAGGTTTTGACCCACCACGTTTGTCAAGGTGTTCGTCTAGACGTTCAATCCTAATGGCTCGTTTGTCTTTAGCCCAGTGTTCCGTATAGAGTATGTACCCAACGGCCCGTGGCCTGTTTAACACGATTGCTCGTCTGGAAGTCCATACCCAGCGGCTCGTGGTTCTTTAAGTGTTGGCCCTAAAAAACAAGGGAATGAGAGTTTATTTGCAAGTAGTCAACCAGTCAGATTCAAAATGGTCTGGTTGTCCACTCACTTGAAGGGGAGAAAGTTGCAAGAAGAAGAAGAAAAGTTGAAGAACAAGACTAGGAAGAAAAAAGCTAAAAATAAGTGTTAAATATATTGTATATATTTAATATATTGTATTATTCCCTTACCTTATTTGTATAGGTTTCCTTACTTGTGTCTCTCTTACCTTGATTAGGATTGAGACTCCCCTTATATATATACATGTAATCACAACTCTTTTGATTAATGAAAATCATAATTCTTCATGGTATCGGAGCCTAATTAAACAAAAAAAAACCCTAACCCTACTTCTCGGCTCTCTCTCTCCCTCGCGGCAGTCACAGCGCCGCCCCGCCGTCCCTCCTTCGACGTCGGCAGTCCCCCAACGGCGGCACTCCCCCCCTTCTCCCTTCGGCTCTCTTCTCTCTAATGGCCGAAAGCGAGGTTACCTCCAACTCCACTCTGGAAAAAACCCCTCATCTTGCCTTCACGACGATCTCTAATGTCAAACTCCATGTTCCGGTTCTTCTCAGCCTCTCTCAACCGAACTACAAAAAGTGGAGTCGCCTTTTCCTCCTCTTGGTGCGCCGATTCAATCTCCAAGGCTACATCAATGGCTCCATCGTCCCTCTCTCTGAAGACAATGATGAGTGGCTCCAACTCGACGCTCTCCTCCAGGGATGGATCTTATCCACCATCTCCGACGAAGTCTCAGATCTGGTTATCTCTTCTGTCTCCACCGCTTCTGCTCTTTGGAAAGTTATTCATGATCTGTTTCACGACAACAAGAATGCTCGTGCCATGCAACTGGAGCACGAGTTCCGTACCACTGTCAAAGGCAACACCACCATGGCGGCCTACTGTCAACATCTGCAAAATCTCGCAGATTGGCTGGACGATGTTGATGCCCCGGTGTCCCAACATTAATTGGTTCTTCAGATGCTTCGTGGTCTCCCCGCAGATTTGCAAGCCTAGACGTCTTTTCTTCAATTTCAGGATCCGCTGCCCACTTTTCTCCAAGCCCGCTCCGCTCTTATGCTTTTGGACCGGCAACGCTCTCCCATGGGCGACTCGAGCAGCACGACCCTACTCGCCCGCAGGCCCGGCGTCAACAGTGGCGGCCGGCAGTCTTCCAGCGGCGGCAGCGGGGGTCCTCAGAACGGCAGCGGCGGCTACCATGGCGGCGGGCTTCAGCACGGCGGTAGCTACGGTGAGGGCAGCTCCTCCGGACAGCGCAGCGGCTATGGACGCGGCGGCGGGCGAGGCAACGGCGCTCGAGGTAGAGGTCGTGGACGACAAAGCAGCTCGAGGCAACGGACCTATCCCGACGGATCCAACACCTGGAACTCATCTTACCCAAACCAAAACCCGGGCCTATTGGGCCCACGTCCCATGCCTACACTCCTCCCTTATCATGCCCAAGCCTACTACACCACCACCCCACCCCCCAACCCATATGCCTACCCCCCACACTACACCCCCTCCCCACCCGTAACACCCACCTACCCCACCACCCCTATTGGCGGGTCTCACACCCCGCCTTACCCTTACCCGCAAACCCCACCCCCCACCCCCACTGCCTTGGCCCACCATTTTGACACCATGTCCCTCCGAGAGCCAACCTGGTTTATGGACACCGGCGCCTCCCATCACATTGCCTCCGACCCAGGTACTCTTTCTTATGTTTCTTCTTCTCCATCATTATGCTCACCATTATATATCACTGTTGGTAATGGATCTAAGGTTCGCACTACGGCTGTTGGAAGCCACACAATACCCACCACCCCTCCCCTATCCCTCAAACATATCTTAGTCTCTCCTCACATCACTCACAACCTCATCTCTGTTCGTCAACTTACCCGTGATAATAACTGTACTGTTGAATTTGATGCTCATGGTTTTTCTGTGAAGGATCGTCGGACGGGAACCGTGATGCATCGATCCAATGATATGGGACCTCTCTACCCTGTAGGATGCACTATCACTGCCCAAGCCCATGTCGCCGCTGTCGATCCCCAGATTTGGCATAGGCGCCTTGGTCACCCAAGCCCAGCTGTCCTCCGTGGCGTCCCTTATCTTTCTCATTTTAAAAATTATCAACATACTTTATGTCATGCATGTCAGTTGGGAAAGCATGTGCGCCTCCCTTTTTCATCATCTAGTCGTGTTTCTAGTTTTCCTTTTCAACTTTTAGATTCAGACTTATGGCAATCTCCTGTACCCAGTATTACTCGCTTTAAATTTTACATGATCTTATTGGATGATTTTTCGCATTACTTATGGGTGTTTCCTTTACGACACAAAAGTGACGCTTTTAATCATTTAACCACTTTCATAGCATATGTCAAAAATCATTTTAACACAACAATCAAAGCTGTACAATGTGATAATGGAACTGAATTTCGCAACTCTCCCCTTAAAACCATTTTTGACTCCTTAGGCATTCTTTTTAGATTTTCTTGTCCCCACACAAGTCAACAAAACGGTCGAGCTGAGCGCACCCTCCGCACCCTTAACAACACCGTTCGATCCCTTCTTTTCCAAGCCCACCTTCCCCCGAATTTTGGGTGGAGGCCCTTCACATGGCCGCCCACATTTTTAATCTACTTCCCACCACCACTCTAAATAAAAACACCCCCATGCTACACTTTACAACTCACCACCCTCATATTCCCATCTCCGTGTTTTCGGTTGTCTCTGCTACCCTAACATTTCCGCCACTACCCCTAACAAATTAGCGCCACGCTCAGCTCGCTGTATTTTTCTCGGTTATCCCTCCAACCAACGTGGCTACCGCTGCTTGGACCTTCAAACTAACAAACTCATAATCTTCCGCCATGTTATTTTTGACGAGTCTAGTTTTCTATACGGTCACCCCCTCACTCCGCACGATTTACAATTTCTTGACGCCACGGATGACGAACCTACCCCAACCTACCATTCCCTCCCCCAACCGTAGCCCACCTGCCCACTGCCGCCCCTACCCCTACGGCCCAACCCACAGCCCCTACCCCCTCGGCCCAACCCTCCCCTCCTAGCCCACAGCCTGTCTCTCCCTCTCCCTCCCCCTCTCGGCCCAGCCCCGTCACCCATCCCACTGCCACCCCTACCCCCACCACGGCCCTACAACCACCCACGGCCCAACCCCCCTCCTCCCCTCCCAATCTCCACCCAATGCAAACCCGATCTTAAGCCGGAATCTTTTGCCCAAAACAAATTCTGAACCTCACTGCCTCATCACCTATCTCCCCCTTACCTCCAACTTACCGTAGTGCACTGAAAGATCCAAACTGGCACGCTGCTATGTGTGATGAATATAATGCATTGATCAAGAATGAAACATGGGAATTAGTACCCCCCTCCCCCACCCAAAATATAATCTCTGGTAAATGGCTCTTTAGACACAAACTTGGCCCATCAGGTGAGTTATCCAGGTACAAGGCCCGTTGGGTGGTCCGCGGCTTCAACCAGCGCTTTGGCGTCGACTACGACGAGACCTTCAGCCCCATTGTCAAACCTGCTACAGTCCGCATCATTCTTAGCATTGCTCTGTCCAGAGGATGGCCCATTCACCAGCTAGACGTCAAAAATGTCTTCCTCCATGGTCAGCTGCAGGAGACAGTTTACGCCAGTCAGCCTTCTGGGTTTCAGGATCCAGCTCGTCCTCACTATGTTTGTCGACTCAAGAAGGCTCTCTATGGACACAAGCAGGCACCGCGATCATGGTATCACAGGTTTGCCAGCTTCATTCAGACCATTGGGTTTCGAGAGTGCAAGTCGGACACATCACTCTTTGTCTTCTCTCATGTCATGGGCACTGCCTACCTACTCTTGTACGTTGATGATATTGTTCTCACAGCATCTTCCACAGCACTTCTCCAGCATCTCATCCAGCAGCTTAAGGCCGAATTTGCTATGACAGACATGGGGGACCTACATTTCTTCCTTGGCATCAACGTACACAGGACGACCAGTGGCCTCTTTCTCCACCAGACACAGTTCACTCATGACATACTTGAGCGGGCCGGGATGGTATCTTGTCACCCCATCTCCACCCCAGTGGACACAAAGGCAAAGCTCTCCTCTTCATCAGGCACTCTGCTCCCCGATCCTACTCTTTATCGATCTGTTGTTGGAGCTCTACAATACCTTACATTCACTCGCCCTGACATCACTTATGCCGTCCAACAGCTTTGCCTACACCTTCATGCCCCTCGTGATGCTCATCTCACATCCATGAAGCGTGTCCTGCGCTATCTTTGTGGCACCTCCACCCATGGCATCCACCTGGCACGATCCTCCACCGACTCCCTGCAGGCATACTCCGATGCTGACTGGGCCGGTTGCCCAGACACCCGACGTTCCACCTCTGGATACTGTGTTTTTCTCGGTGACAATCTAGTCTCCTCGTCCTCCAAGCGCCAGGCTACCACTTCTCGTTCTAGCGCCGAAGCCGAGTATCGCGCCGTGACCAACGCCGTAGGAGAGACGAGTTGGATCCGGAATCTTCTTCTTGAGCTGCAGCAACCCCTTCGACGTGCCACCCTTGTTTTTTGCGACAACGTCAGTGTTGTGTATCTCTCGACAAATCCTGTGCAGCACCAGCGCACCAAGCACGTGGAAGTTGATATTCACTTTGTCCGTGACAAAGTAGCACTAGGCCATGTACGCGTTCTCCACGTTCCCTCGTCTTCGCAGTATGCTGACATCTTCACTAAGGGACTGCCTTCTTTATTATTTCTGGACTTCAGACAAAGCTTGGGAATCAGACCTCCTCCACATCCGACGTAGCCGGGAGCATGTTAAATATATTGTATATATTTAATATATTGTATTATTCCCTTACCTTATTTGTATAGGTTTCCTTACTTGTGTCTCTCCTACCTTGATTAGGATTGAGACTCCCCTTATATATATACATGTAATCACAACTCTTTTGATTAATGAAAATCATAATTCTTCAATAAGTAGATTAAGAAAAAATTTGTAAACGATCATATATTGAAGGTAAAATATATTTGAAATTTTATTTTGAAACTTGACATCTTTGCTCATTTATTAGAGCATTTACAATAGAGCAAACTCTGGCCCCATTATATTGTCTTCTACATCAGCATTCTAGTAACTTTCAACACTACATAACGCCTTGAAAATTGGTCATTCGCTAATAAAATATATATAAGAATATTTATTTATGACACTATATTCTTTTAAGGAATTAGAAGATACTTTGGAAATTCTATTTGTCTCAATAGAGCGTGACTAATCCGACTATATTTGTAAAAGTTTAAATTAAAAGACTAATCGGTACTAAGTAATCGAAAGAATTAAGATGGGTCAGGTGGAACTTGTAAATGCGTGTTGTTGGATTATAAAAGTTATATCGTTGGGTAAGGATCGAACAATCGAACCCAGCGAGGAATCAATAAAATAGATCAATTTTATTGATCTATTTTTTATTATTTAATTACTCATTTTTTTCTATCTTTGAAAGATTAGTTTTATTTAAAAAAATTAGTGTTATTAAATTGATATTTATATGTATTAAATTATTGCAATTTTCTTATCTAATTTATTTATTCTAAATATAAATTCATTGAAATTCTAGATATTTAATTTAATATCTTTTTCTAATTTTTTATTCATAAATTATGTTATGAAAAAAATTAATATTATTTTATAATATAATAAAGAGAAGGAAATAGTTATAATATATTTATTACATTTATTTAAAATATTAAATTTATACTTAATTTCAAAATACCTAAATATTTTATTTAAATAAAATATTGAATTTTTTTAGAATATTAAAATATTTTATTTAATTAAAATATTTTTATAATTTTCTTCTCTAATTTTACTCTTCTAAATATAAATTTATTTATTTTAATATTTTTTTTGTAATTGTTTTCATCTATTATGATATAATAAAAATTAATATTATTTTAAAATATAATACGGAGTATGATTATTTAAAATTAATGAATAAAATAAAGTAAGGTTAGAGCCATAAATAATTGAATGAATCCATTGATGGATGAGGTGGGTTGTGAATGTTTGTTTAAAAAATAAAGGATTTAAAGATTAATGATGTGGAAATGATGTAGATGTGAGAGAACTATTCGATGGATGGATTTATATTTAAGGAATGGAGGTGCTCTTAACCAAAGAATAAAAACCTAAACCTGTCGATTGAAGAAAAACATCGAGATAAAGAAATGAAAAGAAACTCTCGAATGATAGTTCGCCTTGGCTGTCCCTTTGCAACTGATGATGCCATATGGTTTGAGTCCTCCTAACGACCTGTATCAAAACCGTCTCGTAATAATAAGTATGTTAAGAAATTGGAAGATGTTTTTTTTAAAAGTCCCAAAATAGGGTAATAAGAAAACATGGAAACTAACAACAATAATAGTATGGAGAATTTACCTAAATAGCACTAAAATATAATGATTTTCCTTAAATAGCATCATATATGTTTTTTTCCAATGTAACACTTTTAGTCATTATTCATTAGTCATTATTCAAGTAAATGTTCGTCATCATTGGTCATTATTTTTCCTTCTGGACATTATTAAGTGCTATTTAGAGAATAAAACAATTTGAGTATAATTTAGAGAAATGACTTAAATTTTAGTGATATTTAGTGTAAATATTTCTAATAGTATTATCTAACGGGAAGAAGGCATTTCAAAAAAAACTAACGGGAAGAAGGAAATTCTATCCAATTAAAAGTTATTTTATTTACAGTATGTTAGATCTTGTGTAGAAAATGATGAGATATGGGTTATGGTGTAGTTTGTCAACTTGATTAAGGCCATTGTACCGTTTGTACGTGGCTTGCAGAATATATTTCACTCAATCTCTGCTTAGTTCTAACCAACGAAAGAAAACATAAAAACATTCTAAATTATTTGTTGAGCCATAATAATACTACTAGGCTTAAACGCTACACAAATTGTTTCAGAGGCTACTACGTCCTACCTTAAGGATCCGTGCTTCTTGGCTTCACAAAATGAAGGCCAACATTGTCTTTAGAAATATGCCTCAACAGATCACCGACATGGCGCGACGACAGCCTCTCGGCAGGTGCAGTTCTCGTGCACCGCAGCGCAATCTCTAGCACTTGGAACGCAGAAGCTTCTTCATTGGGCAACAATAATGGTTTCAGCTCCGGGTCAATAAGCTCATCGCGGGCCGATACATGACCATCCATCCCCGACTCGACCCATCTCACTATGTCCACGTGTTCCCCAAAACTCCCATCGGTTGGCATCCTCCCGCTCACAATCTCCATCAGCACAATCCCCATGCTGTAAACGTCGATCTTCTCTGTGGCTTTCAACGAATAAGCGTACTCTGGAAAAACACAAGAGAGAAGTTTGTCAATCCACAAGTGAATTGAAATGCATGTTTTAAATAAATGTCTAGAGGATGGTTTTCATCCATACCTGGTGCCATGTAGCCGTAGGAGCCAGCAAACAACGAGTTTGATTCCGTGTTTAGGGAGTCATAGTTATCCATAACCGCCTTGGCTAATCCGAAGTCCCCTAGATGAGCTTCCATGTTTGAGTCTAGAAGAATGTTGCTTGATTTGATATCTCTGTGGATGATCTTAGGCACACAGTCATGGTGAAGGTATTCGACACCTTGGGCTAATCCCATAGCGATCTTCAGCCGTGTTTCCCAGTCAAGAACACTCTTCTTCTTGATCTTGCTCTTACTATGCAGCCAATCCCACAGGCTTCCGTTCTCCATATACTCGTAAATCAACAAATTCGAACCCTTCTCTTTGTTGGTACAATATCCCATCAATCTCACCAGATGCCTATGCCTTATCCTCCAAAGCGTCTTTAACTCTCTGGCGAAACTCTTGTCCAGGAAGAGGTCATCGTTCCTCAGTATTTTCTTGATTGCCACTGTTTCTCCGTTGAACAGCTCGGCTTTGTAAACAGTTCCTGATCCCCCGGAGCCTATGATGAACTCGTCGCTTAGGTTGTTTGTGGCTTCCATGATATCATCCCATCTGATATCTCTCTTCTTGGCAGCAGCATTTGCAAATAATGGCCTCTTCTGTGCTTGGGAAGATGATGAACCAGTAGAAGAGGCACAGTTTGATTCTTTACTCTTGAATGCTTCCCTGTTGTGTTTGAAGAAGAGGGCTGCTCCCAGTAAGAGTAGAATAATTGCAAGGGTGGCCAATAAGGATGAGATCACCACTGCTGTGTTACGTATGCGTGAATCTCTGCAGTTCCCCAGAGGACTCCCACAGAGTTGTGGGTTTCCAAGGAATGACTCCGCTGGCCATTGTGCGTATGGCTTGTCCAGTTTCCCTTGAAGTTTGTTGTAAGAAAGGTTCAGTCTTCCCAAACTGCTCATTCCGGCAACTTGAGAGGGAATCTCCCCTGTGAGATCATTATGAGACAGGTCAAGTTCTTCGAGCTTGGAGAGGGACCCGATAGATGAAGGGATGTTTCCCCTCAGATTGTTGTAACTCAAATCTAGGATGCTCTGAAGATTCTTGAGCTGGCCAACCTCTCTGGGGATTTCACCAGAAAAGCGGTTTCGCGAAAGCCTGAGTTCATAGAGCTTGCTCAACCCACCAATTGTAGATGGTATTGAACCCGAAAACCGGTTACCATCCAGATTTAGTACATTGAGGGAGTTCAAGTTTCCGATTTCCGGTGCAAGAATTCCATCCAATGAGTTGCTTTCCAAAGACAATACTAGAAGCACTGAGCAGTTGAATAACTCTAGAGGAAGAGGACCCGAAAACCGATTGGAAGAGAGCTTAAGCTCACCCAAGAGAGGCAAACTCCCAAGCCAAGTGGGAATTGGTCCAGAAAGAAGATTGTTATTGAGATCAAGATGGGTGAGCTTACGGCAAAGCGAGAGCTGTGGAGGAATAAAACCACTAATTCTATTACCCGAGACATCTAAAAGCGACAATTCACGGAGAAATCCCAGAGCCCACGGGATGTTTCCCGTGAATCTGTTGCCCCCCAACCTTAACCTGTCAAGAAAGGGTGAATTCCCCAGAAGGGAGGGGATTTCTTGATCAAATGCATTGTTGGCAACATCAAATGATAGGAAAGAATGTGAGCTGCAGAGAGGAGCTATACTGCCAGTCAAGTTGTTCCCGGAAATATTGATTCTTGTGAGGTTTGCAAGACTCCTCATTTCTCCGGGGACTTTCCCTTCAAGAGAATTGTTGTAAAGCATCAGCACTGTCAGCGCTCCGAGGTTTCCAAAAGTCGCCGGAAGGCCGCCGGAAAGGAGGTTATCGGCCAAGTCAAGAGTGTCAAGCCGGCGGCAGTTTCCCAAGCTGGCCGGAATCTCACCGGAGAGATCATTCTCCCTGAGGTGTAGGAATTTCAGCTGCTTTAGCCTCCCAATGGTACCCGGAATTTTCCCCGTGAACGAATTCCGATACAAGTCCAGGAATTGCAAGCTGGAACAGTTTCCGATCTCCGCCGGGATCTCTCCGGAGAAGAGATTCTCGTAGAGAAATAGAAACTGGAGACTGGGAAGCACTCCGATTTCTCCGGGTAACTCGCCATGCAAATTGTTGTGATGCAGTGCCAGTGTCCGGAGATTGGTTAGGTTCGCTATGCGTGGGGAAATCACGCCGGTCAAACTGTTGTTGTTCAGAACGAGATCAGTCAGTTCAGTGAGCTCGTATAGCTCTTCGGGTATCGACCCGCCGACCGAATTGTTGGATAAATCAAGCAGCCGGAGCGCCCTGCATTGGCCAAACTCCGGCGGGATCTCGCCGGATATCTGAGTTTGTGAGAGCATCAAGTGTTTCAGAGCAGTGGCATTGGAGCAGATGGTGTTGGGTATCTCCCCGGAGAGATTGTTGCCTGCGAGAACCAAGAATTCGAGCTGGCTCAAACCGCCCAATTCGCCCGGGATTCCACCCACGAGCCGGTTCCCGGACAAGTCTAGGCTCTGAAGACTTCTCAACTTCCCCAGGGATTTCGGGATTGAACCGTTAAGCCGATTGCCAAGCAGGTTAAGATAGGTCAAACCGCTCATTTCCCCCAGTTCTCGGGGAATCTCACCTGTGAGGGTGTTATTTGCCAGATTGAGTATCTGGAGGTTCTTCAGCGCTGCCAATGCGGCCGGAACCGGTCCGTTGAGCCGGTTCATGGCAGCGCTGAAAGCCGTGAGGCCGGAGATACTGGCAATCTCCGGCGGAATCGGCCCTTCCAGCCGATTCTGCTGGAGGTTCAGGTTCTGAAGCGGCTTCAACTTCCCGAGTTCGGGGGGAATGAGGCCGCTGAGGTTACATGAGGCCAGTCCAAGTGTGACAAGATTCCCCAGGTTTCCAAACGAAGCGGGAATCGGACCGGTGAGGCCAGGATTGTCGCCTACCCGGAGAACTCGGAGATTGGTCAGCTGCCCGAGTTCGGGAGGGATGGGGCCCACGAGGCGGTTAGAGTAGAGAAGCAACGACTCCAGGGAGGAAAGGTTGGCCAGAGTTGGTGGAATGGGGCCGGAGAGGTGGTTGGAAGAAAGATCAATGTGGATGAGGTCAGGCAGGAGACCGAGCGCCGGGGAGAGGGACCCGACGAGCGACGAGCCCGAAAGGTTCAGGCTCGCCACTCTAAAGGAATGGCGGCCGGCACACGAGACGCCCCGCCACGCGCAGTAGTTCGGGGTCGTCTCGGACCAGCCGTCCCGGAACACTCCCTCGGAGTCTTCCAGGAATGATGTTTTCACCTCCAGGAGAATCCTGAGAGTGTCCTGGCAAACAACAAGTCGAGATGAAGACATCAGTACTACTACTAACAGCACAGAGACCATTGGGAACAAGACTGGTTTTGAAATCGCCATTTCTGATCAGAGCTTCACAGCTAAACCAAACAGAGCACTGATTCTTGGAGCATTTAAATGGGGTGTCGAGACAGGGATGGGTCGAAGGGAGGCGTATCAGCCCGTTGACCAAGAAAGTAAATTTAATGGGCACCGAATAGGCGGTCCATTGGGAATGAGAGAGGGATGGGATTCCACATCTTGAATGCAGAGACGATTTATAAATATGTGTGCGGCAGGCAGACAGGTCAGGTTTGGGAGAGGAGAGAGGCGAATTATGAGAATTAAGTATTGCAACGGTGTTTGGGCACTCTTTAAAGGGTGAAAGAAAAAGTAACACGGCTACATTGTCTATTTGAGTTCTAACTTATTTTTTTTACTTATTACTTATTCTTATTATAATCAGATTAGATCGGAGATAGCTTTAATTTTAACTGCTATCCGATAAGATCTTATCAAATCTTTAAAAAATTAGAAATGATCGGACGAACGAAACATAGTCTAAATCCTTTTAATAAGGTTTGAGTTCAAAAATTACTTCCTAACTTTTGTCACTACTTTGTGTTATACCTTGACAACCAGGAAAAACCATTGTTGTAAACTAAACATCATCTTTTTCAACCAAATACATCATCTTCTTCAACCAAATGCGTTGTTGATTTCAAGTTCATTGGTCATGTTAAACCGCAAAATAAAAAAAGTTGTAAGAGAAAGAATTGAATCAAAGGCGCGCATATATATGTTTTAACGAGAATTTTCTTAAAAATCCTCTTGCCTGAACATTAGTAATTGTTGGGTAGCAAAGTCCTCCCACCCTGGAAGAAGAGGAGAAAGTGACCATAATATATATGGTTACTCAACCCATTAGTATGATTGTATGAGGCCTTTTAGTAGATGCTTAAAAATTAATTTGTGAGGACTTGACTCAGAACGGATAATATCATATTAATGCGGGGTTGAGGTTAAGACACGTGTGATCTCAACAATAATAAAGACACCATTTTGACTTCAAACACAATACAAACATGCACAGATCGAACTTTACTCTTTTTGTGTGTGTGTGTTTGTATTGTGTTTAGAGTCAAAATGATCTTTGAATTATGAAACAAGGTTGTACATGAAAGTGGTTGAGATTTTGGGTTACATAAGGGAAGATATATATAGTGGTTGTAGCTAGGGTGAGGATGTTCAAGAGAAATATAATGAAAGTGATCGTGATTCGTGACGAGTTAGTTGATCGAGTAAATATCCTTATATTGACATGCATACTTCGTCACTTATAGTAGTTCAGTTGGGAGTGCATTGTTTCGGAGCAATCAACACTATTATGGGACAATGTCAACCTGCAGCCTCTTCCATCTTTTGACTCTTCCATGCAATTAACTTCCTACTATCTCACCTACGGTACCTCTCGGTACCTCAAGAATTTCTACTTCATTTTGTACACCGTTGAGATGCACCAACATTTTGTATTGGTGTAATGCTACATAATAATGATAATAATAATAATAATAATAATAATAATAATAAAAAAAAAAAAAAAGGCACACATCATAATTCGGGGGGTGGGGTGACAGGAAGAAAAAAGGAGTCGTAAAACCATAAATTTTTTGAACGGAGCACCGTAGACCATTGTTTTCCTAATATGACACCCCTTCTTTTTGTTAAAAGAAGAGGGCCGTTATTATTGTTGTTGTTGTTTGTTGATTCCTTTCTTTTGGTAGTATTTCTTTTTATGGAAGAAATAAAATTATGGTATGAATAGAAGTTTACTTATTTGATATTCCGTCTTCCTATGTAAAGAAGGATGTGTCTTTGTATTCAAAAGACAATTTAACACAAAAATATTTTTTCCATTACTATTTTCTACACCCGCTAAAGATTTATGCCTCCGTCCCACAATAATGTTTTACTATATTGCTCACATGATCAATTTATGTTCATTTTTTTTATCTATTTACATTGATCACTTTATAAAATAACATATCTTGTCACAATCTGTTTTCTAAAACATTTAAAGTAGTACTTTTATATCTCTCTTAAAATTTTTCAACTTTCATATCTTACATGTTTCTGAAAATATTTCAATTTGGTCTAAATGGAAATGTCATTAGTTTTCTTAAATCTGATTGAAGCTACCTCAATTACCTTCTACGCCGTACTCATTTTGATATTTTTTGAGTCCAATTCATTTTAATTGTTGGTATTCTACATTGGTCAAATTTTTACAGCTTTCTATCTCAAAAGTCAAAATAAGAAATGTTTTGCAAGACGGAAAAAGTAATATTCTCCATATAAGTTTTATTTATGATTTTATTGCACTGATACTCCATGTGGTTTGGTAAATGTGCATCATTACCCCCATGGTTTCAAAACTTATGTTGTTCCCCATCATGATTCTGATATTGCTATGCCAATGCCACTTAAGACAAAAATACCCTTCAAGTATTAATAAATGAATAATTCTAGGGGTGGGCAAAAAAACCGAACTAACATGGTACCATACCGGACCGTAATGGTACCGAACCGTTTATAGTGTTTTCAAACAGGATTGATTTTTTTCATCACGAACCGAAACCAAACCGATACCAAATGGGACGGGACCGTGATGCATATATTTAAAACTGATTATCACGGACCGAACCGTCCAACGCTATATACGGAGTGTGTATCTCAAATAATTATGGAGTATTTGTCTACTTCATCTTACCTTATATAGAATACTTCATATTTTATTATTCATTTTTAAACTCTCTCATTATTATTACTATTAGAATTAATAGTATTCATTTTATTATTACTATTATTACTATTAGAATTTTTTTCCCAATTCATATAATATTGGAATTACTTCATATTTTAAACTCTCTCGAAAGTTATAAGTTCGCTATTTACTTTATCATTACTATTAGAATTATTTTTTAAATAGTTATTAGTATTCCAATATTATATGAATTGGGAAAAAAAATTATTTTTTAACTTTCGACTCGTTATCTTTTATTTATTATGTTTATGATCCGTTTAAATTTGAAATCAATACTTTTATTTAACAAACTTGTACTTTTTTATACAAACTTATACGTTAAATTCAATATTTTTTAACTAATGTACATTCATTTTTTTGGCACGGTTTGAGCATGGGTATGGTATTGTACCCTTCCGTTTCAAAACGGAATGGTACCGAATGGTTTTGCAGTTCATCCCGTACCGATACCGAACCGTTTATATAAGAGCGGTCCGTGATAGGTTCCGGTAGTATCACGGACCATCACGGACCGCGCCCACCCCTAAATAATTCTGTTACCCCTTGTGGTTTTGGAAATGGGCACCAATGCCCCTTCTCCTTTTATCTTTATTGTTATTTTCTTTTTTCTTTTCCTTTTTATAAAGAGAAGAAAAGTGTTTGTGTTTGAAATAATGAAAAGTTATTTTTCAAAAGTCAAAACTATATCTTTAAAAAAGTTTTAAAAAATAAAAAATATTTGTTGTTGAAACAAAAAATGAAATAAAATTTTTAACATATACTTCAATTTTCAATTTAAATATTTAACTTTGTTAAGAGCACCCACAAGGCTAGCTCTCCCTTCGCCGGCTGAGAGGGACGAAGGACGTTCGTAGAGAATGAAAGGGACGGCGGCTAGGGTTATGGAAGAATAATGAGCTACTAACTACTCCTTAATTACTTTTCATTCATGCATGCCTTCAATAGTCCAAAGACAAGAGTATATATAGTTAATTATATATTAATACTCCCTCCGTCCGGGGAAAATCTTTCCATTTGGATTTTTTTTCATTTTTTTGGAGTGTTGACTTTAGGAGGGAAATGTCCAAATTACCCGTCTCTATTGCCACAATTGTCCCTGCCCGCCACTACCACTTCCCATTGCTCCAACCATTTCCGTCAACCGCACCACCGCCACAGAGCCCCCCCTCCCCCACCATCGCTGCAGCCCCACCACCACCGCAGAGCCCCCTTCCCCCCACCATCACTGCAGCCCCACCACCACCTTGCCCGTATCACAATTGTCAGCCCGCCCAAAAATTTAGATCTAAAATAGTTGACACTAGAAAGGAGAAGAAAAATCTCAACCCTACGCCGCTAGGCGCTAGGCCACCATCGTTGTCAGCCGCCATGTCCGGGAGAAAAAGAGAAAGAGGAGAAAGAAGAAGGGGGGGGGGGGAATAGGAGGAGGAGAAGAAGATACATGAACAGATCTGTCGCAGATTGATAGATTTGAGACACAAAATCAGGAGAAAGAAGAAGAAAATGAAGAAATAGTACATCTGATCTGGGAGAAGAGGGATAACAAATAAGAGAGAGATGGGGGGGAGGAGGCCAGAGGAGGAGGAGGAGGAGGAGGAGGAGGAGGAGGAGGAGAAGAAGAAGAAGAGTAAATCTGAAGAAGATGATGAAGATTGGGGGAAAGAGCAGAGAAGAAGAAGAAAGGGCTGAGTGGTGGGTGTGGGAGAGAGAAGAATAAGAAATGGTTGAGGAGAAACGACGGAACAAAGGAGAAAAAAAAAGAAAGGAAAAAATAAGAGAAGATAAATGGGTGAGGGTATTTAGGGTACTTTGTGTGTTAAAAATTGAAATGGGAAGATTTTTTTCGGACGAGGAAAAAGGAGAAACGGGAAGATTTTTTCCGGACGGAGGGAGTAATATTTTTTGGATGGATGTGCAAAAGATGTCCTTCATGATTTAATTTTTTCTATTTTATAAAAGTATTTTTTTCATATACCTTCAATTTCTTCTTCTTTTCTTTCTTTTCTATTCTTTTTTCTTTTATTTTAATTTATTTGAAAAAAAAGAAAAAGGGAAAAATAATAAAAAAACATAAAATGAACAAGAAATGTGAAATGAGTTTTAGTGTAAAAAAGAATGTTTCATTGATTTTTGTATCATGAAAGTGAATTATTAAAGACCTCATTTCGATAAAATGATAAAAATGTATAATTTGAGACGAATGACGTGTACGTTCTTTTTTTTATTTAATTGATTTTTTTATTGCAAACATAAAAAAACTTTTATTATTAAAACATTATAAAAATAATTTTAAAAATAAATTAAAAAGTACTCCGTATTTATGATGAACATAGAAGAAAAAGGAAAATAGTAAAGAAAAAACAAGAGGGAGCGTTGGTGCTCATTTCCAAAATCATATGGGGCAACAGAGTCATTCACCTAATATTTGAAGGATATTTTAATTTAGAGAGATAATGGTGTAGCAATATTCTGACAACGAGGACAACGACGTAAGTTTTCAAACCATGAAAAGTAAAAGTGCATATTTATCAAACCACACGAGGTGTTGGTGCAATAAAATCTTTTATTTATGAATGGTACACCCTACACCGCTCTTTTTATAAGATCCATTCAGGTTCGGGTTAAAATCGGATCAATTAACATGCCCAATTACGTTAACTTTCTGGATGGTCACTGGGTTTATTCTGGAATCGACCCGAAGGCCCTCAAGAGTGGGCTCCGATCCTTTTTGGGCAATCCAATTATCCCACCTTGCCCCCCCTCTTTTCCCAACGGCTCATATCCAACGTCTCTATTGGCTTTGGTTTGACTTCTCTCTCGTCTTCCCAAGATTTCTTTCATTCTTCTTCATTTCCCCCTCTCTACAATTGATTTTACAGTTTGGATTTCGGACAAGTATCTGTTTTCTTTCCCTGCAATTCCTATCTCTGCGGAATTTCAAATGACAGAGGATTTGTAGAGGATTAAATGAATAGCGGTATTAAAAGGAGTCAAATTCCGCTAGTCTTTGCCCAAGAAAACTGCGAAATCCATTTCTACCCTCTCATTAAATGCGCCATTAACGCCGCTGAAGAAACACTCCCACCTCCTTCCTCTCTCTCTCTCTCTCTCCAATAATCTCTGTTTCAAATGCTAAATCTTCTTGGAACTTTTCTGGTTTCTTGGCGCATTTGAAGAAAATCAACTGAGAATGGCTTCTTCACAAGTCCAGGTTGCTGGGGCGGCGGCCGCTTCTTCTTCTTCTTCTTCCTCCGTCCTGAGAGATCGAAACTGCAGCCCCAAAGCGTTCCAGAAGAATTTTAGAGATTTGGTGCATTCTTGCATTTCCCCTCAACAGGGGAATTTCGATTCCGGTTCGGATGAGAACCGGGTTGGCCTTCTGCGGGTCCATAAACCCCTGCAGTATCTGGACGCCCGGAGCGATCAATGGAGCAGCGTCGCGGCGTTTTCCGAAAATTGGGGGCTTCCCGCGGCGGAGGGGAAAGTTAGGGTTTGTGAGATTTCGCGGCCAAAATCGGAAAGCTTCTTCCGGCCTTCCTCCGGCGGCGTATCTTCCCTTGTGAGGAAGTGGAGTGATTTCGAGGCGGTGTCCAACACCACCAATTCCTCCGGCGCTTCCAAAGCCGGCACTTCCGCATTCTTCGCGGAGGTCCCTGATCGTGATCAAGGTTCCCCCGACGCCTGTGAAGAATCTTCCTCGGAGATTCCGGCGAACGGAGACTCCTCATCGCTTTTTGGTTGGGAATCCGACCAGACGCTGATAAGCGGCCCCCAGTCCGTCAGCGGGATAGATTCCGATGCCCCTGGCAAGGAGCGGATCAAGGTAGCTGACATCGTCCGGAAGCTTTCCTCTAGTGCCCCAGCTGATGAGACGCCTGGCCGGGAAACCAGAGACGATCCACAGTCAAGAATCAAGTCCTCTGAATCTAATGGAAAAGGGCGACCTTCAATACTGCATCTGAGGTAAAAGACTGAGGAGCAGCTATTTGCTATATTTCCAATGTTCTTTTATTTGCGGATCTAGTTTTCTGCTGCGCCATTACCCTTAATTATCTTTACCATGACTGGTTTCAGGGAGAGATTCAGTGCTGGAATTCACCACAGCATAACTCAATCAAAACCCATGAATGGAAAAGCTTTTGCATCCAATCAATCCAGAGAACATCATGGGTCTTTCCTAAACAATTGCAGTGAAGTAGAGGGTAGTAATAATACCTCAAGAAATGGAAATATTTCTACTTTCATTGGTGTTCAGGAAGAAGAGAGCCACCATCATTCCCAAATAACTAATTTTGCTGCAACTGGCCCCACGGGTTCGCAAGAAGAGGTGCAGCTAGATACCCAAAATTTAGGAGGTTCTTTTAGCTCAACTCAACTTAAAAGTTATCTTAACGATGACACCCAACAACAAAAGTTGGAACATTTCCATGATGAAACAAGAATGGGAAGAGTGAGTTCCGATGCTGGCTGCAATGATCAGTCAATAGAGGCTGCGATTCCCTTCTGGGATAATGAAGGCAGTGACGATTCTTCAATTTGTTGGGAACAGGATGATCAAGAATCATTAGAGAGTGATTCGCCCGAACAGCCCGAAGTTGGTCGAGATTGGGTAACGGATGTTTCTCGCCCACGCAGCGAGTGGCAAGATCTGAGGCAAGCAAGATACGATGAGATGCTTGATCCTTTCTCCGATAACAATGACATACGAGAACTCCTTCAAAGGTTCAAAGCACTTTCTTGTATATGGATGGAATCCTTGAAATTCTCTGTTCTGTTTATTAGGAAAACTAGTATGGGCTTCTATCGTTAGATTTGATGTGCTATTATGTGTGATCAGGAGAAGTGTTTCAAAATTTCTTTCTGGGAGTATGAGGGACAAGATAGAGCAAATGATTATATCTCGCTCGCAAAGACCACCAGTTCCGGTGAAAACCAACATGCAGGAAACAACAAGAGATAAAATGCCTGTGAAAGATGATGGCAATGAGGTGGAGGACCTAGTTCAAGTTGATGAAATTGAATATAAAGGCTTATATGATGATGTAAGTGGTGGTGAATATGATGGTGTCAGCTGGACTCAAGAACGACTCGATGATGGAACTGGAGAAGAATATGATCAGTCTTGGGGCCAAAATCAAGATGTTTGTACGAGTATTGACTCTGATCGCGTTGCATCTATAGCCTCCCCACAATCTCAATGTGTAAACTTTTCTTCATCTAGGTCATATCCACCCTCCTCCACATGCCACTCTTCAAATGTGAGTGGCTATTATCTTTTTCTCTGTTTAGTTTTTGTATAGTTACTAGATTTTCTTTCAAGTTTCGGGAAACTCTGACAATGGGATTCGTTCTTTAACAGGAAATAGAACTCATATATGAACTAAGGGAGCATATGGTGCAACTCCACCAAGAAATGTCTGAACTCAGAAGTTCTATAAAGAGCTACACGAATATGTTTGCAAAATTACAAGGCTCATTGAAGCACGTGGATGCAGCAGCTCTCAACAAGTCAGGTGAGCTTGGAGGACAGTCCGTTTTCTAAGAACACTACATTTTTGTATCATATCTATACTCCATTACAAATATTTAAGTTGAAACTTTTGCAATGCAGGTCAAAAGAGGAGGAGTTCAAGCAGTAAACATCCAAGCAACCGAAAATGCTGTATCTGCCTTGAGACAAAAATCGATTCTCTCCTATACAGGTAAAGAAACTACAAGACATATTATGCCGATGGTACCATATAGTACTATTATGTATCATTGTTTTTATGCCGATGGTAAAAAAATTTCAGATGCGGGCATATGTGCACCTGCTTCAATTGTGCCCATGAGCTGGTTTGGGGCAACGGAAAGTGTCCGGTATGCCATTCGCCAATAGTAGACGTGGTACGTGCTGTATATGCTCATTCATGAGGAGCAAACAACTTCTTACAGAGGAGGGTGCCTTAAAACTCTGGCTCTTAAGGTATTTTGCACAGAGGGGGCTTCCTTAATCACACATTGACATATGGAATGTTTAGTACGTACGACCGACGTGTCTTACAAGTTTACGAAATTACCTTGTAAATTAACAGAGAAAATAACCCTTTTGCAGATTTAGCTAGTAGCCATGTGAGCAAAGGACCCCGAAAATCCGAAATAATATGACATCTTTTTTTTGTTGTTTCCAAATTCCAAGTGTTCTTTGAAATAATATGACAAATATTCTATCAACTGGAGAGTTCTAACCAAGTAACTCTTCGCAGTAACACATCAGTGGTATTAGGAGTACATTAGTATTTCTGACATTAGTCCTATTACTCCCTTCAAGGTGGCTCACTAAAATTGCACAAACTGGGGTTGAGTAAACTTAACGTGCGGTTTGTGCCAGAAAGTAAAAACAAGGAAAATAGAAAAGAAAAATTAAAAAGAAAAGGTTGAAACAAAAGAGACAATAATGTTACCTCTAATTTCAAAGCTTATTTATAGAGTCTATAATTTCAAAAGCTTGCATATGCATTCCCTCTAGAGCTGGCAAATCGGTCGGTCAGGTCGGGTTCGGGTTCGGTCACTTCAAGTTCGGGTTATTTCGGGTTCGGGTTAATTCGGGTTCGGGTTGAGAACTGTATGTTCATGACCCAGTGTCATCGGGTTCGGGTCGACCCAACGGATTATGACTTTGGTTTTTTAAATTTTTAAATTCACATTAACACTTACATTTTCTATTAAATAAATTTAAAATATAAAAAAAAAGTACTAAATCTATAAAACTATATTATTTTAAACTCTAAAGTAGTTTTTAGATATATAAATCAATATAAGGAATTTAAAAATGTTTAAGTTTTGGAAAATAGTAAGATAATTATGCAATATCATTAAAATTTTGTCTGAAAATATAAATTTATACACTAAAAACAAGTAAAAAAAGTGTATAATTTTGAAAAATTCTTAGTTTAGCGGATCGGTCAGGTCGAGTTCGGGTTCGGTCGGGTTTGACCCATTTTTAGCGGGTCATTTCGGGTTCGGTCAACTTCGGGTTCGGTCATCAAAACCTTTGTTCAAAACCCAGTGTTTTCAGTTCGAGTTTCGGGTCAAAAACAGGTCGGGTCACTTTTTGCCAGGTCTAATTCCCTCTAACTATTTTACATTCATTTTTCTAACAAAGAGAGACATTAATGCTCATTTTTCAAAGAACATAGAGATACAAGAGCTCATTGTCCTATTTGTCGTTCATTTCTTAATTTCTTTTTTACAATTGCGCTTTATAATATTTTTAAATCCAAAATTATTTGAATTTAAAATAAAAAATTAACATACTCCACATATTTCATCTGCCTCAAGTTAAATATTTTGTATGTTTCGTTTCCAAAATAAAAAACTTCTTTCACCCTCTTTTTCCTTCTTCTTCTTCAAAACTCCCCACCCCCACATCCACCCTCACCAGACCCCCCCCCCCCCCCCTTCCCTTCCACTTTTTTTCAGCACCACCCATTCCTTCTCAAGTCCCCTTTTTTTTGGTTAAATATTTTACTCCTTTTTTTAAGTTTTTTGTTTCATATTTTATCCGATTTTATTCGTTTGTTTTTTGTTTTCGAACTTTTGTGTTTGTTAGAGTTTTTTTATTTTATATTGTTATTTTAATATTATTTGTTTGTTTAGTTAGAATTGTTTTTGTGAAACGTTTCTGGTAAGTTTTTTTTTATCTTGTCTGTTAATAACTGTCTTATTTTTTGTTGAATTTACTTTTTTATTTTTTTGATAGTGTTCTGTCTTATTTTTATGTATTCTGTTAATAACTTTCTTATGTTTTGTTTAATCATTTGAATTAGACAAAAAAAATTGAACCATGCGTCTCAGTTTATTTTTTTGTTTCATTTGGTATTTTTGTTTGTTAATGTGTTTTGTCTATTTTAATCTTTATCCTAAACAATTAAACAAAACAAGTGAATAACATAACTCCAAAATAAACAAATAAAAAAGATGAAAAAATAGAAAAATAAGAAAACAAAAAATATCAAAAAACAAACTAAAAAGACATATTGTACCATTTTTGTTTATTTAAAATGATACTCCCTTCGTCTCAAATTAAATTGTCTATTTACTATTCACATGGTCAAACTTTATCCACTTTATTTTTTATTTTTGTTAGTTATTTGATAAAATAAAGTAGTCATGTAATCATGTCACCACTAATTTTGTGAATCTTTTGGTGTAATATTTTAATATTTATTTTTTATTATTTAATTGTCATTTTTCATATAAAAAAATTTGAAAATAATTTTAGTCAAACATTGTAAAATAAAACAAGCAATATAAATTGGGATGGGGGAAGTAAATAAGATATAACTAATTAATAATATAAAATAAAACCAAACTAAAAATAAGTGGAACATAAAAAGAGGTAATGGTATGCACAAAACAAGAACGAATCTAAGTTTGAATTAATTTTTTACTTCTTTTTAATTAAAAAATTAAACATATAAAAATAACAAACAAAAATGATAAGAAATTTGTTAACACGATAAGCAAGAAACAAAAGGAGATTAATCAATTATTTTTATTTTATTATTATTTTGTGTACATTCCGGTTTTAGTTTCTAGTTCTCATTTTTTATTTATCTGGGTTTATTTTATATAATTATTTTCTTTTTATTGTTTACAAAAAAGATCGAAAACAAAAACATAAGACAAACAGATGTTGGAATTTTTAGTTAAATTGGACATTTTTCGGACATAAATTCGGTAGGGTCCACAAAATTATTTTCTAAAATAATCATGGATGTTTAATCTCGTAAGTGAGATAAGTGTTACGACACATTACACGCCAAAAATGGTGCTCGGGTGAATGAGAAATTAAATCACAAAGTCGAACACGTGGGAAGAGTAAAAATCACTGTCCCACACCGGATCTTGAACCTTTCATATTCACATATTTAAACTTAAAATTTAATTTAGCTTATGAAAGGAACAAGAAAGGACTCCTCGCGCACCGCCGCTGTCCGTCTGGTAAAGGAGGGCTTGGCTGCAGGGAAAAACACTTGAAAAACGTCTCTGAATTATGAATAGCTTCCCTACTATCCCCGTTTCCAATAATCTTCTCTGGCGATAAATTCTTGTCCTTCTCGTTCGTCGGTGCACAGTTCTACCGCTCTAGACCTTGCACGTTGCGGTTTATCCTGGGAGTGGATTGCCCATGTTTTTCAGTGCAGGAGGCGGACAATACTACCTTAAGGAAAGCTCCGAGGACTCCGCTTTCCTAACCTCTAGTTCGAGAAATTGCTCCGGTGACACCCTACCTTCCGACGTCTCTGCTCGCCGATCAAGGCACCTGTCCGTTTGTGTTCTTGTCACTGCCCGTTTGTATTCCTGGTTCCGTTTCAGTCCGTTCGAGCTTCCTGAAGACTTCAACTTTCTTTATTTTATTTCCATTGTAAAATCTGAACGTTTTATAAGTTCGGATTATTATTTTTCTTTTTATTCCCGCTGTAATCTTTATAAGGTAGTATTCTTCATGGACTTCGGAGGGTGAGTTTTCATTCTTTTTTTTTGCTTAGGGTGGAGGGTTAAAACTCTAGGAACTAAGATGTGGCAATTAAAGGATCTTGACAGGATTGGTTGAGATGGAGTCACAGGTACAACGATAACTGGAAGCGGCAAAGACCGTGTGATATTGAACAAGCTAAGGTGGAGCCACAAAAGCAATAAATGATGACAAAGATCTTGTGGTTTTGAGCAAGATTGGGTCACAAGAAAATTTACAATGTGACGGTGATCTCGGTGGATTGATCGTGGTGGAGCCACAGGGTTTTTCTTTTCTTTTTTGAGGTTGGCGCGCAGTGATCTCAAGGAGTAAATCGAGATAGAGCCAAGGTAAATTTATCTTTGGGGGTAGCGGTGATCTCACGGGACAAGTGATGTGGAGCTACAAAAATTTTTGATTATTTAAACAAGGTGGATCTTGTTGGGAATTTGATTAAGTATTCAAAAAGGAAGAAGAAACAAGACAAAGAAGATAAAGAAAAGAAAGAAAGAAGATACAAATGGTAGGTCATCCATCATGCATGTATGTGAACATACATGTGGTGTTGATGGGGCCATTATCATTTTGTTCTTGGTTGGAAAATTATTGCAGGACACTCCCTATATAATTGAGTGTCTTAGAGAGAGAGTGTGTGAGCGTGGTTTTCAACACACCAAAGTAGAGAGAGAAACAAAGAAGAGGGTTTTACACAAGAATACTACCGGAAAAATCCAAGGAGTCTTGGCGACTGTGAGTGAGTGTAGGGAGTGACCGGTATTTAGCTACTCGGAAAAATACATCCGGGCATAGGATGCGAAAAGATCTGTGTATGAGTGTCTGGAATTTAGCATCGTAAACAAGGGAGAGAGTTTTTTGTATATTGTCTTGAAAAAGTGAAAATATAATTTATTCTCTCATATATTCTTCTTGTATTTGTTCTCTCATTTTTCTTGTGTTCTCAATATTTTTGGTATTTACACGCTTAAAATCCCAACAAAGGCATATGGAGGCTCCGATGAGCGTGGCACGAGTGATTCGGTGGCATGACGAGTGGTTGACGACTAACGGGTCACGACAAAACAGTGGGAGGAGCACAGTTGTTTTGGAGTCCAAATGGGAGAAGCCAAGGGTGGGGGAGATGAAGTGTAATGTTAATGCAAGTTTTGATCCGATTACGGAGGAAGCTAAAGCCAGGATTGTGGTACGTAATGATCAAGGTCATTTCGTGCGAGCAACATCTAGATATATGGGACGTGTGGAGAGTGCATTAATGGCGGAAAGCATGGGCGTTCTGGGAAGGCATTGAAATGCCTTAAGGGACTGGTAGGAGGCCAACGCATTTCATTGGAGATGAATAACGAAACATAGCAGATAAGAGTTCGTCTTATTTTAATAATGTTATTTGTGAGATGGATAACGAAATATGTTTTTAGGCTCTGTGCAAGCAAATAAGAGTTCGACTTATTTTAATAATGTTATTTGTCATGAGCATGGCGTGAAAGATCAGTGACAAGATTGCTCATTTGTTGGTTAGAAGGAGTGACTATATGTTTGATTATCCAGAGTGGGTGTAAGTCTCTCCCATTTCCATTTGGGACATACTCAAACCTTTGAATTATTGAATGAAGTTCTTTTTAAACAAGAATAATTTTAGGGGTACACTAAAATGGAATACCTCATTTGTACACGAGGCAAAGAAAGACATTTAATATCTATATTTATCTGTGTATGCCTGATGTATAAATGAGATACCTCGTTTTGATGTACTTCTGACATGTCCTTTTAAAAAAATATCATGGAAAAAACAAGAGATCTAAAGCTTGATAATGTGGGTGTGGAGATGATTTGGAAATTAGAAGTTGAAATTTATACGGATCATTATCGTCTGAATTGTTTTAATAAATACTACGTATCTGATATGGACTATTTGAGTTTTATGAATTAAACTTGTAGTTTTTTGAGATTGGAGATCTGTGTAAGAGTTTTTATCAAAGTGAAAGTTTCTAATCTAATGAGTAATGAACACATGGTTGGTTTGTTGATTCTCAAAAGCTTGGTGAGTTGTGGAGTTGTGTAGAATTTGAGATTTGTGATTACAGAGTATTTGATTAGAAATTTGAGATTTCCAATCTGATATCTAGCATAAACTTAAGGAAAAGACTGCTACTTAGGAGGCTCATCTCATTTAAAATGTGTTTTTTTTAATAATTTCGTAGACTAAGACATTGATTCTCTATGTTCTATTACACTACTTCATGTTGATATTTTAAATTTATTTATACAATTACTCATATATTGTGGCATTCTTGATGTGCAGGTACTCATATATTTTTTCTGTCTTCTTCCACTTTATATGGTCCAGTTCCTCCACCAGTTCAACATCGCTTAACTGATACGGACTATATCTTCTACTGAAATGTGGCAAAGATGCATGAGGGGACGCCATGACATTTATAAATTTATTTCACAATCAAACTGAGTTAAAATTTTGACGTGATTTATCTCGCAGTCTATATCTTGTAACCGTCATGCCCTCCTTTGAATCTGAATCAAGAAGCTTTTGTATCAATCTAGGATTCTAGGGGCATTGGTGACATTACTGTTGGGTAGATGCATATTATAGTAATGACCGTGTTTTTTGTATACCTGTCACAGACAAAAACACTATTTTTCTTCTGCTGCACATCACAATAGTTGTTCTTTCTGATTGTTGTGGATTGTGATAACATTTTCATATAGAACTGCTCTTTGCTTTGTTTCGTTTTCAATTTTTCATATACAGCTCTACATTCTAACTGCGGTCTACCAATGAGCAGTTTCAGCTCATGGCTTCATTTAGATCATTTTTAAACAGTCCAGTTGGCCCTAAAACAACTCATTTCTGGGGTCCTGTTGCAAACTCGGGATTTGTTGCAGCGGTGTGTTGCTTAATCAAAAGATAATATTGAGTAGAATTTGAGAAGTTCATTCTCCTTTGCTTGATTATGTCAACGGATGTTGCAGGGTCTGGCAGACACGCAGAAGCCTCCTGAAATGATATCTGGAAACATGACATCAGGTAAATCAGACCCCCACCTTAGAGGAAGAGACGTGTAGTTTCTGATTTAGAGCCTAATATTCTTATTTAATTGGTGTTGCAGCAATGTGCATATATTCTGCATTGTCCATGAGATTTGCATGGATGGTTCAGCCTCGCAACTATCTGCTTTTGGCATGCCATGCCTCAAATGAGTGTGTTCAGCTGTATCAACTATCCCGTTGGGCAAAGGGTCAGGGGTAAGTGATTATGTACGTAATTTTGTGCCATCTTTATATTTCGTGTTACTCCATAAGACAATCTTTTGGTGAAAAATGCATTTGTTTCACAATTCTTGCCTATTTTGTTAAAGCCACTATAATTGTAACCAGAGCTCAAAGCTTTATCCTCTAGATGACTTTTTTTAAAATCTTTAACTCACTTTGCAGCCATTATAGCACTTTGAAAACCAAAGTAAATAAAACATGAATGAACAAATAAATAACTAAATAAATTGTGAGAAAGATAGATCTTTTTGCTGTATAAAAGGTAAAATATTGGGCTGTCAATTTTACCCGTATTGATGCGAAGCCGAATCATTCATTCTGAATGTTCGTACAGAAACCCAAAAACATACGGGGGCAAATGGATGGTGGATAGATTCGATTCCAAATCGGATGCGATGCGGGTAGGCATACATCCACCCACCCACTACCATATATATGACATTTCTGGAGTTTTCAATGCTATTGAGCTATTAAATTTCCTTGGTATCTTGCCAGTTTTGGCTCCATTCCATGTATTCTCGCCTTCTCGGCCCAGATGGCCAGTATTTTTGCTAAGACGAAACAATGCTCATTTACAAAAAAAAAATCAGGAAGGAATGGTTTTACATTGGGCTGAATGGAAGGATATACTAGAGTACAAGGCAATGAATCGATAATTGGAGATTCGTGATTTATGATATTCCTAAATGAAGAATCTCTTGTGTCTTATAGACTAACAATGATAGATCACCATTTGGGAATGAACTTACAAATGCAGGGCACAGATGAGCAAACATTTTTATTTTGACTTGTTACAGCTTCCTAATCTGGATTGGTTTCCTTGATCATTTAGCATTGACTTGTTTACTTGGCCTATTTTTTCAACGGTTATGAGTTTGTTTTCCATTCCCTTATTTCTTTACCAGGGATGGAAAAGTTAAATACTCCAGTACAATCCTTAAACCAGTTGAGCTTATAGCATTATGCACACGTGATGAAGCTGATCTGACTTTTCCTTGTGCTAATATCTCTAAAAACATCTTTGTAGATACTTGCAGCAAAAGCAGGAGGATGAAGCCAATTGAAATTTGTGTCTCATCTATGTTCCTTGTGGATCTCTTTATTCCCATCAAGGTTTGGCTGCTTTTTTTCTTTTTCTAAGATGGCGGCATAAAAAAGAGATTCCAAGTACGGGCTCGGACAGTAAGCTGGAAGAAGGTAAATTGAACTATAAGAATGCAACTTAAAGATCACTCAGGGACCTCTCTTTATATTCGGTTCGTGAATATGATGCTTTTAATTTTTTCTCGAGGCTCGCACTTAAGGAGAGAATCATGTATATGATGCCATTAAGATATGAAATATTTATTTATTTAAATATTTATTTGTATAATGCACTTTTCTTTTTGTGTCAGTGTAAGCTATTTTTATAGTGTGATTAAATTGAGGAGAATGGGACGAAAGGGAGATGAATTAAAGGAGTGGATAATATTTTCTTTATGTTTTGGGAGTAAATGAAAGGTAAGTGATTTGAGGAGATCATACTCATCCTTCCAAATCCTTTATTTTCAATCCCTTCATAAAATTTCTAATCTAAGATATCGAGCGCTTCTTTGGTAGACCTACCAATTTTTTAAACATTTTTCCCAAAAAATGTTTTTTTTTTAAAAAAATCTTTATCAAAAATAGCAAGCATTTGCTTAACACCTCTACCTGTGGGTCTACAAACAATTTGGTAAATTTCAAGTCTATCATAATACTCTCTCCGTCCCTAAATATTTATTCATTTTTTACTTTTTTTGTCAAAATTGGTAAATTTTAACTTCAAATTATACTCCCTCCGTCCCATAAAGTGTTACCCATTTTGACTAAAGTTGAAATTAAAGTAGGGATAATTTTGTGTTGACTTTCCAAAAATACCCTTGATATGATGGATAAAAGTAGGATGTGATGTGTAGATTATTAGAAAAAAGATATGATGTGATAGGTAGGGTTTGAAAAAGTAAGGGGTAAAAGTGGTTTTTTAATAGAAATGGGTAAGGGATTGTGGGACACAATTTTTTTGAAACGTGTAAATCTTTTTGGGACGGAGGGAGTATAAAAATGATACTCCGTTTATGTTATTTTATGTAGGAGGGTTAAGGCATGGGCCAACACGTGAACCCTTATGGGGGTGGTTTTATCTAGGCATCTAGCTAGGGACCAAGAAGAGTCCTATATTGGGTTAAATATAATAATCTACAAGGGCCAAATTATACACAACTCATACAAATCTAATTCTTGTGTCCCTTCCAGTTTGCACAACAAGAAAAAGGGCAGAAAAATTGGCTCCTTTGAGCTGCATAATTGGACATCAAATTAACTCAGCTTTGTAAGTCATACAATCCATCTTCCTCCCATGTATCCACAAGAAGGTCAACCAACTCCTGATACAATATTAGAGTCAGCGAAACGCGCGTGCTTATGGTTATAGAACCGCCAAAATCGAACACAAAAACAAACGTAATGTGACAAGTGTTGACTAGAAAAGACACTCACCGAGAGGGGTACGGGGCAATGGAAAGGCTTGTTCGTCTCCATTGCGCATTCGTAGGAAGCATCCCAGCTACTGTTTTTACAAAAAAAAATTACAAAGTGAAAAAGTATTCAGACGCGTGGCAGAGAAAATGGGATCTCCCCAATAGAGGCAAAATCGGGTCTTACAATAACAACAAACCCAGTAGAATCCCACAGAACGTATGGTCTGGGGAGGTTGAATGTCTGGTCTTAGAATGTTTTGTCAAATAGTACAAGTGCAAGTTTCTTACTTTAGTGTTGGTTTCCAAGAACTTCTCTTTTTCTTGGGCTTTTCACATCCCAGCCACTGAAGCCTATTCTGTTGCCATTTTAGATAACCTGCAATACACACACACAAAAAAAGGTTACTTCTAACAAATCCCAGCCACTGAAGCCTATTGTGATGCCAAAAGCCTATTTTGAAACTTGCCCTGATTTACAAACTCATCATCATGGCTGCTGCTAGTACTTCCCGGAGGCATAAGTTTAATAATGTTCTCCAAGTCATGGGTGCTAGTACTCCAAAAACCATCAGATATGCTTGTTTTCATCAACGACTGCCCATTCGTTCCCAATGCATTTGATGAAGGAGGGTCTTCCATAGATTTGGCACAAATACCAAAGCAGCCTCTGCTTCGTTTCATGTGATCAGTTTATTGACACGAACCACCACAAAGATAATACGTTTTCGAGAAAATACGAATTTTAAAGCAGTGATTAAAGGCTAGATTCTACCCAAGTTTTTTTTTTTTGAATCTTTCAATTTTCATGAAATCTCATGTGTATCAAGACACAAACATTGTCACAGAGAGGATGTACAATTATGCTCACTAAAAAGGTATTTTGCATCGGATGAATATTAGGGTTCATCCCAAAAAAAGAAGAAGAAAAGAATGGTATACCCAATGAAAGCAAGAAGCGGAGCGATGCAAAAACCAGAAGAGTGGAACGACATCGTAGGCTCAGGCGCTGCTCAGGTCAAGCAATTATTATTAATGGGTTTAAGCTTCTTCAGAAGGGGGAACAAGAAACTCCAATTTCTACAAGAAATCATTAATGGTGATTTAAACTGGGAAATCTTTGTCCCGAGACTTCGCACTTATTGGAAACCAGTATGGTTTTTAGAAGAAAAAGGGAGTGGGAGGAGGCTGCAGCTAGCCGACACGCACTAATTGCTTTTTTGAAAGGCGGATAAGTTTTATTAGAGCATCCGATTTTTCTATCCCCCACCTGAAAGCGTTGACCACACAGATCAGAAGGGCTTAGAGAGAGAGAGAGAGGGAGAAGAAGGGGGCCAAGTATTTGCAATTTTGTACTACTACTACTACTAGGTAGGGTACAAATGAATAGTGCCCAATCGTAACCTGCGCACAAGTTTGCAAGATACAACCAACAGTCCTAGTCGGACAAATTTTTCTCAATGGAGCAAGTGTTCTCGAAACGAACTTGATGTGGAGCCGGACGAGCGAGTAGGTCAAGAGTTAACTGGTCGGATTAACGACCTAGTCAATTCAACCGTCAACGTATCGACAATTACTATTACTCTCTCAGTTCTCATAAACACTTCTTATATTGACTTTGGGCAAAAATAAAGAATGGTTATTTGGAACTGATTTTCTAATTTTATCTTTGATGTAATAAGTAAAAGTAAGATGTAATGGATGTATTATTAGTGAAAAAAGTATAATGTGATAGATAGGGTAAGAAAATATTGGGATAAAAGTAGTTTTTTAATACAAAGTGAAAGTGTTTTGGAAAAAAAGAAGAAAAAAGAAAGATGAAGTGTTTCAAGAAACGGAGAGCATTCAGTTAGAGAGTAGTACTCCGTATGTTTTAATATAGGGCAAAGCTACATTAATATGTTAATACGGAGTATGTCTTTACATAGGGCAATGTTCTCTTCGCATAATTGACAATTCCTACCCATCCTGAACTCCCCGACGCCGGCCCCACCCTTGCCCCAACCCCCTCGCTCTCCTACAAATGTGTGGCTACGTTGCAAGTTATACAAAATAAGAGCTAACAAGAATATTTTATTTTATCAAATAGTCAATGAAAATACATAAAGAAACAAAAGTTATCAAGAGGTAGGCCCTAAAAAAAGGACAAGGAGCAAAATAAGAATAAAACATTTACAATATACCAAAATAGAATTAGAAAAGAAAATACCCAAAATAGAAGTTATATTATAACATTTACAAATTAAAAAATGACCGTATTAGAGCATTGACAATGGCGAGTATTGTAATGGAATGCCATGGGATGACGTGTTACCTTTCGACCAATCAAATCAAGCATGCAAAGAGTGTGACATTCCATGGTTTGCAATGACAAGTCACTCCAATTGTGGCGTGGCACGGAAAACATGGGCGGAGGAGAGGGGGGGGGGGGGCTGACAGGGCAAGTGCCCCCGGCGAGATTCTGGCGAAGTAGTGGTTACCGGAGATTTGAGTTATCAGGCCTGCCAAGTCGAAGTCTGAAGAAGACGACGGATAGACTTCTACTGGCTTACTTTCGATTTAGGTTAGGGTTAGATTAAAATAAAAAAATACTCCTGCTCTGTTTCTTCCCCTGTTCCGCCTCCTCGCAGCTTAGTCTCTGCTGTCGGCAAAGTTGCAGATTTGGGGTTGCGATTACGGTGGCGGAGGGATTTGGATTTGCCTCGCGGATGCCTCGCAAAGCATGGTGCCTCACCCATAGGCACGCATGGCAGACTTCCTCCTCTCTCTTCCCACACGGCTGCAAGAAGCGGCTCTCCTCTCATGGCAGGGCGAGGCAATTTTTTTACTCGCCCCTGCCGACGATGCCATTAATGCACTGCCCCAGTCTCCATCAACACCGGCTCCCCCCATTCACCACTTGTGATGCCACCGATGACACCTCCCTCGTTGCCATCAATTGAACATTAATCGCTGTCGCGATCTGCCACTTCGATCAACCGCATTTGTATTTTTACACCTTTGCCGTCGTGCTTTGTCGTCACCACTGATAGTGCCATGGTCATGGTACCATACTAACTCTTAATTAAAGGAAAAACTATATATACAACAGTTAATTAAATACAGCTTCACCATCACAAGGCCATGGTACCATACTAACTGTTAATTAAAGGAAAAACTATAAATACAATGTCAAGTGAATGCCAAAAAATGATAATGCATAATGACAAACATGTGACTGAATAATGTCAAACATGACAATATATAATGTTTAAAATAAAGTAAAATACCAAGAACAATGTAGTTTGCCAATATAAAGTGCCAACACAGTACCAACAACGAAAAATGTTAAACTAATGCTAAAAAAAATTTAACGTTTCATTAAAAGCAAACTAGAAGCACCCAATTAATCACGAAAACTCACAAATCACACCAATCAACTTTTGAGCTATTGTAAGGTTCATCTAAGGAATAATTTTAGAAATAAATAAGATACCGAACAAGGTGGGGGCCGGGTCGTGCTGGTTTAAGAAGAGAGCGAACAACGAGTTCAATTAATGGAAGCCATTTTTAGTTTCTACGAGGAGTAGGGTTGGCGGCAACATGCAATTAGGTGTGGCGGTAGTAGGTTGAAATTTGGCGGTGATATGGATTGTGATAGATCGAGGGAAGAGAGAGAATGAGTGAGAGATCAATCGGGAATTGATCTAATGTTTAAGTTTGAGCTCCTACGGGATCTCTAACTCGTGCGTTGCACGATCAATATTTTGAGATTGTATATAGAAATAGTATATTTAGTGAGTTGCCATTTAAAAAACTATTTTCTCATCACAATTTTTCAAGCACATAGAAAATTTGTCAATTGAGTGTCTAAGTCACTACAAAAAACTGCTAAAATAGCGACGGAAATTTTCCGTCACCATAGGCATAATTCCGTAGGTAATTCGCCTTACGACGAAATTAACGACGGCAACGTTTGCGTCATTAATTTTTTGTTGGTATTCACTTTGACAACAGTTTTTTGTAATTCGTCCCTATGCAACGATAGAAATAGCAACAGAAAAGGGTGATGGTATTAACGACGGTTCTAATCCGTCGTTAGACTAGCGACGGATATGGTGACCAATTTCAAGATCTGACCATAGTATGTAGGCATACGTTATTGGTCGATTGGGTTTTTTTTCCTCTATGAATTGGGAACATCATTCGAACGAGCTTAGCGGATGTCATAGGCTCATAAATATTCTGTGTGATAGAACTTAGGATGGGTATGGACTTCTGGATTAGGTAATAAGACACTGGGTTGAACCACATTAAAAGATTGAATCCAATCCATTATTTAGTTCAAGTCAAGAGCTTATATATTGATTATTTTGATCTTGAACTTCCGATGTGGGATGACACTCTAACACTCCCCCTCAAGTGGACAACCGGGCCATTTTGAATTTATCTGGTTGGCCACTTGCAAATAAACTCCCATTCCTTTGATTTTTTTGAGCGCCAATACCTTAAAGGACCACGAGCCGCTGGGTATGGACTTCCAGACGAGCAATCGTGTTAAACGGGCCACAGGCCATTGGGTACATACTCCATACAGACAACTAGGCTAAAGACTAACGGACCACTAGGAATGAACGTCTAAACGGACACCTTGACAAACGAGGTGGGCCAAAACCTGCTCCGATACCATGATAGAATTTGGCATGGGTATGGACTTGCAAATAAACTCTCATTCCCTTGATTTTTTTCGAGTGCCTACAGCTAAACGACCATGAGCCGATAACCAATTAGATTCAAAATGGCCCGGTTGTCCACTTGAGGGGGAGTGTTAGAGTGTCATCCCACATCGGAAGTTCAAGAGCAAAATAATCAGTATATAAGCTCTTGAGTTGAACTAATTAAAAGATTGAATCTAATCCATTAGTTAGTTCAAGTCAAGAGCTTATATATCGATTATTTTGATCTTGAACTTCCGATGTGGGATGACACTCTAACACTCCTCCTCAAGTGGACAACGGGGCCATTTTGAATCTAACCGGTTGACCACTTGCAAATAAACTCTCATTCCCTTAATTTTTTTTGAGCGCCAACACCTTAAAGGACCACGAGCCGCTGGGTATAGACTTCTAGACGAGCAATAGTGTTAAACGGGCCACAGGCCATTGGGTACACATTAAAAGATTGAATCCAATCCATTAGTTAGTTCAACTCAAGAGCTTATATACCGATTATTTTACTCTTGAACTTCTAATGTGGGATGACACTCAAACACTGTGGCTCAATGTAACACTAATAGCAAATGTTCAATATTCGGGCATTGGTTCAGTGCATTTAACAAAGTATGAAGTATTTTTTACGGCAGTAATGTTCTTTATTATGGGCATTTAATTTATTGCAAGTAATTGAAGTGTATGCAAATGGTTCGTGGCTCAATGTAAAAAATAATGATAAAAATTCATGGTTCAAAAATATTTTTAAAACATCGTGGACAACTCATACGCGTGGCCCTAAGAGAATTGATTGATCCCTTTTTTTTTAAGATTCACTTAAGGCTCTAGATTCAAGGGAATTCGTGATTTGCTCATTGAGTAAATAATTGAATGTAGTGAGTAATTAAACATGTCATCCAATCAATGGTTCATGGCTCAATATAAAAAAATACTGGTAAAACTTCGTGGTTCAAGAAATATTTTTAAAATATCTTAGAAAATTGATATAAATACTCCCAGAAATTTGAAATTTTACAATAATACTCCCAAATTTAATAAAAGACTCTGGTGCTCCCGATTAAACTATAAGTTTACATTGCTACTCCCACTATTCCTAATCAGCTTTTCTTATGCTTACATGTAAGTAATTATGCTTAGTTGACATCTTAGTTGTTCTTTTTGTTTTAATTGGAGAAAAAAATTGTATAAATACTCTCTGAAATTCAAAATTTTACAATAATCTCTCAAAACCAAATAAAGATTCCAGTACTCTAAAAAATAGTTTCCTTTTACGTGTTATGATGTTTAATAAAAGTGGTGTGAAATCAAAAAATAAAATTATATATCTAAAAACTACATTATAAGATCTATAAAACTAGTAATAATATAATTATATTATTTTATCAAATACATAATTAAAATAGATAAGCAAAGTAGATAAAATTTGATCTTGTTAATACTCTTGATAGTGAATGAGAAGATAATTTTTGGATAGAGGGATATTTTTTATTAAAATATAAAAAACTACTTAAGATGTCAATTAAGCTCAATTAATTAATCTTTAATATTACTAAAAAAATTATTTTTACATATTACTATATTAGTTTTTAATATGTAATTTTTATTTTTTAATTTCATACCATTTTTCATATAAAATACTTTAAAATTAATTTCAGTCAAATATAGTTTGTGCAACGAGAATATACTTTTAGGAGAATTGGAGTCTTTATTTGATTTTGGGAGAATTATTGTAAAATTTTGAATATCTATGAGTATTTATATAATTTTTTCGTCTTATTAAAACAAAAAACAACAACTAAGATGTCAACTAAACATAATTACTTACATGTAAGCATAAGAAAAGCTGATTAGAGATAGTGAGAGTAGTAATGTAAACTTATAGTTTAATTGGGAGCACCAGACTCTTTTATTGAATTTGGGAGTATTATTGTGAAATTTCAAATTTCTGGGAGTATTTATATCAATTTTTCCAAATATCTTGGACAACTCACGTGTGTGGTTCTAGGATAATTAAATGATAATCCTTTTTCTTGAGATTCACTTAAGGCTCCAGACTCTAAAGACTTCGTGATTTTTCTATTGAGTGAATATTTTAATGTAGGCCCTTTTCTTTTGGATCGAAAAAATTAACTTCCAACTCTTTCCACCTCCTTCCAGTTTCTTCCCACTCTTTTCAGTTCCTTTCAACGTTTTCTAGTTTGTTCCAAGAACGACTTAAAAATATATTTATATATGATAAATATACAATAACATTATATATCCAAATTAATAACATACCACCTCAAACGCGTACAATGATGCATTCTTTTTTATGCAAAATTATAATTTTCTACATATTTATTTGGGTGATCATTAAATTGAGTGAGTTTTAACAAATAAATTCTTCCAATATTTTCCAACTTCTTCTAGTTCTTTCCAATTTTTTCCAGTTTCCTCCAACTCATTCCAGTTCTTTCCAACAACCAATTCTGAAATTTCAATCCCAAAGAACATGGTCATAGTCTGTACTTGAACGTGTCCATTTAATGGTTCATGGTTTAATGTAACGATGTATCTAAATCTATCACAATATTTATTTGGGTGTTTTTTAAATCATGACATTATAAATTTGATTTCATTTTGTTAGACAATAATATTAATAGTACTTCTTGTAGTATTGGTTATGGTAGTGTTTCATTATTAGTCAGCTTCCTAATCCTATTTGTGGTAGATGTTGTATGTTAGTTAGTTTCTATTCTCTATTCCTAGTTGTGTTAGGAGTCTCTCCTATATATACACTATCATGTACTCCATAATTCAAGGAGCAATATTATTATTCCAATATTTCGACATGGTATGAGAGCCACCGCTCTTGATGACCTAAAAGAGTTCTTTGCTTCCGTCGTCGTCGCCGGTAATTCCGGCGACGAAGACTCCACCTATTCACCTCTATTTTCTTTTCCTTCTTTATCCTCAAATCAACTTCTCCATTCAAAAAAAGAAAAAAATTCCCGTGTTGAAATCACAAAAAAAAAACCGTCAAAGGAGGAGCTTCCCTCTTGTCATCTCCATGGTTCTTAAAAAAAAATCCCAAACTCCTCACAAACTCTCTCGATCAACTCATCTTTTCTTCTCCAAAAAAAAAGAAAAAATGATTGTTGTTTCTCTCCAATTCACCATATCAAAATCTCAGACCCAATTTTTTTTTTCCATCACCAATTCTTAAGCTACTTTTTCTCTCTAAAATCACTCATTCCAATCATCAACCTCTCTTCTCTTTCTCTTCTGTTGAACCATTAAAAATCCAAAGTAAATCAATAAAAAAAGCAAAGCCGAGAGGGAAAGTAGTGAAAGAGGAAATAAAACCTCTACAACTCACCCCTTTAAGAAGGAAATAGGGCATTGCCCGGATCCAAGAAAAAGACAAAAAAACGTCAAGGATCTTCAGTCAAACAGGCACCTCCAGTAGCCTTCTCTATTCTGCTTCGACGTCAGCAGCTACAAGCGCACGTCAACCTTCTCTCATCTTCATCGACGTTAGCAGCTACTAGTGCACGTCAATTTCTCTCTTCTCCAACGACGTTAGCACCTACCAGTGCACGTCAGACTTCTCTCTTCTCCAACGACGTCAGCAGCCACCGGCGCATGTCAGCCTTCTCTCTTCTCAAAGTTTCCAGTTTCCAGCTAGTGTCCAAGCTTCCTCTTGCTTCAGCCAGAGTTCAGCTTGAGGGGGAATGTTAGACACTAATATGAATAGTACTTCTTGTAGTATTGGTTATGGTAGTGTTTCATTATTAGTCAGCTTCTTAATCCTATTTGTGGTAGATGTTGTATGTTAGTTAGTTTATATTATCTATTCCTAGTTGTGTTAGGAGTCTCTCCTATATATACACTATCATGTACTCCATAATTCAAGGAGCAATATTATTATTCCAATATTTCGACACATTTGTTTTTAAAGAAAATTTTAAATATTATTGCCTCAAAAATAAAAATATTCGTTATAATTAATTTTTTAAATAAGAGTGTTGAGGAACATTTCGTAAGTATTTTACCATTTTCCAATTTTAAAAAAATTTGTTAGTAATTTAATTTTCTTGATGAATTGGTGATGTAGATTTTTTTGTCAAGGGTCAAAATATTTATGACCTTTGAGAATAAGGTACTAATGCTTGGATAAGTGAAAATGTTCCATATACTATTTGAAGTAACATGACCTAATATTATTTTTCATCAATGGCCATAATAATTTTTTTATGGAAACAAAAGTTTTTTAACCCTTTTTAGGAATGCACTTTTTAAATGAATCGAATACAATGTTGAGTTAATTAAAAAGAGAGCCACGATTGGTGATTTACAAATTTGGTTTTTCATCAAAATATTTATGACCTTTGAGAATTAAAGTACTAACCCTTCAATAAAAATTTCTTAAATACGTTATAAAAATGTTTCATATACTCTTTAAAGTAATATGTCCTGATATTACTTTTTCTAAATGCCCATAATAAGAGAAGTTTGATGGAAATAAGATTTTTGTTAATTAATGGACCATACTCTAGTTTTGAATGCCATTTCAAAAAAAAAACATGAGAGAGAAAAAAATGCAAAAGCTTAATGCAATGGATAATTTGTTGGGAAGGGTGAAAATGTAAAATGTTGATTTATAAAATATCTTGGAAAAAGAATGGACCCTACTCTAGTTGCGTACACACACTCATTTCAATGGTCATTATGTATTCGCAATATCCCATAAAGTTAGCTATTTATTACTCTAGACGCCTACACACACCTCCAATACACTCTCCAATACACTGACAATTATTTATTCACACTATCCCATAAAGCTACCTATTTAATGCAGCTGACTTAACACACACCCCAAAGTAATGAATAATTCACAGCCTCCCATAGACTTGCTCATTTTTAAACTAAAGTTGCCCATACTCAACCAAACATGGTTTCTGACACATTTCTCTACTCAAAACTTTAAGTGGGAAAAATCACTATTCATCTTTCCTCTTTAGCTTTGTATATTAAAAGATTTAGGAAAAATGACATATATTTTAGTCCTAGTTTAGGGGATTTCTTTCCAAATTTTTTTTAATCCAATTCGGGTCGGAGGAGTATTTAATTGATTGAAATGATAAAAAATAAAAATATATAAATACGATATAATATAGAAAGTAGAATATTAAATTATAATTATCAAATATTGCTATAAAATAAATAATGCTCATTTTTTTAATTAAAGTAATTATATTTCGAAAACATGGTTCTATTTTGTAGTATGCGTGATTTACATACTCCCTCCGTCCATTTTTAATGTTCGTACTTTCCTTTTTTAATGTTCGTACTTTCCTTTTTCGTCCGTCCACAAATAAAGTTCATGTTTCTAAATTAGGCAAGGAATTATAAGTGAAATGCCTTTAATACCCCTCACCCACCACCCACTTTAATTTACTCCAACCACACCACTTCCCCAACTTTTGTACTTGTACTTGTACTTTTGTACTTTACTTGTACTTTAACAATATTTTAATCATTTTCATTACTTTATCTATCCAATCACTACTATTTAACTTTATTCACCTTTACCTTTAATTTTAATTAACCAAAGGGCAAAGTTGGAAAGTCAAGGGTTTTTTTACATTTTCTTAAACTCCGTGCCAAGTCAAACTCTGAACATTATTTATGGACGGAGGGGAGTACATTTTTACATAATATGCTGATACACAAGGTATCGGATACGGAAGACTTCGAGCGTCTTCAAGCTCGAGAAAAGTAGGGTAAGGGAAGAGAGAAAGCTTCGCAAGAGGGGGAAACCCACAGTGCGCCGAAGGTAGAGAGAGAGTTAGGGTTTTGGGTTTGTATTATTGATGATTAATTATGAAGGAATACATCCCCTTTTATAGGTGAAAGTAAAACCCTAATCCTATTTAAACTAGGTTATCTATCCTAACGGTTCAAAAAGAGCGACGAGGTAAAGAACCGTAAAGAAACCCTCGAAGAAACTTATAATTTCGCTCTCATAAGAAAATCTAAATTACATAATTAAAAGGAGTAAATTAAAATAATAATATTTAGAGAGAATAATCTCGTTGCCACCCTAGTGGCTTTCGCGAGCGTTGACTGCGCTGCACCTGCTCCAACGCTACGCCTCCCAAAAGCCTATCGTCTTGTGGTGAAGTTGGGCTCATAACATTCCCCACCTCTTCAAGCACCACATTGTCCTCAAGGTGTAAGTGGGGAAAGTTCTGGTGCAAGTGTTCCACCGGCTCCCAAGTGGCGTCGTCAAGAGTGCCATCAGACCATTCAACCAACCCTTGAACCAACGGGGTGCCGCCTTGTAGGATTGTGCAGACGGCATGGACATGGACGGGGCTGGACAAAGGTAGCCCCTTCACAAATTCGGCAGGCAGCGACAATGGCGTGCTTCCGGATGACCCCGCGACTTACGGCCGAAGTAGAGATACATGAAATACCGGGTGTATTCGAGAGGCTGGGGGCAATTCCAGTTTGTATGCAACCGGCCCAATTTTTTTCAAAATAGGAAACGGTCCATAAAATTGTCGGGATAGCTTCTGTGAGACACGTCGAGCTACTGAATGCTAGCGGTAGGGCTGAAGTTTCAAAAGCACGAGATCCCCGACTGTGAATTGGAGCTCACGCCGACCGCGATTAGCTATCAAAACAATCCGACGTTGGGCAGCAAGAAGGTTCTCCTAGAGCGTGCGCAGGAGTTCATCGCGCTCCCATAATAGTTCGTCGTCCGCAGGAACACTACTCTCGCCCGCATGGTACGGAAAAATCGAGGGGGGCGGCCGTCCATACAGTGCCTGGAAAGGAGTCATCTGCAACCCTGTGTGATAGCTAGTATTTAAAGAATACTCAGCCCAAGGAAGGAGTACCGTCCACCGGGAAGGTTTGTCCTGAGTAAATGCCCTTAAATATTGTTCCACCCCGCGATTCATGACCTCCGTTTGCCCGTTGGTTTGCGGGTGAAAGCCGTGCTTGTTCGCAGTGTCGTTTCACTCAGTTTCATTGCCTCACCCCAAAAATTTCTCATAAAAATTTTGTCACAATCCGATACAATTGATTTGGAGAAGCCATGCAACTTGACTACGATGTCAATAAACAAGAACGCCGTCCTGTGGGCGTCAAAATTAGTAGGTAAGGCTCCCAAATGTATTACCTTTGTGAGACGATCAACCACCACAAGGATAACCGTGAAGCCGTGCGACAGCGGTAACCAAACAATGAAGTCCATTGAAATGTCATCCCAGACCTAGGTCGGCACAGGTAGAGGTTGCAGCAAGCTGGCCGGTGGTTGAGTGGAGTATTTCGTGGTTTGGCAGACATGACACGCCGCCACATACTTAGCCACGTTGTTCCACATACGCGGCCAAAAGAAGGACTGTGCTACCCTTTGGAAAGTCCGATGAACGCCTGGGTGCCCTGCCAATGGCGTGTCATGGTGCTCTTTGATCAAGAATGAACGTAGTGGCGAGTCTGCCCCGATGCAAAGGCGGTGCTTATAATATAGTATGCCATCTGCCACGACGTACGGAGCGGGAAGGGTGCCTTTGGCGTGTGCCGCATGTTTCTCCTTCAAATCGGGTTGAGTTTGATTTTTTGCCTTGATGTCTGCCATTAGGGCTGGTACTGGCCGAGAGGAGGACAACAGTATCTGGGACTCAACGACCTCATCTTCCACCCGTGACAGTGCGTCGGCTACCCGATTTGAGGCTCCCGGTTATATTCAGTTTTAAACCGAAAACCCAATAACTTGCGAACGTAAAACTGTTGATCTGGCATTTAGATGACCTGAGACAAGAGCTCCTTCAAGCTTTTCTGATCAGTGCGGACGAGGAACTCACGACCAAGCAAATATTAGCACCATTTTTGTATGGCCTCGACCACGGCATACAGTTCTTTATGGTATGTGGAAGCCATCAAACGGCGCGGACCCAACTTCTTGCTAAAGAATGCGATCGGCTTTTCTTGCTGGAGTAAAACCGCCCCAATGCCGGAGCCAGAGGCATCTGTTTTGACCACGAACAATAACGTGAAATCTGGTAACCTTAAAATAGGGGTCGTAGTCATTGCCGACTTGAGGTTTGAGGATGCCTCCTTAGCCACGGGAGACCACCAAAATGCATCTTTTTTAGAAAATCTGTCAGAGGGGAGGCCAGTTGAGCATAATTTTTAATGAAACGACGGTAATAGCTAGTGAGCCCTAAGAACCCACGTAGCTGCCGTAGGTTGGTCGGCTTGGCCCACGGCGTCATTGCCGTGATCTTGGAGGAGTCAGCCTTCAGTTGGCCGTCTGTAATAGTATGGCCGAGATAATCAATAGATGAGCGGGCAAAAGAACATTTGGAGAGCTTGACAAAAAAACATTATCGCAAAGGAGTTCAAGGACGGTATGGAGATGCACTGCATGAGTGTCCAGTGACGGGTTGTAGACCAAAATATCGTCAAAGAAGACAATGACGGATTTCCGTAAATGTGGTGCAAAGAGCTGGTTCATACATGCTTGGAATGTGGACGGGGCATTGGTTAGGCCAAAAGGCATGACCAAAAATTCGTAGTGACCGTCGTGGGTTCGAAAAGCCGTTTTGTGGACGTTAGCACACATGCGAATATGATGGTATCCCGATCGGAGGTCCAATTTGGTGAATATGCGGGCATTACCCAATTCGTTGAACAACTCATCGGTCGTGGGTATCGAGAATTGATCGGGAATGGTAACCACGTTCAAGGCCCTATAATCAACACACAAACGGTAGGACATGTCTTTCTTTTTAACGAGCAAAACTGGTGAGGAGAATGGACTCTGACTCGGTTGGATCAAGCCTTGCTCCAACATTTCCTTTACTAAACGTTCAATATCCGTCTTTTGAAAGTGGGGGTACCTGTACGGGCGGACATTTACGGGTGGCGAACCTGCATGCAAGCAAATCCGGTGGTCCACTGGCCGGTTTGGGGGCAGACTTGAGGGGAGGGCAAATACGGAGGAAATTCAACGCCGTCAGACCCCTTCGGCATGTCTTCGAGGAGGAGCACCTCAAAACAGTCCGTGAGCTCCTGTCTGGTGTGAGGAGAGTAGAGGCAATTCACGGATATGGCCTTGGGCAGTTGGGTTTCTCCTTGGAGAACGATAGTTGTGCTGTTCCATACAAACTTCATCGTGAGTTGCGCATAATCGTGCGAAACCCTTCCAAGTTGCTATAACCATTGCACACCAAGGACGATGTCTTGGTCGTGAATATCCAAGACGAATAAGGCCAGCGTGGTGGTGAATCCTTGCATGGTCAATTTTACATCCATGCATTGCTTTGAACAGAGCAGATAGGCGCCATTGCCGACGTAGACTTTAAAGGGTACAATATCCAAGACCGGAAGCCGAAGTCGTTCGACGAGCGTGGGGTGGATGAAATTATGAGTGCTTCCGCCGTCGATTAAAACAACCAAACTTTGATCGGAGACTGTAGCGAAGAGTCGCAGGGAGCGGGGGGTCGTAACCCCGGCCATGTTGGTTAATTCCAATCCAGAATATAGTTTAAATTTAAAAATAAATAAGTAAAAAAAGGGCAGGCAGTTAGGCAGTTACAGGCAGTTTTATGACAGTTTCCAACAGATGTGTTGGTTAGGAACTGTTGTGTCTATTTGTAATGGTTGTGTTGTTTAGTCCTCTATTTATATGTATGGAAACATAGTTCTGGACAGCAGTTCCACAATAATAAAAACACTGTTTATATACTCCAGATCTGATTTTTATTCTCTCAATTGGTATCGGAGCCCTGGTTAAGAAAAAAAATCAAAAACACAGATCTGTGACCAGTAGTTGTCTTGCAGTACGCCTGAAAAACAATAGTCTGTGATGGAGGCCATCAATACTAAGAAAACAAACGATGTTGTTGCTGTTAACCCAGTTCGAGATGGAGGCTCGACAACGTACCAATGTCCTGTACTCACTACAACGAATTATACATCTTGGGCTATCAAGATGCAGTCGTTTATGGATGCCCAAGGAATTTGGGATGCCATAGAACCACCGGATGCGACGGAGGTGGACGTCAAGATCCGGAAGAAGGCAAGGGCCTTTATCTTCCAGGCACTACCGGAAGACATTCTGATGCAAGTAGCAGGACATGCAGAGGCCAAGGACGTGTGGGATGCACTCAGGGTGCGTTATCTTGGAGCCGATCGGGTTAAGCAAGCACGAATCCAAACTCTGAACAGAGAGTTTGAACTGCTGAGAATGAAGGAAAGTGAGAGTATTGATGATTTTGCAAGCAAGATCAGCAAGATTGTGTCCAAGGTTCGGGCACTTGGATCGACAATTGAGGAGAAGAAACAAGTAAATAAGTTGCTTAATTCTGCCACAAACAAGTTCCTTCCAATTGTTGCCACAATAGAGCAGTACTCAGACTTGAATACTATGGCGTTTGAGGAAGCTGTTGGTAGCCTTAAGGCCTATGAGGAACGGGTTACTCCTGGTGGATCTGGATCAGTCAAAGATTCATCAGATCAATTGTTGTTAACAAGGGATGAATGGCAAGAAAGGCAGAAAACTGAGTTAAGGCAGGCCGGCAGGGGTCGTGGAACAGGATTTAGTGATCACCGTGGCCGAGGTCGTGGGCGTGGCAGACCTAACGGGCATGGACGAGGGGGCCGAAATCCCTCAAATAATAACCGAAGTTTTGGACAGGATGAACAACGTGGTAAACGTGACCGAAGGAACCTGCGGTGTTATAATTGTGATAAGGTTGGTCATTTCTCCGCCGAGTGTCGGGCTCCTAGAAGAACCGATGATGAAGTTAATCTAGCAAAGGAAGAGGATGAACCCACTTTGCTAATGGTAAAGAATGTACAAGATGTGGTGATGCTGAATGAGGAGAGAGTGTTTCCTTGTGAATATGCCAAAGAGAGAAGCGAGGAAGGCACGTGGTATTTAGATAATGGTGCTAGCAATCACATGACCGGGGAACGGGGTTATTTTAGCAACCTCGATGAAAAGATAGTGGGACGTGTGAAGTTTGGAGATGGTTCAACAGTTGAAATCAAAGGCAGAGGGTGTATTCTTTTGCAATGTAAGAATGGTGACCAGAGGCTCATCACCAACGTCTACTATATTCCAGACCTATGTAATAATATACTAAGTTTGGGCCAACTTGACGAGGTGGGATGCAAAATTGTTATGGAGGGCAGTTTTCTTTGGCTATATGACCGATCAGGAGCAACATTGATGAAAGTGAAGAAGTCTCCAAACCGACTATATAAGGTACATCTTCATATAGTTCCACCAACATGTTTACTTGCAAAGATGGACGAGGCAGCCTGGATTTGGCATGCACGCCTTGGACATTTAAACTTTGATGCTATAAGGAAGTTATCAAAAGAAAAATTGGTGATTGGCGTGCCAAACATAAATCACAAGTCACAATTGTGTGAAGCTTGTCTCGTTGGGAAGCAACGACGTCTTCCATTCCCATCCCAAATGTCTTATCGAGCACAGCAGCCCCTTGAACTAATACATGTTGATCTGTGCGGTCCTATTACACCGAGTACACCATCTGGGAACAGGTACTTTTTATTGCTAGTTGATGATTTCAGCAGATTTATGTGGGTATATGTTATCAAGTTCAAAGGCCAAGCATGTGAGGCATTCAACAAGTTCAAGAAGTCAGTTGAATTGGAAAGTGGTTACAAGGTGAAAGCATTGAGAACTGATCGTGGAGGTGAGTTTGTCTCTACCAACTTTGAACAACTTTGCAATGAAGAAGGTATAAATAGGTATTTAACCGCACCATATACGCCACAACAGAATGGTGTGGTTGAACGCCGAAACCAAACTGTTCTTGGAACCACAAGATCTATGTTGAAGGCCATGAATATACCGCAATGGTTGTGGGGAGAAGGTGTACGACATGCTGTCTACATCTTGAACCGAACCCCGACAAAAGCTTTAGAAAAGAAGACCCCACATGAAGCCCTAAAAGGACGGAAGCCCAATTTGGAACACCTAAAGGTGTTTGGATGCATGGCGCATGTCAAAGTACCAACACCCAAATTAACAAAGCTGTCAGACAGGAGCGAGGCAATGGTACATCTCGGGAGTGAACCAGGAAGCAAAGCATATCGACTTTACAACCCAAAGACAAAAAGGTTATGTGTTAGCAGGGATGTCCAATTTGAAGAAAACAGAGCGTGGGACTAGGCTAAAGATTTGGAGACAGAGGGAAATGAAAGTCAGGTTGAATTTGTTGTTGAAAATGAAGCTTGTGTGACTGGTCAAGGATTGACTCAAAATGGTGGCAGCCCACTCAATACCTCACCCAATCACACCGAAGGCCAGGCTGCTCCAATCGTACAGAATGGGTGTGAATCTGTTAGCACACCAGAGAATTGTTCGTTGTCTAGCCCAAAGTCGCCTGTCTCGGTTCCAAGCACTGTTATCAGCCCTTTAAATGTTCCAAACAGCCCACATGAGTTTGAAAATCTTAGTACATCAGGTGCAAGTCCTATTTCAAGTTCACATTATGATGATACACCCCCTCAAGGATTTCGCCACCTAAACGATGTGTATTCAAGAACTCAATCGATACAAGAGAAGGCTTTCAATCCACCTCACTTTGATGACGCAGAACTATTACTATCCAATGAAGAACCAAGTACCTTTAATGAAGCCAAAGATAGCAAAGAATGGAATGCTGCAATGCAAGACGAATTGGACTCTATAGAAAGGAATGGAACCTGGAAATTGGTTGAACTCCCGAAAGGAGTTAAACCGATTGGTCTGAAGTGGGTTTATAAAGCCAAAAGGGATGCCAAAGATAATATAATTCGCTACAAAGCGAGACTCGTTGCGAAGGGGTATGTCCAAAAACATGGTATTGACTACGATGAGGTGTTTGCTCCAGTTGCTCGAATGGAAACAGTTCGTTTGCTTCTATCCCTAGCTGCACGAGATGGTTGGGAAGTTCACCATCTTGATGTGAAGACGGCTTTCCTTCATGGAGACTTAAAGGAGGATGTATATGTATCACAACCCGAGGGGTTCGAGAAGCCAGGAAAGGAACATCTCGTGTACAAACTGGTCAAAGCTTTATATGGCCTGAAGCAAGCCCCAAGAGCCTGGAATTCAAAGCTAAATGCAACTCTACAACAACTTGGTTTCGAGCGTTGTCCACGTGAACATGCAGTATACAAGCGAACCACAAAGAATGGACCATTAATAGTTGGTGTATACGTTGATGATCTAATCATCACAGGTCCATGCAAGGATGAGATTGTTGGGTTCAAACGACAGATGAAAAACTGTTTTGAAATGAGTGATTTGGGGCTTCTAACATACTATTTGGGAATAGAGGTGAATCAAGACAAAACTGGCATTACTTTGAAGCAAACAGGATATGCAACAAAGGTTCTAAAAACTGCAAATTTGTGGGAGTGTAATCCTGCAAAATTTCCTATGGATCCAAGTCTCAAGCTTGGAAAAGATGAGGAGCTCGAGTCTGTTGATGCAACTGAGTACCGAAGGATTATTGGGTGTCTTCGATATCTAACCCATACAAGGCCAGATATGAGTTATGCAATTGGAATAACCAGTCGATTCATGGAGTCACCAAAAACATCACATATGCAAGCTGTAAAACAGGTGCTGCGATATTTGAAGGGTACAATCAATTATGGGATTCGATACAGGAGGAATGGCGATGCAGATTTAGTTGGTTATAGTGACAGCTCACATGCAACTGATTGGGCAGATGGAAAGAGTACAACTGGGATGATTTTCTATTATGGGGGTGGTCCGATAGCATGGTGCAGCCAAAAACAGAACACGGTTGCACTATCTTCATGTGAGGCTGAGTTCATGGCGGCAACGGCAACCGCATGTCAGGCTGTCTGGTTAAAAGGATTGCTCGAAGAAATCACTGGCCAAAGCATGGAACCCATCACAATTCACGTGGATAACAAGGCTGCAATCATGTTAATGAAGAATCCAGTGTTCCATGGGAGAAGTAAGCATATTGACACTCGATATCATTTCATTCGTGAATGTGTCGAGAAAGAGCTAGTAAGGATTGAGCATGTAAGTGGTGACGAGCAGAAAGCTGATATCTTGACCAAAGCATTACCGAGGGTCAAGTTTATCGAGATGAGGCAACTGATGGGCATTGAAGATTTGGCAGGAATGAGGACTGGAATCAAGGGGGTGAATGTTGGTTAATTCCAATCCAGAATATAGTTTAAATTTAAAAATAAATAAGTAAAAAAAGGGCAGGCAGTTAGGCAGTTACAGGCAGTTTTATGACAGTTTCCAACAGATGTGTTGGTTAGGAACTGTTGTGTCTATTTGTAATGGTTGTGTTGTTTAGTCCTCTATTTATATGTATGGAAACATAGTTCTGGACAGCAGTTCCACAATAATAAAAACACTGTTTATATACTCCAGATCTGATTTTTATTCTCTCAATTGGTATCGGAGCCCTGGTTAAGAAAAAAAATCAAAAACACAGATCTGTGACCAGTAGTTGTCTTGCAGTACGCCTGAAAAACAATAGTCTGTGATGGAGGCCATCAATACTAAGAAAACAAACGATGTTGTTGCTGTTAACCCAGTTCGAGATGGAGGCTCGACAACGTACCAATGTCCTGTACTCACTACAACGAATTATACATCTTGGGCTATCAAGATGCAGTCGTTTATGGATGCCCAAGGAATTTGGGATGCCATAGAACCACCGGATGCGACGGAGGTGGACGTCAAGATCCGGAAGAAGGCAAGGGCCTTTATCTTCCAGGCACTACCGGAAGACATTCTGATGCAAGTAGCAGGACATGCAGAGGCCAAGGACGTGTGGGATGCACTCAGGGTGCGTTATCTTGGAGCCGATCGGGTTAAGCAAGCACGAATCCAAACTCTGAACAGAGAGTTTGAACTGCTGAGAATGAAGGAAAGTGAGAGTATTGATGATTTTGCAAGCAAGATCAGCAAGATTGTGTCCAAGGTTCGGGCACTTGGATCGACAATTGAGGAGAAGAAACAAGTAAATAAGTTGCTTAATTCTGCCACAAACAAGTTCCTTCCAATTGTTGCCACAATAGAGCAGTACTCAGACTTGAATACTATGGCGTTTGAGGAAGCTGTTGGTAGCCTTAAGGCCTATGAGGAACGGGTTACTCCTGGTGGATCTGGATCAGTCAAAGATTCATCAGATCAATTGTTGTTAACAAGGGATGAATGGCAAGAAAGGCAGAAAACTGAGTTAAGGCAGGCCGGCAGGGGTCGTGGAACAGGATTTAGTGATCACCGTGGCCGAGGTCGTGGGCGTGGCAGACCTAACGGGCATGGACGAGGGGCCGAAATCCTCAAATAATAACCGAAGTTTTGGACAGGATGAACAACGTGGTAAACGTGACCGAAGGAACCTGCGGTGTTATAATTGTGATAAGGTTGGTCATTTCTCCGCCGAGTGTCGGGCTCCTAGAAGAACCGATGATGAAGTTAATCTAGCAAAGGAAGAGGATGAACCCACTTTGCTAATGGTAAAGAATGTACAAGATGTGGTGATGCTGAATGAGGAGAGAGTGTTTCCTTGTGAATATGCCAAAGAGAGAAGCGAGGAAGGCACGTGGTATTTAGATAATGGTGCTAGCAATCACATGACCGGGGAACGGGGTTATTTTAGCAACCTCGATGAAAAGATAGTGGGACGTGTGAAGTTTGGAGATGGTTCAACAGTTGAAATCAAAGGCAGAGGGTGTATTCTTTTGCAATGTAAGAATGGTGACCAGAGGCTCATCACCAACGTCTACTATATTCCAGACCTATGTAATAATATACTAAGTTTGGGCCAACTTGACGAGGTGGGATGCAAAATTGTTATGGAGGGCAGTTTTCTTTGGCTATATGACCGATCAGGAGCAACATTGATGAAAGTGAAGAAGTCTCCAAACCGACTATATAAGGTACATCTTCATATAGTTCCACCAACATGTTTACTTGCAAAGATGGACGAGGCAGCCTGGATTTGGCATGCACGCCTTGGACATTTAAACTTTGATGCTATAAGGAAGTTATCAAAAGAAAAATTGGTGATTGGCGTGCCAAACATAAATCACAAGTCACAATTGTGTGAAGCTTGTCTCGTTGGGAAGCAACGACGTCTTCCATTCCCATCCCAAATGTCTTATCGAGCACAGCAGCCCCTTGAACTAATACATGTTGATCTGTGCGGTCCTATTACACCGAGTACACCATCTGGGAACAGGTACTTTTTATTGCTAGTTGATGATTTCAGCAGATTTATGTGGGTATATGTTATCAAGTTCAAAGGCCAAGCATGTGAGGCATTCAACAAGTTCAAGAAGTCAGTTGAATTGGAAAGTGGTTACAAGGTGAAAGCATTGAGAACTGATCGTGGAGGTGAGTTTGTCTCTACCAACTTTGAACAACTTTGCAATGAAGAAGGTATAAATAGGTATTTAACCGCACCATATACGCCACAACAGAATGGTGTGGTTGAACGCCGAAACCAAACTGTTCTTGGAACCACAAGATCTATGTTGAAGGCCATGAATATACCGCAATGGTTGTGGGGAGAAGGTGTACGACATGCTGTCTACATCTTGAACCGAACCCCGACAAAAGCTTTAGAAAAGAAGACCCCACATGAAGCCCTAAAAGGACGGAAGCCCAATTTGGAACACCTAAAGGTGTTTGGATGCATGGCGCATGTCAAAGTACCAACACCCAAATTAACAAAGCTGTCAGACAGGAGCGAGGCAATGGTACATCTCGGGAGTGAACCAGGAAGCAAAGCATATCGACTTTACAACCCAAAGACAAAAAGGTTATGTGTTAGCAGGGATGTCCAATTTGAAGAAAACAGAGCGTGGGACTAGGCTAAAGATTTGGAGACAGAGGGAAATGAAAGTCAGGTTGAATTTGTTGTTGAAAATGAAGCTTGTGTGACTGGTCAAGGATTGACTCAAAATGGTGGCAGCCCACTCAATACCTCACCCAATCACACCGAAGGCCAGGCTGCTCCAATCGTACAGAATGGGTGTGAATCTGTTAGCACACCAGAGAATTGTTCGTTGTCTAGCCCAAAGTCGCCTGTCTCGGTTCCAAGCACTGTTATCAGCCCTTTAAATGTTCCAAACAGCCCACATGAGTTTGAAAATCTTAGTACATCAGGTGCAAGTCCTATTTCAAGTTCACATTATGATGATACACCCCTCAAGGATTTCGCCACCTAAACGATGTGTATTCAAGAACTCAATCGATACAAGAGAAGGCTTTCAATCCACCTCACTTTGATGACGCAGAACTATTACTATCCAATGAAGAACCAAGTACCTTTAATGAAGCCAAAGATAGCAAAGAATGGAATGCTGCAATGCAAGACGAATTGGACTCTATAGAAAGGAATGGAACCTGGAAATTGGTTGAACTCCCGAAAGGAGTTAAACCGATTGGTCTGAAGTGGGTTTATAAAGCCAAAAGGGATGCCAAAGATAATATAATTCGCTACAAAGCGAGACTCGTTGCGAAGGGGTATGTCCAAAAACATGGTATTGACTACGATGAGGTGTTTGCTCCAGTTGCTCGAATGGAAACAGTTCGTTTGCTTCTATCCCTAGCTGCACGAGATGGTTGGGAAGTTCACCATCTTGATGTGAAGACGGCTTTCCTTCATGGAGACTTAAAGGAGGATGTATATGTATCACAACCCGAGGGGTTCGAGAAGCCAGGAAAGGAACATCTCGTGTACAAACTGGTCAAAGCTTTATATGGCCTGAAGCAAGCCCCAAGAGCCTGGAATTCAAAGCTAAATGCAACTCTACAACAACTTGGTTTCGAGCGTTGTCCACGTGAACATGCAGTATACAAGCGAACCACAAAGAATGGACCATTAATAGTTGGTGTATACGTTGATGATCTAATCATCACAGGTCCATGCAAGGATGAGATTGTTGGGTTCAAACGACAGATGAAAAACTGTTTTGAAATGAGTGATTTGGGGCTTCTAACATACTATTTGGGAATAGAGGTGAATCAAGACAAAACTGGCATTACTTTGAAGCAAACAGGATATGCAACAAAGGTTCTAAAAACTGCAAATTTGTGGGAGTGTAATCCTGCAAAATTTCCTATGGATCCAAGTCTCAAGCTTGGAAAAGATGAGGAGCTCGAGTCTGTTGATGCAACTGAGTACCGAAGGATTATTGGGTGTCTTCGATATCTAACCCATACAAGGCCAGATATGAGTTATGCAATTGGAATAACCAGTCGATTCATGGAGTCACCAAAAACATCACATATGCAAGCTGTAAAACAGGTGCTGCGATATTTGAAGGGTACAATCAATTATGGGATTCGATACAGGAGGAATGGCGATGCAGATTTAGTTGGTTATAGTGACAGCTCACATGCAACTGATTGGGCAGATGGAAAGAGTACAACTGGGATGATTTTCTATTATGGGGGTGGTCCGATAGCATGGTGCAGCCAAAAACAGAACACGGTTGCACTATCTTCATGTGAGGCTGAGTTCATGGCGGCAACGGCAACCGCATGTCAGGCTGTCTGGTTAAAAGGATTGCTCGAAGAAATCACTGGCCAAAGCATGGAACCCATCACAATTCACGTGGATAACAAGGCTGCAATCATGTTAATGAAGAATCCAGTGTTCCATGGGAGAAGTAAGCATATTGACACTCGATATCATTTCATTCGTGAATGTGTCGAGAAAGAGCTAGTAAGGATTGAGCATGTAAGTGGTGACGAGCAGAAAGCTGATATCTTGACCAAAGCATTACCGAGGGTCAAGTTTATCGAGATGAGGCAACTGATGGGCATTGAAGATTTGGCAGGAATGAGGACTGGAATCAAGGGGGTGAATGTTGGTTAATTCCAATCCAGAATATAGTTTAAATTTAAAAATAAATAAGTAAAAAAAGGGCAGGCAGTTAGGCAGTTACAGGCAGTTTTATGACAGTTTCCAACAGATGTGTTGGTTAGGAACTGTTGTGTCTATTTGTAATGGTTGTGTTGTTTAGTCCTCTATTTATATGTATGGAAACATAGTTCTGGACAGCAGTTCCACAATAATAAAAACACTGTTTATATACTCCAGATCTGAACGGACTACAACGGTGGTTACGCGACCACTTCTGGTCGCAGTTATAACACAGCTCCTTGGCGTCCTTTGCGGCGCGCTCGGCACGAGTGAGAGTGCGGAATGGGGATGTCGGCGTGGGCTCCAATTCAGCTCTCTTCAGAGTGGGCAGTAGGGGGCCGTCTTGCACCGGCCGTAGGGTAGGAGCGAGGGGACGTGAAGAAGCTACCCAGGGAGAGGGTTGGTGAGACACCGAGTTTACCAAGGACAAGTGCTTAGCTTCCAATTCCCTTGCCAATGCAAAAGAGTCGGTCAGAGATGCCGGTTTGAGAAGACTAATCTCATGTTGTAGGTGGGTTTTCAAACCAGAATGGAACAAGGATTGTAGGTGGGCTTCACTGGCGTCTGTAACATTCGGCAGGATTTTTCAAAAGCCGTCTCGTAGTCCATGACGCTCCTGGTTTGAGGCATACGAGCCAATTGCCCAAAGTAATCCACGTAGTGTAACATGTCCAACCGAAGCTTAAATTTGGTGATAAAGTCAGCCCAACCATCCAAAAGATTATTATTCTTTCGCCAACGAAACCAGTCGGCCGCCGGGCCGTCCAACATCATTCTGACACGCCGCAAGCGGTCGTCCGGTGGGGTATCGTAATACTCAAAATATTCTTTGACTTTGTATAGCCAGCGTAAAGGATCGGAGCCATCGCAACGAGGAGCCTCCAATTTCGGCCGAGGAGTATACCCCCCACTGTGAGGGTTGGCATCGTCGTCTCGAGGTTTTTTGCCTCTGGCGCTGCTAGAGGTGACATGCAAAGCCTCCTGAAGGTCGGAGAGTACCGAGTCGAGGCAGGAAAAGCGTGCCTCCATGTCTCGCTGCATTTGGACCATAGATTGGCTGAGCTCGGTAACACAATTAGTATCGGACGAGGGAGTTGACATAATGAGAGCACCAATGATACACGAGGTATCGGATACGGAAGACTTCGAGCGTCTTCAAGCTCTAGAAAAGTAGGGTAAGGGAAGAGAGAAAGCTTTGCATGAGGGGGAAACCCACCGTGCGTCGAAGGTAGAGAGAGAGTTAGGGTTTTTGGATTTTGTATTATTGATGATTAATTATGAAGGAATACATCCCCTTTTATAGGTGAAAGTAAAACCCTAATCCTAATTAAACTAGGTTATCTATCCTGACGGTTAACAAAAAAGCGACGAGATAAAGAACCGTAAAGAAATCCTCAAAAGAGCTTATAATTTCGCTCTCCTAAGAAAATCTAAATTACATAATTAAAAGGAGTAAATTAAAATAATAATATTTAGAGAGAATAATCTCGTTGCCACCCTGGTGGCTTCCGTGCGCGTTGACTCCGCCGCACCGGCTCCAACGCTGCGCCTCCCAAAAGCCTGTCGTCTTGTGGTGAAGTTGGGCTCATAACATATGCTAACAGTGCATCACACCGGTATAAATTTAGTTAAAGCAAGATCAACAATACTCTAATAAGGTTCGATGTTTGAAGTGACGGATCTAGGAAAAATATGACTGGGAGCAAGCTCATACTAAAGAGTAGGGCAGGAGTTTGAGGAGAGTAGGCCCGATTTTTTATAGTGATTTACCACGAAAATAAATAAATTTTATTTCAAACAAGCATTTAAATAAGTAAAAGAATCAACTTAAAGTAGAAAAAACAATATAAAATATATCATAACTTTATATAATTATGATATATCAAATATTTTACCTCTATATCTTATTTAAGTAATTATTTTTACTTTTAAACTTAGATTTTTTTTGTCGTTGGGGCATATAATCTTTTTACCGGAGGCGTTCTTTTAATTTTCCACAAAAAAAAAAATTAACAGGAGACTGCCCCCATATTAGGATAGGTAGATATTTATCTCAACACATATATAATAGAATTGCAACATTAACAAGCTCTAAGCATCTCAACATAATCCAACATCTTGCATTTAATAAGGTTCATATAAGCAAATTAAATTTTGTTTCGAACATTAGCAATGGCAAGATAAAAATGAAATGCCACATGGTGACATGGATTATTTCAACCAATAAAAAATAATCCAATTACCGTATGGCAAATGAGTAGAGTGTCGTAACATACAGTGGCAAGTCATTGTTTTTGTCTATTTTTGTACTTTTTAATGATTTTTTAATTATCAGAAATTATTTTACACATCTATTTTATTATTAAAATATGTACACTTCTTTTAAAAAATATTTTTTTTCAAAAATTAAAAATATATAAAAAAAAATGAGAGGGTCATGTCTTGCACATGGAATGAAAAAAGGGGTGGAATGGCCATGTGATGCCATAATTTGAATCATATTTGCTGACATGGCTAGGCAAGGCAAGGCATTACCTTACCATTGTGAATGCTCACTTTGTTTGCATATTCCCTCAATGTGTCAATGTAAAATTTACAATTTTTGTAGTGATCATCATTGTGTATATCCAGACACAAACACTGCAATGAATAGAGGTAAATGCATTCCTGAAGCCACGGACACTGCAATAGAAAAGAAAAGAAAAAATGGTTCTCTCATTTTTTTCAGTAAAATAAGAGAAATTTTATTTTTCTTCCACTTGGACCAAGCTATATGAAACTTGAGTGGAACCACATTAAAAGATTGAATCCAATCGATTACTTAGTTCAACTCAAACACTTATATACCTATTATTTTTTTCACACTTTTCTAATGTGAGATACTCTTTAACACCACATACGCACATAAGATTTTCATATGAAGAACCAAAAAAGAAGTTTGAATCCAAGCATCATACTTTTCAAACTTATAAAAAAAATCTTCTCATTACGGAATATATACTACTTGAAACAAGCATGTAACAAAAAACATTCTTGCTTAGTTGGTGGATATCTTGACATGATATGTAAGAGGTCTACTAGAAGTGATTCATACCGGTTCATGTGACATTGCCTTGTAATGTCATGGGATGACTCGGAGACGCTACGATGCTCTGTTCGTAAAATTGACAATTCATATCCCCTAACCATCCCTGTTAACCCCCGCCCCGACGCGAACATACACCCACACTCCTTTCAATTGCACCCCAAGTCCCCAAGATAATTTTAATTTTGGAGTCAATTAACTCCAAAGTCAAAATTACCTTGGGGCTACAATTGAAGGGGGTGGGATGTGTGTTCAGATTAAGGCGAGTGGGGGGTTTACCAGGATGGTTAGGGCGGTAGGAACTGTTAATTTTATGAATGAAATATCGTTACGCCTTTGAGTCATCCCATGACATTACATGACAATGTCACATGAATCGGTATAAATCACTTCGAGCACCGTAACGCACCCAGATCATCCCATGACATTACATGACAATGTCACATGAATCGGTATAAATCACTTCGAGCACCGTAATGAGCACCGTAATGCACCCAGATCATCCCATGACATAGGATCCCAATATCATTGGAACCCCCCGTTAAAACACATGGGGCACAAAAAAAGTAATCTTTGTAGTACGTTTTTTAAGCATTAGAGACAGATAGTTTATAGGGAATGGAAGTAGTTTGTTTCCGCAGAGAAAACCCAAGAATATCCGATCGCAAAGAAACATAATTTCTCTTATTTTTCAAAGTGCAAATCAATCACCCCGAAGGGGCAAAAGAAAACATAGTTAATGAAAGCCAAAGAAGCCCAAAACACCCTTAATATTTTATTTTAATTTTGAGGAAAACACACTTAATAATTAATACTGCTGGAGTGGGGCGGAGGGGGAACCAACGCCACCAGCTTAAAGTACTTGGATAATTCCGGTTCACAAGTGAATCGTTTAGCACCAACTCTACCCAAGAACCATCTTGAAATCATAGGTAAATTTGGAAAACACGGGCCATTAGAGAGCTCGAAGCGAAAACTGACAGAAGGGGAACTCATAAATGCAGAACCCAGAACGTCTTTCTTGTTCTGTTTGTCTACTGTTTACTGTCACGATGGAGAAGATTAGACACCAAACCCCTTTTCCACCATGGTGTAACTGATACTTCTATATTTTTGGATATAATAGAAGGTGGACCACTGTGGATGATGTTGCCGGGTGACATCTCTTGATTAGTACTTGTCTCTAAAGACCTGAGACAAATGCAACCCAAATGTAAAAAGCATGTCATTGTTGAGTTCTTGTTCTACCAAAAAAAAACGCAACTACAAATAAAAAAAATCGTATGTCCTTGAAGCAATAACATTCTAGGCTTCTAGCAATCCTTTACTTAAATGGGAATTGTACACGCAAGTTTCAAAAGGAATGCATAATTACAGCCCTTTTGATGGAAAGTTCGTTTGAAAGGGGCCAAGTTTTATTCCAAAATAAAGATCAAAAGAGAGACCAAAAAATTCTGAGCTTAATAATAGAGAAAATTTATGAGGATGCTTATAATATTTTCAACTAGTGTCAGCAGCAGCTGAATGTGTAAACCTATCGCCCACTCGTAAAATAGGGTAAGCTAGATAACATTTTAGGAATGCGTAAGAAGGTTGGCCATTAGATAGTGTTAAAATCAATTGACATGTTTTCATGCCGAGTTTTAACTTGTAAACCACTATGACAAGTCCACAACACATAAAGTTCAAACAAGGTACTTAAAAAGTGCAAATTGGTGAGTGGTGCTAGATGGGGAGCGGAAGGGGTCAAACAGAGCATATGCAGGATCACTTTGAACAAAAAAAAAAGTAGACCGGGTGGGAGAGAGGGGGAGGGGATATTGCATTGACAAAGTCATTTAGAGTAGAGGGTTCAAATAATTCCAGAACGTAAAGCTTGAACAATAAATTTCACCTTCCTATTACTTTAAACACATTAGGTCATTCAACCGAATAGTCATGCTTGCTTGAAAGGAACACTAATAGTACTCCATATTGAAGGACAAAACTAAGTGATTTACTGTTATAATATCTAAACGAACATAGGTCCATAGCTAATGCTTGTGTCTATAAGCAATAAAATATGAAAGGAGATATCAATGAATCCATCAAGGGTATAATGGAAACAACTGCTATTCTGTTACGGGGTAAGGTTGTGTAAATTTTTAGATGAGCGAGCCGACCCCAACAGAACTTGGATTACATATGGTTTCGTTGTTGACTTGTTGGTGTCTCACTGAATGCAGACACGGTGTTAAGGGTTACCTAGTAATCTACAATGTCAACCAACAAATGTTATATTTCTTATGTGATGGCAAACAAATTCAGCATGAAAGAACGGAGAACTTTTGCTAGAATGCTTACGTGCTGCCAGGTACTGATCCTTCATATGCCAATGTCGACAAGCCCTGTCGTTGCTTGTGTTTAGGATTAGCTGAGCATATCACATATACACGCCCGCGTCGTTTGATTGTACGGCAGAACTCACAAAGTTTCTTCACTGATGATCGTACCTTCATGGTTCTTGGCTAATACAGGTCAAACTAATTAATTAAAGATATTGGCCAAGATTCACACCTGATATATATGCAACTAAAACATAGTTGGATACTTGGATAATAACAAAGACACGATGACAAAGGGAAAATCAGTCAAAACCAGAGAAAATGAGAGCCTGAGCATATGTATGTGTAACATGTGCCAACATGTGCCAAAGAAGATATGGCTTAAGAGCAAATGCTTTATTGACCTTTTTTTGTTCTAGATTTGCCCTTATTTTCTGACATCAATGTTATTTCAGATACTACTAAAATATTTTACAACAATAACAACAACCCAGTATGATCTCAACTATCTCAAGATGTATGCAATCTTAAACCCCTACGATAAACAGACTGTTTTTGTTAGACCCTTAATTTGCTGCTGCATTTATTATGCAAAACTTTATAGAAACTAAGGATCAAAAGAAGCTTAATGTGTCATTTTCATTTACTCTATTATCTACCTGAAGGTAAAACATTGTCCATTTGTCACTGATGAATTTTATAGCTCTAGTGACAATGGAGGCAATCATCAAAATATTTGATACATGAAATTCCTAATGATAGGTTGATAATCAAGTAATACACATTACATACTATCATAAGTAGCAAACAATGCACTAAGTGTGATCTATTAAGCTCTAATTATATATCTATCCTATTAATTATTGAAGGTAATTTCCACCATATCATTTGGGGCTATGTTCACAAAATCCTACTAATTTCCATTAATATCCAAACCATATGATATATTATTACTTTTAGGCTGTGCAAGAAGCTCTCAATGAGCAATTTAAGGATGCAGATCCAAGATGTTGGGGTCCCTATTTGCGAGGTCCACAGATCTCTAAGTAATTAAAGAAATTTAATAATTGCTTGTTTTTTCCTTAGGTATTGAATCAAGGAATTCATAGACCGAAAAATATGGTAGTATTGATAGCAAAAAATTAGAAAGAATGAGAGATAAATGTAAATGCAGAAAAGATACGATAACAAATTTGTGATTGGACTCCTGATGCAGAATGCGGAAAGCCACAACAGGCCATTAGGGAACTCAAAAGATTAAATAAATAATGTTAATGTGGTTCAGTATCACAGTTATTTTCTTATATTCTTGGTAACTCATTTTGATTATACTCATTCGAGCAGGGCCAGTTTGAACCACATAAGGGCCCTGTACAAAATATATTTGTTACACTATTCTACATTTCTACCTTTAAGTTGCAAAATTTAAATTAGTTTCATTTTAGTTATAATATTTGTTTCAGTGAAAATGTGTAGTAAAAAAATCCTGAATAACAGTTTACATAAAAAGAGACATCCCCACTGCATATTAAGATGCAAACTCATCAATCAAATCATTAATTTCTATTTCTTCTAAATTCTCACATTCAAATATTCAATTAATATCAAAGCCAATCTGTTGAGTCTCTTTTACGACATAGTTGAACGTAAGTAATTCTTCAACAATTTAAACTTTGAGAAACTCTCAAAATGGCTTTAGTTCAATTGAGAAATCATTTCCATCCACAACATTTCCATCTCAAAATGATCACCTATGTCATGTGATTCTTCTAAAATAAATTTCACAAGTGTTCCCTTCTAAGATTGTGTAGGTTCTCTAGGTCTCATTTTCTTTTTACATTTTTAATGGTTCAATCTCCATTTTCTAGGGACCATAGATACAAAAAAAATAATTATGAGAAATAAAAATTAAATTATAAATAAAATAAGGAGAAAATAAATTAATAAACGGGTAGGGATGAGGGTCCTTCAAATTAGTTTAATTTCAGTACAAAAAAGTTTAGTATTTTTAATTAAATTGGAAAAAAACTGCACTTATTTAAAATAAAAAAAACAATTTTATTATTTGTGATTAATACATTTCTTTTTATTTGATAAAAAAGTAAAAACACAAGCTAAATAAAGAAATAAAACATGAATATTTTAAAAACAATTGCTTAATGTAAAATTAGCTAATACGGAGCAAGGAATAGAGCCTTCTGCATTCATCAATCAGAGTTTGGGATAATCAATTAATCGTTCAATCGTTCATCAGTTCAACCATTAACCAGATGAAAAATGAAAGAAGAAATCGGACTAGCAAAAAAAGAAAACGAAGCATTCAACTTCAATTATTCTAAAATAAACCGAAGATTTGAAGGAAATCACACCTTAGAGTTACGGAATCCGAAATGGATATTTTCTTTGCCGAAAAACCCTAACACCGTCGCCTTGCTGCCTCCGTCTTTTAGACTTTCCAAACGCGCCAGGTAGGCCGCCCCGGGTTAAAGTCCTAATAAACCCGTATTTTTCTAGCTGACTTATTAAAAACGGTTTATTCCTATCTGAAATTGTAGCTGTTATTGAGTCTCTTGGGGAATACCGTTAGCAATTAGCGTTACCGTTTTGAAAAAATTATCTACGAGGAGTGTTTAGAGTTAGCGCTTTTAAAGTAATCTGCACCGTTAAAATTTTATCCAAAACGCTAACGTTAATCTCTAACGATATTCCCAAACAGGCTCATTATATGGTTCCGATAAAAATTGGAATAAATACTTATGTATCAATGTTATATTGGCCCCTATCTTTTACTCCTCCGTCCCAAATTATTTGCAACGTTTGCTTTTTCGGCAGTCGCGAGAACTTTTGTTTATTTCTACGTTTTCATTAGTTATTTGATAAAATAAAATATTCTTGACATCTCTTATTTCAAAGAACTTTTCATGTAGTTTTTTGATATGTAAATTTTATTTTTTATTCTTATACCAATATGTAAATAAAATTTATTGAAAAAACGTTATATTTTGCCTCAGAAATACAAGTGTGACAAATATTTAGGGACGGAGGAAGTATTATTAAGACATGCATGCTACATCGGGAGTATGTATTAAGAGCATTTGCAGCAGCGTGGAAGTTTGATGACACGCATGCCACATCGCTTCCCAAGACCTCTTTTGCCTTACAACGTAATGCATAGAGTGGTATCCCATTGCACATTTGCACCACCCATGCGCGATGCACTATTGTGGTTTATGGCCAAATAGTTCCGGTACTCCCTAGCTTGTGGTTTGGAAAATTAGCAGCAATATTCTTTCTGTTTTTAAAACTTATTTCTAAAGTCTTTGTGGTTTCAAAACGTTGCACCCACACCCTCTCTAATCATTTTCCGGCCATTTTCCGGCGAAGAGGGGGCATTGGCGCATAATTTCTATACAATAGGAGGCATTTGTGCTCATTTCTTATTTTCCTTTATTATTCTTCCCCTTTTTTAAATATTTTCTATCTCTTTTTCCTTTTCCTAGATTTTTTAAATATATATTCAATTTTTTATAATGTTTCAAAAATGTTCAAATTCTTTGTGTTTGATATGAAAAAAAAAAAAAAAATTAACATCCATTATATCTATCTCAAAATAAACATTTTCACTTTTTGTTACTTAGAATAATTTTTTGGAAAGTTCAAAAAAAACAAAGAATAAAAAAATAAAAGTATAGAAAAACAAAATGAAAAAAATTAAAATACGCAAAAAAAGTCTTATACAAAAAAATTGGACACGCCTAAAAAAGTTCTTAGAATTAAGATGTTCAAAAAGGTTATTCATTTTTTTTTTGTATTAATTTGTTTCTTATTTTATTCCTCATTTTTTGAAGTTCTCAAAAAAAAATTACTTTTTTCAAAAAAAAAATGTTAATTTAAGAAGTACATATGCATTATATGTTAACTTTTTCAAACAAAAAAAACTTTAAATTTTAAGAACATTATAAAAATAATTTTAAAAAAAAACCTTTATTAATAAATGAAACAAAAAAGGAAAAAATGGAAAAAACAAAAAATATGTGAGAAATAAAAATCAGCACTGAATACCCCCTATGGTTTAAAAAATATGCACCAATGCACCCTTCTTCGCCGGAAAATGATTAGAGGGGGCACAGGTGCAGCATTTTGAAACCACAGGGACTTTAGAAATGAGTTTTGAAAACAGAGGGGGTATTGATGCTTGTTTTGCAAACCACGAGGGATATAAGCGCTATTTGGCCTGTGGTTTATCTATTCTTTTCTTTTTTTTCTTTTTACATATGCATTTTTTTTTCTTTTGTTGATAATTAAACTAATATTTAATACTATAAATACACCAAAAAATATAAAAAGTTACTAAAGCAACTACTTGCCGCGGCATGTTACGTCACTTCACTCACTTGTCACTCTCTATTTGGAATGTTTTTAATTGGTTGAATAATGTCTTGTTAGCATGTGACATTCTATTTTTTACTAAAATTTTAGATGAATCTTAAACACATTTTAAAATTCAACATGCTAGGGGTACATCAAGAAATGTACCCAAGTTATACTCCAAAGAGATGCACCGACATTTTAACAGTTACACTCGCACAAAGTACTAGTTCAATAAAAAAATTGCACTGATATTTGTGTAATTGTAAACCATTACACTAGCATTATACTAGCACAAAATATTGGTGCATGTCTTTGAAGTACAAAGTGGGATATATTTTTTGAGGTACAAATAGCTTAATTCTTTAAAATTTAAACACTTAATAAGAGCTAGACAAAAGTTAACCCAATTTTTAAAACAAACAACAATCCAGTTGAATCCCACAAAAATTTAGAGAGACCCCCATTTAAGTAAAACATATAATACTAAGGAGCATGCTACATGTACCCCAAGATTTGTACCTCATTTGTACACCAAAGGTATGCACCAACATTTTGATGATTCACACTGACACAAAGTGTTGGTGCGTTAACAAAAATTAGCATTACACCAACACAAAGTGTTGGTGCATCCCTGCGGTTTACGTACAAATTCTTGGGGGTACAAATAGCATTATCCTAGTACTACTAGCACAAGCTCGTAGAAGACAACTAAAACATCAAAAGCAGAAAGCACCCAAAAAAAACACGTAATATTTAGAAAGAAAGATACAGCAAGCAAAACCCAGTCCAAAATGCTCTCAAGAGATACATCCCGAAAAGTATAATCTGCAGTTAGAATTATTCACTCAAATGCTCTGAAGTGTAACTTTAAGAGATGCTTATTTCATACTCGGAGCAAACCATCCACTCAAACTATATACTCCGTACACAGAAACACACAAGAAGTATAAAAACCTCCAGCTAACACATAGCATAATTAGACCATAACAGATACCCTTTTAATTTCCACCTCAGGCAGGAAATCTGAGAACAATTCTTGGGTGTTTAAACGGTGAGAATTGGGGGGAGATAGCTGGATTTGGTTCCGAGCACTCGCGCCTTAGTATCCGGGAAACATTCAAAGCCAGGCAGCTCGGTGACCTCTCCATTTTCAGTAACGCCAATGGGGTAACTAAGGAGATGGCCCGGCAGGTCGTGTTCCAACGCCTCCTCACCCGAGTACAGGTTCCAGTTCTTTTGGGCCATTTGGTTCACCATCCCAATGCATTCAATGCTCTCCGGATGCTCAAACCCGTCGTTCAGCACTCCCAGATGCTCGTACCACAATGCCATCCGGAACCCGTGGACCTGCCCGCGGGCTGGCTGCGTCACTGACATGTGGTGTGGCTGGTACGCTCCCATTGCTATTTCTGAGTCCCGCGCTCCGTCCATTGATCGCTGGTTTATGTTTGCTGATCCAACGATTATGTACTCATCATCCACTGCCACATTACAAGCAAAGATTGTGTTAGAATATACAAACTTGAGATTTGGTTTCTTGACGTGGTATTAGAGCGTTGCTGACCAGGTGAGAAAAGACAAGTATTACCTATCATCATCTTAGCGTGAACATATATCATGAATCTCCGGGCTTCCTGAGCTCTGCTGTAGTCTGTGTCGTTGTCAGGTTTCTCAGAAGGCACGTATTCGTCGCCTTTCTTGGTTTCCCTATTGCCAAGGCAGAAGAAACTCAAGTAGTCCTTTGGGTCCGCGACAATCCCTTTCGCTTTGAGTGCTTGAACTATGTCCGTGTACATCATCTGCATGGTCCTCCTCTGCCAGTCAAGAATTGCCTGCACCGAGGCGCTCTCTGGGTACCCCTCTGGCCACATGGGGACCACGATGTAGACCGTGAACCTCTCCCCGGCTTCAATCTTGCTCGCGATCTTCAGCGACAGCTCTTTCGGCACGAGGTGCAACGCGTTGATGGATTCATCCTTGATGTCGTCTGAGTACCAAGAGAACGAGCTCCCCAAGAAGTACTGGTTCTCTATGTAGATGAACCGTTTCGCGCGGCGAATGGCATGGATGTACGCGTCCTGAATGCTTCTGTCAATGATGTTGTCCTTCCCACTCACAAGGCCAGATTTCGCGGCGTCCTCCGGTGCATCCGGGAAACCGAAAGCGGCACCACCGTCGATGGACCTGAAGACCTGAACGTTCCACGTTTCTTGATCGTCTGGGTAGGTTACCGGCGAAGGGGGGATGAATATGCCCTCAAGACCTCTCAAATCGACGAGCAAGCCTTCACCCCCTTGTTTCCTCCATCTTTGCTCGAAATTGAAGAGCACGTCCCAAGCCGCGGGCCCTTCCAAACGTGAATGGATATCGTGCCAGGGCTCCCTCGGCCCGCCCTTCCTAATGGAGGCGCCTTCAAAGTTGGGCTGGTGGAAATCATCACGGTGGGCTGTGTTCAGTGTCCTAAAGAGGGGGTGAAATGGGGAATCGTAGCGCCCGTCGCAGAGGTCAATCCCTCCCACGAAACTCACAATCCTCCTCCTCTCGGCGTTTCCATCCGGCATTTCTCCATCGACCACCACAATCTTTTGATGGTGTGTGAACATGGTCCCAATCTCAATGTCCTGAATGATGCTCCTTCCATCATCAGGGTTCCTGGGACACAGCACTCAGTGGACTTCACTCTCCTTGAAGTAATTCCAAGTCTCTTCGTCGTGAGTCGCCATTAGCCCATCCTTCTTCAACAACCCCACAGAAGTCCTGTCATCCCAGACAAGCATCAACACCCTCACCCCTTCACTGGCTTTTCTCTTCAGCAATTCCCCGAGAGTGATGTCACCCCCGGGTTTAGGCCTCCTGGGATCCCTCACCAATGTGATCTCCGTATACACGGACCACCCGGTTATGTAAATCAAGTGCCTGGCATTGGTGATCGCGTCGAATATGTCCTCCCAACAGCGGTGTGGCTCATAGAACTTTCCCCCCGCGAGAGGAATCCTGGGCACAAACTCATCTGGAACGTGAGCATCCTGGTATAGGGTCACCATACAACCTTTTCGCTGGGTAAAGAACGTGTAGGGTACCCCCGGAAACCGTCCAGCTCTAAGACCGCGGCCCCAAAAGAGCTCTCTGCCAACATCGAAGAACTGGAGCTTCACGTGAATCTTAGAATGCCCGTTTATGGGGTTGCGATTGGTGTCCAAGAGTGGGAGCCACTCGTCGACTTCATCCCCGTCAAGGAGCCTTCCGACGGGGAAATAGGCACGGCCGATCAGCTCGGCTCCAATGGGGTTGTCCACCTTGACAGAGAAAACAACATTGGAAGCCATGTGGGCAGAGTAGATGTGGAAAGACTCGTACCATCTGGGATTTTTGTGATCGTCAAGAAGCCTGGTTCGACCAACCCTTGCTCTTTCAAGATCAATGGTGGCATATAATCTGGAACCAGCCTTGTTGAAGCCCACAACGCTTTCCAGTCCTCCCACTACCTGCAGTTCATATTAGGCAGCTTCGTCGATCAGTGGGACATTTAATTTGAAGGTTATTATCACGGATAAGTGTATATAGCAATGTTCCTCGGTTCACTTTTGATCTGAAGCAGTTTGCCTCAAGACTACAATTGAATGCAAACAATTAATCCTTCCGCCTCAAAATGTTTGCAGCATGACGCAAAACGAAACAAAATTTTAAGTTTTTTAATTCATTTTATTTAAACATTGGTATAGAAATAAAAATAAAATTAACATATTTAAAGACTACTTCAAAAGTTCTTCAGAACCAGAGGAGACAAAATATTTTATTTTAGCAAATAATCGATGAAAACGTACACATAAACAAAACTTCCCATGAACTTTAAATAGTGATTTCTAGCATTTTTTTTGGGACAGAGGGATCACTGTACAAACCGTCCAACGAAGGAAGCAGGGCCGGCTCAAGCTAAGGGCAAGATGGCCTCTTGGACAGGGTCCAATAGTAGATGGGACCCCATTTTTTGTAAATGTATTACATATATTTATTTATTATTTAATTATTTATATATTTTTCGTCTCAATTTAAATCATCTATTATTTTTTATAACGTTTGATTGTAATTATTTTTAATTCATTTTATTTAAAAATAAGTGTAGAATTAAAAATAAAATTTGCATATTTAAAAAGTACATCAAAAGTCCTATATCAACCAATTGGATCTCAAAAATGCTAGAAAAACTTCAGGAATCTTTGGCTAGTTATTAACGTATGTAATTATAGATTTATAAGGCTACACATTTGACTTTTTATTATTCTTATTACTATTGTACATAGTAATTTTTTTATTATTTAAAATATAATTTATAGATTTTGCTTCGTTATGACACGATGACCGATTTTCTAGGTGTTTTCCAGGGCCCATAATTTCTCGGAGACGGCCCTGGAAGGAAGAACATGTCGATCCAAATCGACATGGTACCAAACCGAAAAATAAGTTTTCAAATGGTTCTAGTAACTATAACCTGAACCAAACCATCCCGCTTTCAAAAAATGGGAACTGAAAATCCCAAGCTGGAACATTAGAATTAAAATGATAAATTAATCAATTGATTATCCCTTTATGTTTGTTATATTTTATTATTTTTAATTAATTTTTATTTCTTTGGTGCGACTTTAACTTATTTAATCTTAGCATTTTATATTACTTTAAAATCACCCAGGGTAAAGCTCTTTTTAAATCTTCAAGCACTATGGTAAGGTTTGGCATTGGTATGTCATGGTACCGTACCGTTTCTAAGTCACATGGTACGAAATGGTTTTAGTCGTAAAAACGAACTCTATCGACCTCTTTGAGTAGTAATGGTACGGTATGGGGGTTTTTACTCCAAGCTGTTACAGACAGCACCCACTTCTAGAATACTTTTTAAAAAATGTTCATTTAGAATATTATTTATTTTAGTTGTACATCATAGACTCATTTGCGAATAAAAGAACACTCACTTTCACATATTTTGATTGTTGTTGTACATTTCATTGGTCCATTTAGTTTTTCTAAATAATCTTTTAATAGATTTTATTGTATAACATTAAATGAATATTATTTTTTTACCATTATAACGGTTCTATAAACATATATTTCACTATTGTAAAATATACTCTGCATTTTAAATATGCATATTGATTGTAATATTTAAAAAAAAGAGTATGTATAAGACTTTTTATTATAAATTTAAAAACATTTCACTTTTAAAAAAATAAAAAACATTTCACTTTCAAAAACATTAAATTGTTATTGGAATTTTTATGCTTTAGTTAATGCAATATTTTTTTGGAATTTTTTTGCTTTTATTTATTATTTACGGAGTATAAAAAACACTTTCATTTCAAAAAAAATACAGTATTATTTTTTATCCACTGACCAATAATTTTGTTTTAAAATTTTTATGACACAATTTTTATGGCATCAAAAGTTTGATGATGTTGTTTTGTCAAATGGCTTTCTTTTAAACCAAGCAGACAAGTGTGTTTATAGCAAATTTGATACTTCAGGTAAAGGAGTTATAATTTGTCTATATGTTGATGACATGTTGATTTTTGGAACCGATCAAAATCAAGTCAATAAAACAAAAGAATTCTTGTCATCACATTTTTCCATGAAGGATCTAGGGGAGGCAGAAGTAATCCTAGGCATTAGGATAAAACAGGTGAACAATGGGATATGCATTACACAGTCTCATTATATTGAGAAAATTTTGAAGAAATTTAATTTTGAAAATTGTTCTCCGGTTAACACCCCTATGGATCCAAGCATCAAACTTTTGGCCAATCAAGGAAAGGCCGTGTCTCAACTTGAATACTCAAGGGCTATTGGTTGCTTAATGTATGCCATGGTTAGCACAAGACCGGATATAGCATATGCCGTTGGAAAGCTTAGTAGGTTTACTAGCAATCCTGGTACACACCATTGGCAAGCTATACGCAGAGTATTCAAGTACTTAAAGAAAACTATGAATTATAGTTTGGTGTACAGTGGAGATCCACCAATTCTTGAAGGATACTCGGATGCAAGTTGGATAACTAATATGGAAGATTTCTCCTCTACAAGTGGATGGGTTTACTTACTAGGTGGAGGAGCAATCTCGTGGAGATCAAAGAAACAAACTTGCATCACTACATCGACAATGGAATCTGAATTTGTTGCTTTAGCATCGGCCGGTAAAGAGGCTGAGTGGTTAAGAAATTTGGTATATGAAATTCCATTGTGGCCTAAACCGATATCACCAATATCTATAAGATGTGACAGCGCTGCTACTTTGGCTAAGGCATATAGCCAAGTCTATAATGGTAAGTCTAGACACATGGGTGTTAGACATATCATGATCCGTGATTTGATCAAAAATGGTGTGATATCGATTGAGTTTGTTAGAACTCAACACAATTTAGCCGATAATTTAACTAAAGGGTTAAGAAGAGATCTCGTGCTAAAATCGGCTAAAGGGATGGGATTAAAGTCCATTTGATATCTCTCGTGTTAAGATACCCAATTCCCACCTAATATGACGTTAGGTGTAGAATTCAATGTGGAAAGCTTAACATCAAGAGATTGGAACACAACATTAGCATCATCCAAAGGTATGTGTTCAAAACTGCAAGTTAAAGAGGTTGAAGTTAATCTTCTTAATAGTTCTTTTGAAAAATTGTATGTGCAGGTACAAGACATAAAAGAACTACCTATACGAGTATGAAGTTTAGCCGCTTCACAAAGTTTGGACTTGACTTTTATGTGCTCGTTGAAGGATAGGGACACAAGGCTAGTAAAATACGGTGTCAAGCTTGGAACAAAGAAGTACTTAGAGCTTATGTGTATATTATCTTCATGTATTCATATGAATTGCAAGGGTTCAATCCTTAGAGACACCCCGAAATTTGAATATTTGGAATGTGTAATATACTAAGATGAAAATTCAATCGTCGCGACATTTTCATTTATGCATAAGTTTGTTGAATCTATTATCTCAGAAAGTAAGTTATGGATTACACTAAAATAGGGGAGGATTGTTGGTGATTTTAGTGTCATCAATTTATTGTGTCATTGGATTTACTTTGATCGGACAAGAATTTAAATAGACGTTGTCAAACGAGTTAGGAGGCGCGGAGTGCGCGCTCGTTCAACGATATTATAAATTCACTGCGGGGGTCCGGGGTTTCTTTAAGAAAATCCTTAAGATTTTCGTGATCGGAGTCCAAAACGGTAAAGGACTCTTACATAATGGATAAACGTCGAAATTAAGCCTTCAACCGCAGGAGACCTTTCGTTCAAACTCGCACCTTTCTTCTTCTTGCGCGAACGTACGCGTACATCTACACGAATGTTCATGTCCGATCACAAGGATTTTCGACTCTATAAAATAGAGTCTCGTGGTATGGGTTGAGGAACAGATTTTCGAGTGCTTGTTCTGAATTAACGTCTTATCCGATTGAAGTATTTCGTATACCCTGAAATAACTTTGATCTGAAAGCGTTTCGTACGCGATTCGTTATTCTATCGAGTTCTTCGTTCAACCCTGCTTCGCAGTGTTCTTCCTTTTCTAATTCCAACATTTACTAACAGAGTTGTTGATTTTGGAATTTAATGTTAGAACAATCTACTAAATTTTTTAAATTTAAACAAACACAGATAATAGAATATAGGCATGTGACACAGAGAACACCATAAAAACTATCTAGATATAAAGTCTTATTTTTTTTAGTTTATTACTTATTCCTATTAAAATCTGATCAGACTAGATCAGATAAAAAATTATTTAAAAATAACTACATTCAAATCAGATATTCAAAAAATTAGATGGTATCAAAAGTAGACTTAGGGTCCGTTTGGTATACGGAATTGATGGAATTGGAATTGAATTGGAATTGAAATTTCATGGAATTCAATTCCATAGAATTGAATTCATCAATTCCAATTCATTTTTTGCACTACCAATTCCAAATCCACATAATTTTTGAGCTACCAAACACCAAAATTAAAATTGAATTTCAATTCCATAGTTTGAATTCTGTGTACCAAACGGGGCCTTGAAACATTTGACGAATTTTACAAAATTTATGAATCACTGAGTATTTAAAAATGTGAAATAGAGTCTTAACTACCTACATATTTAATACTCCGTATTTGCCTTTTATGCTGATTTGGAAACTGCTGATTCGTGATGGGTAAAAAAATTTGTCAAACGACAACCTAACGGGTGGAATAGTCCCCCCCACCAAAGGCAAGAGGCCACGCCTTCCCTCTATATCCCCCGGTCCGGAACATCAACTATTGGTACACTTGTAAATTAATTAATTGCCTCTTTTCTTTTCTTTTCTTTTTCTTTTTGCGACATAGAGTCGTGTCTTTCTTTTAGAAAACAGTAATGTCGTCCTACAGAGTCCAGACATAATTCAACGTGCAAAGAACTCGCTGTGGTTTAACATTTGTTACGGCCTTGTTTGGTATCAACGTTAGTTATTAACGTTTTGAAAAGGCTCTGCGATGCTAAACTTTAGCGTCAGTGTTTTTAGAATTAATCTAGATCATTAAAATTTTATCTAAAACGCTAACGTTAATCGAAAACGTTGTTTCCAAACAAGGACTATAGCGATCTGCAAAGTGGGAGTTACGAATTATTATTCTCTTTGTCGTAAAATGATTTTCGAAGTTTAACTTTTTTGTCAAAGTATACAATACTTTGATTGGACATTGTGAAAAAAATTATTTAATTATAATGTAGGTTTAGTAAAATTAGTTCGTTTTAAAATAAAGTTCTAATATATCAAATTTTTAGAATTTTTAATTATTTAAAATTATATTTAACTTGTAGTCAAAGTGTTTCACAGTTTAACTTAAAATACAGAATTATACGTAGTGATAATCTTTTTGAGAATACGGTGGGGTTCTAGTGACACTGTAAAACGGTGCCACTAGCGGTGCCACTGGGTTTTTGGGGCACCTCCGATGCTCCGTTCGTAAAATTGACGGTTCCCATTTCCCTTTTTTCTCCGTCCTAAAACTACCTTCTCATTAGAAAAAAAAGATGACAAATGACACTAATATCCTCATATATTTACATCAATTATCTTCTAACTCTATATTTTGAATGATTGCAAAAAAAAATTCAAAAAATCTTTTTTAAAGAGGGTAAAATTTGAAGTCAAAGCCAAAAATTAAAAATGGAGAAAAGTCAAACTGAGAAGAAAGTTTTAGGACGGAGAGAGTAATAAATTACGGAAAAATATACTATCTCTGTCCCAGAGTATTTGTCCACTTTCATTTTTACACACCATCCAATACACTTCTTTAATCAATTCTATCTTGTAATTTGTATATTAAAAAATTATAAAAATTATATATTAATCATCTATATGTTAAGACAAATCAAACAAGATCACACATGACTATATTTAAGCTTACACATTGAGAGAATTTGATGAGTCAAAGTGCTTAGATGAACAGTTCCAAAAGTTAAAACCGGACGAATACTCCGGGACGGAGGGAGTATTTAAAATTTTGGAGGTCAAGATGTTTGACTAAAGTTATTACCGATTCATAAAATTTTTGTGACACATTAAACATCACTTTAATTTATATAGGATGTTAAAATGAAATTGTTGTCAATTTGATTTAATTCAAAACTGATCTAAGTTATAAACTAAGGAGTAAAATTTATAAATTTGGAAAAAAGTTATATAAAAAATTCAACAAAATAATGAGTTTCTTGCAATTTTATTTTAGCAAAGGAATGAAAAATTTTCAAGAAAAAAATATAATTTTGACCGAAAATTTAAAATTTAAAATGTAAAATTTAAAATTTAGAGTTCAAAATTTAAATTTTAAAATTTGAAATTTGAAATTTGAAATTTTATATTTTTAATTTTAAAATTTTTATTTTAAATTATAAACTTAAATTTAAATTTTAAATTTTAAAGTTTAAATTTTAAAATTAAAACTGAAAGGTGAAAAGAGGTATATGGGGTGGATAGAGGTTGGGGGATGAAGGGGAAAGAGAATGAAAATTTTCCTTCGCCTTTTTAATGTAAATTGTTTCCCCCCATTGAAGGAAAATATTTTCACTTCAAAAATATTTTTTTTCTACTAATGTCACCAAACACAGGAAAATAGAATCAAAATTTTCTTGGGAAAATATTTTCCTCCCAACCAAACACACCAAATATGCACTTATTTCATTTCTTTTAGGGAATGAAAAATCTATTTTAGAATAACCCAACGAAAAAAATGAAAAAATTAACATATGACAGAGAAAATATATCTAAAAATTTATTTGAAGAATCGGGAGAGCAATATCATTAATTTTTTTGAATGCTATTAACTCTATTACAAGGTAGTATCTGTTCATACTATTTTCAAGCTAATGACGCACAAAGAGCCAATGCTGCTGCCTTCACTGGGGCTCGAACCTAGGTGAACTTCCCCATGAATCCTGGGGAGTGGGCTTGCTACGCCAGGGGAGAAGTTCAGCAATATCATTAATTGTCTCATCTTTTTTGGAGGTTCGTTTTTAATTGTTCTCTAATGTTATTTTGACTATAAATATGAACTGCCGACATGCATTTGCGGTACAAAAAACACACACGGAAAAAAGATGAACACATACGGAGTAGTAAAGACAATGTGTATTTATTGTCGGAAAAAATTTATGGATTGGCTGCTTTGTTCAATGGTGAACGAATGAGGGGAAGAATTGAAGACATTGTTTATTAGCAATAAGTTTTTCAATTTGCGTTTGTACATTTATTTTGAAAATAATAAGCTAAATATCTGTCACTAGGCCGGCTCCGAAAAATGAAAAAAATAAAATTGACCTGGTCTTAAATTTATATTTTGGGCCCTATTTTATTTTTTTCAGAATACTTTTTCTTTTAAAATTGTTAACAAATTTTAAAATATAGTGTCAGAAAAGTTTAAGGGCCCTGTGCGGTTGACCAACTTTGCACACCCTCCGGGCCACCCATGATTTGTCATTAACTCATCAGATAGCATTTACATACTTTAGTTAAAGAGAGCCTCTAATATTACCCCACTTGTAACATTGTAACACCATTGCTTTTGGTGTACTCCGTTCACAAAATTAATACTCTGTACGCATTAGTTCCTACCCCCAAACTTTCCAATAGCAATTTATCGAGGAGGTCTAGAGTGGGATGAAGTGAAATTATTAAACCATTAATTTTACGAACGGAGCATTGTAGGTACACCAAAACTACTGGCGTCACAAATGGGTGTCATTTTTGTTGGTGTGACTTTACAATTTCCCAAAGTCAAATACGGAAATTATTGCGAATTCAAAGAAAACCAAAACTATACAGAAATTAGTTTTTAGAATATGAAGTTGTTCTCCACTTTGTGTATTTAGTATAAAAAAAATTATGAAGAATTACTTAAAGTTTGTAATCAATGACCTATATATAAGTAAATGACAACAAGATCATCATCTTTAAATAAAAAAAAAGTTTATTATCAATAATTAAGAAGAAAAAGAGTGTGCGTAAATAAGTACCTTGTGAAAAAAGTTGTGGAGGAGATCCGACTTGAGCCTGTCAACCTCGTACACAGAGACATGAAGCGTTCCATGGAGGAGCAGTTGTGCCATTTCGATCTGATCTGATCCCTCTACACTCCGCCTAATTTTTATTATTATAGCTAGAAAATAAGGGATTTAAGAAAAAAAAAAGAATTCTAATTAAACTAATAATTAACCAACCTTTGAGAGCAGATGGAGCTTGCTAGCTAGCTTGATTTCCAGATTATCTACCAAAAAGCAATTAATATAGGGATCGATGAGTACTCCGTTTATATACAGTAGTTTAATTCCAGAGAAGATGGAAGGTAGAGGCCAATAAGACCGCAGAAAGGCGGCTTGTGTTTATTAGTTACTTCACAGGGAAGTGGAGAGAAAGAAAGGGCAAGCACAAGAAAAGAAAGAAAGAGTAGATGATTATTACGGAGTAGTATTATTTTTAGATCTCCAAATTAAGTAAACCACGATCGAGTTCTTATTATCCCCAAAATATTCCCTCACTCCTTCCCTCCCACCAAACTATTTTAATTAAATTCTTACCGACTTTGGAAAAGGCAAATTTTTAACTAGTTTTAACTAGTTTTAACTAGAGTAAATTATATAAAAGATCCTTAGTTATAGATCGTTTTACATATTTAGTCCTTACATATCAAATATTACTAATTTGAGAGAAGATGATTTCGATTTTGGGTTCAAAGCTTCAAACTCAGCGACGGATTTGGGAAAGAAGTGTGGGGAGAGGGAGGAAGCTTAATTGAGGAGAGAAAGAAGTGTGAATTTACAATTTTATCCACATTCTTAACAGAAATGTTAACAAAGGATCATTCGTGTAAATGAATATAATAATTGGGAACTAAATTAGTAATATTTGATATGTAGGAACTAAATATGTAAAACGACCTATAACTGGGGACCTTTTATGGAATTTACTCATTCTAGTATATATAAACAATGATCTTGTTTGTGAATAACATTTTCAATTAGCGTTAGCATGTTGGATAAAAATTTAGGCAGCGTTCTGTTTAATCTATTTTTTTTGCTTATTACTTATTCTTATTATAATCAGATGAGACCAGATCAAATCAGAAACAACTTTATTTATAACTTCAATCAAATCAGATTAGATCAAATCAGGCAAACGGAACGCAGATAGTGTAAATTAATTCTTAAAACACTAAAGGCTACAATCAAATAACTTTTTGAAAAGTCAAGTGGGCCAACCTGAATGAATTGAACTTTTTAGAAAATGGAAAAGACCCACATGAAATCATGACCAATGTAATATATATGATGATAATAGAGAACTAAATATAAAGGATCCTCAATTTCAAAAAACAAAAACCATATATATATAAAATTACACATATAAAAAAGTTTAAACCGAACAAAATTTTGAAGTTCAATAAATTTTCATTCTTCTAATCTAACCATCATAGGGAGTAATTAATACTCCCTCCTCCGTCCCAAAAAGTATTTCTTGTTTACTATTACTGTCTCACGATAACTCCAATTTGTTTGCGTGTTTTCATTGATCATTTGATAAAATAAAATATTCTTGTCGCCTCTTATTTTGTAGAGTTTTCGATGTAGTTTTTAAATATAATTTCTTTATGTGTTATTTCCTTACCAATTTTCAAATAAAATCATTTTAAAATCTACAGGGTTTTGCACGTTAATCAAAACAAGAAATTTTTTCTGGGACGGAGGGAGTACTACTTTGCATCTATAGCACGCAGTCGTCTAGTTTGACCTTTTGGGTCACATTTTTACAATAAATTAACTCCCTTCGTCCTTAAATATTTATCACACTTGTATTCCCGAGATAAAATATCAAGTTTTTCAATTCATTTTATTTACATAGTGGTATAGAAATAAAAAATAAAATTTACATATCAAAAAACTACATGAAAAGTTCTTCGAAATAAGAGGTGTCAAGAATATTTTATTTTATCAAATAACTAATGAAAACGTAGAAATAAACAATAATTCCCGCGACTGCTTAAAAAGCAAGTGTGACAAATATTTTGGGACGGAGGGAGTATAAAAAGTAGAGAATAATTCTATAAATGGCTCTTTAAAATTGGAGGTTTCCTATATGTATTGATCTAATATTAAATGCTAGACCGCAACCATATATAGGGCCTGTTTGGGAATAACGTTAGAGATTAGCGTTAACGTTTTGGATTAAATTTTAACAGTGCAAATTACTTTGAAAACGCTGTCCGTAGATAACATTTTCAAAACGCTAACGCTAATTGGTAACGTTGTTTCCAAACATGCCCATAATCCACAACTATTATTGTTGTGCTGTTTGTCAAACCAAAAGAAAATATATGTCTAGATCTAACACTATTGTTGTGCTGTCTGTCAACTATTATTGTTAGCTCTCAATTTAACACTATTATGACAGAGCGTCAGAGAAAGATAATCTGTGAAAAGGTACCATAAACAAAGGACCACGAATATAATATTTAATAAAATAAAAGACTTAATACGGAAAATCCTTAGTTTTAAAAGACCAATTATGGTATTTACTCAAAATTATACTCCATCCGTCCCTAATTTGATTACAAATTGGGAGTTACGAGACAAAATCTTTTGTCTTTTGAATTTATTTTATTTACAATTTGGTACATCAATAAGAAATAAAATTACATATTAAAAAACTCCGTCAAGATTTCTACAAAACGAGATGTGACAAGAATATTTTATTTTATCAAATACTCAATAAAAACACACAAATAAATAAAAGTTATCAAGAGGAAAGAAAAAAATTGTAATCAAAATTGGGATGGAGGACGTAATTAATTCTCACATAATTTCATTAGGAATTAAAATCAATAAAATTTACATTTCTTATATGTGTTAAATTCAATTAATATTAATGAAAAATATTGCTCCATTTATCTTATTATTTGCGAGACAAGGATTGGTGACATCCAATTAAATTTAAAAACATCACTTATGATGTTAAAAATATTCTAGGTATAAGAGTGTGAGTCTCACAAATGTTTCTAAATATACACTGAGACAAAAAAGGACAAACGAAAAAAATTAAAAGAGAAAAATAGTGAAGTTAATGGATTATAACTTAGATTGCATCCTGCGCTCAGATTTTGAGATAACGCATTTTCAAAGGATTTTGGTGCATTTCGACGTGACGCATTTTCAAACCATTTTGGTGCACCTAATTTTGATGCAATCCTAACTCTTAGATCTCACAATCTAAAGCACCAGATTCATTCTTATATTTTTCATAAGATTGCATTTTCACCAGAACCAATATATATATATATATATATATATATATATATATATATATATATATATATATATATATATATATATATATATATACACACACACACACACACACCTATAAATAAAGATATCAATGATCAAAATATTGGATTGAAAAACATAAAAGTCAAATAAGAAGATTATATAGGGAATATGGGAGAGAGTATAATTATTTCAAAAAATTGCTAATATGTGACCCTTAGATCTCACAATCTAAAGCACGAGATTCATTCTTATTTCTTTCATAAGATTGCATTTTCACCAGAACATATATATATATATATATAGACACCTATAAATAAAGATATTGATGATCAAAATATTGGATTGAAAAACATAAAAGTCAAATAAGAAGATTATATAGGGCATATGGGAGAGAGTATAATTATTTCAAAAAATTGCTAATAGGTGCCCTATACTTTACAACTAATTTTTACCCCGTGCTTCGCACAGACTCGCATATTTTTCTATATAATATATCTATATGTTAACATAGATATTTTATGTTAACATTTTGTATGTTTGTTAAAAGTTCAATTAATATATAAACATAATATGAATTAAAATTTAATTTTTATTTATGTTAATTTTCTAATAATAATATGATATGCATTTTAATTTTTTTTAAATTTTGGATATGATATCTTGTAGTAGCAAGACTATTAGATACAATATTTTTTGAAATAAATTTTTATTTTAACAATGATTTCCCTGCTCTAAAATATATATAATTATTGTTTTTGAAAGGTAATAAAAAGAAAAAATGGTGAATAGTTTGAAAGCTTAAATGTTTTTTGAATTTTAAACTCGTCAAATGAATATATATATATATATATATATATAATACTAAAAAATGAAAAGGTTTATGCAAAAGCATTAGCCATTAAATATAACAATAGATATTATAACTTTGGTATGTGCATATACATATATGTTTTAACTACTAATATGATACTTTTAATAGTAGATACAATGAATAAATATATAAGAAATGAAATACAATTTTAACTAATGCTTATGCAATTGTTTTAAAATAAAATTATAATTTTAATAATGACGGAAATATACTATATTTCATATATATCCATATTTTAAAAATGGAATAAAAGAAAAATAGTGTAAAAATTTATACAAAGAGATGTCTTTTAAAAAATTTAATAAATTTTATATAACCTTTAAAAAAGTAATTAAGTAATTATAAGATATTAACATATATTTTTAATTGATGAAAGACATATTAATATAGTAACTAGAATATAAAAAGTTTTGTATATACAAATTTATGGTAATTAAATTCAATAATCATGAATATTTTTTAAATAAAAAATAAACTAATAAATGCCATTTGGACCAATAAAATGATGACACTATGCCATGTGGATAAAGAATTTTGCCATGTCATACGACACATGTCTCCAATACAAGGTTTGAACTCTCTTTTACATATATACTAGTACCAGTATTCCTACCCGTGCAATGCACGGGTTTGGACGAATATCTTGTTAATTCTGAATTTATTCAATGCAATATTTTTTCCCGGAATAAAGAAAATATACCTCATGCATGATTTATAATAACACGGAAATGTAAGGCAAAGTAAAAAGGATAATATTTGAGGAATTTAATCTACACACAACAAAGTTTGCTTTAATACCAAATTTTTTGAAAGATTTCAGGGTATACAACATTTTTTGTATGGCTGCAAAAACATAAAGCTGACCATGAGTGAACACTGAATTGGTTAAAAATAATCCAACAAATGACAATGTTTGACCTTGACTTTTGTTAATAGTCATAGCAAAACATAAGACTACTCAAAATTGTCTTCTCTGAAACTTTAGAGGTAGTCCTGTATCAGACAGTACCAAATTCATCCGGGGTATGTAAACTTTTTCGCCCACTCGATTTCCCGAAACCACAATAGCACCAATAACAGTCTTCCACATCTCGTCAACAATTAATATTGTACCATTACACAATCCAGATATTTGGTCAATGTTCCTCAGTAACATAATTGGTACCCCTTTTTTAAAACTATCCTGTGGTTTGGGATTCCCAAACATTTGATTTCATTCAAAACTCAACTGTTATCCAGTCGCCATCAACACATACATTTGAATCTGCTTGGCATGATGAATCAGAACTCAAGTACACCATTTCATCTCCGGGAATGAGGGATACAAATTCATTTACCATTTCTACAACTTTGAGCGTGAGTGCTAGTAGTGTCTTGTCTTTAAAAAAAGAATAACGTCTTATATTCTCCAATAAGTTCGGATAAGTAAAGTCCACTATACTTTTGAGAGGTGAGCTGTTATTTATAATAAAAAATTCGAGAGGAATTACAACGTCAGCAGTTCCATCAATCATTTGTCCAAGCTTTCCATCTCCAACTTTGATTATCTAATCAGAAAAATCTTGCGTGTCTCTATCAGAAAAATCTTGTGTGTCTCTATCCAACTTAAAATTTGATTTATATATGACCTAATATAAATCGCAAAAAGGAAACTCATAGCAATAAGGGTAGAAAATCCAGAGATTTGAACCGGAAAATTCGAAAGAAGAACAAATTTCGCACAGACTAATCATCATAAGAAGGAAAGAAGGCCAATCATCCGAAAAACAATTATGCTTTTTTAAGAAAAGGAAAAGTTACCTATTCTTGGTACCGATCGTTGGAATCTCCATGAAGAAGGACTGTGAAGAAGGAAAGAGATTAATTCCAATCACATATTCTCTGAAATTTCGCGGTGGAGCAATTTGAAGATGAATATCGCAGGGAGGTGCAATCGAAGGAAAGTGCCGCTGATGTCTCGCTTCATTCAGACTTGCGGATGAATTCCACACAGAGCAGCCCAAATAAAAGAAGCCCAAAGTAATGAATCATTATCCAACCCGTTTGAAATATTGAGTAAGTCCAATATGATGACATGGCTTATGAAGTGTCAAAAAAAATCCTCGTCAGCATGACAAATGTCAAAATTCTGGGAGTTAAACTCCCAAATATAATATATAAAGGACTAGTATCTCTACTCGGGTTCGGACAAATTTTTTTTCGATTCTACAATATGAATCTTGATTTTTTTTAACCAAATGCAAATTTTATTCCACAAATCTCGATTTTTATTTCGCATATGATTAAAATGTCAAATATAAATGATGTAGGTTTGATGTATTTCTACAAATCTATAATTTTTCCCTTATATAAATTCAAAAATATATTAATACAAAAAGTATTAGTGATCCAATGATTCTTTTTCCTTACATTAATTTAAAAAACCTAAATTACCAGCCTTATATTATATACTGCCTCTGTCCTTGAGTATTTCTCCACTTTTGATTTTTTTTTGTCAAAATTGGTAATTTTTGACCTCAAATTAAATAAAAATGATATTAGATATTGATACAAAATTAGTGTTATTTGATTTATTATATAATTCATTTTCAAAATATTATTTTATTTACTTTATATATATATATATATATATATATATATATAATTTAATTATAAGTCAAATATTAAAAATAGTTAATCAGAAAAAGTTAAAATTGGACAAATACTCAGGGACAAAGGTAGTAATTAAAAAATATGATTCTTCTCATCCATAATCAAAACTACCCCCCCCCCCCCCCCCCCGCAATGATTATTAAAAATTATTATTTTCTTGCAAAAATCTTAAATTAGTGATCCTAAATCTCTATGATTAAAATTTTTAATTTTAAAATATTAAGAATCAATTATTCTTCTCTCCCACATTGATTTCAAAAAACATTAAAATGTTAGTGCTCCAATAATTTGTCGGGATAATGTTTTGGTCAAGATATAAAATGTTCTATCAAAATACAAATAGTTACAAATTAGAAATTATATTTTCTTTGATGTGGTTGTAACCTATAAGAGAGACTCGAACTTATTAGCTATTGCACCTTGGATTTTCTGCACAATTTTTCTTTTACTTTTTTTATTATCCTAAATCTTAATTGTCACAAATCTTCTCACACTCCCCTCCACACCTTGATCTGATCTTCTTTGTCACAATCTTCTTTGCATAAATTTGTGTCGTCTCATAAAATATCATCAGATGAAGTTTATATGTATGATTGCGTAAATGAAAACGTAGGATGTAAGTCTTATTTCATATCATAATTAGTCATCTTACCATAAACAAAATTTCTAGGTAAGATATTATCAATTTGTCTAAACATAAACTATATAATCATGACACGTATAGTTCTCTTAGAAAATATAACCTTAAGTCTTTTAGTCACCTAATTACAAATTATAATTTTTTTAGTAATCTCAAATTAGTCTTTTCAAATAATTTTCCAAAATCATTATTATTAAGCATTAATTATCTATGTACTCCCTCTGTCTCGCAAAAAACTTCTCATTTTGACTTTTAAAAGACTTAAGAGGAATGTATTTTGGTATTGACTTTCCAAAAATGTCATTTGATGTGGTGGATGAAGTAAAATGTGATGAGTTAATAGAGAAAAAGTATGATGTGATAGGTAGGTTAAGAAATTATTAGTGCTAAAAATGACTTTTTAGTATATATATAAAGGAAAAGTTTTTTCGGGACGAATGAAAATGGAAAGGAGAAGGGTTTTGTGGGACGGAGGAAGTAGTCCTTTATAGTTGAGATTTATTCACTCGGTGTCCTCCGTATATGTTTGTAAAATGGATGTTCAGTGGAGAAAATTTAGGTATTTTCAATATTTAAATGTAGAGTAATTTTTCAAAATGACCCTTTCGAATTAACCTTTTTCCAATTAAGGTTTCTGTTATAATAATTATAATTTTATCCCAATTGTGCATTTAGGGGAATCTTAATGTTTTGTGTCCCTCTATTAGCCACTCATGTTCATGCTAGTAAATTTTGAGTGAGGATGACCTCGCCTCCGATCCCCCGCTTCATATCTATGTAGAATTTTGATAAAATTCCCATATGAAAAATACGTGATTCTTTTTCTTCTGCAAATATTGTTTTGTTGTATATATCCCATGCGAATATTTTTTGTGTTTTTTTTTAAAAAGTAATAGTTGTGACTTCATTGACGTCAAAAGTGAAATACTTATGATTATTTTAAATTTTTTTTTGTAATTTTTCTTTGTGAAAACCCTTGCAACTTTATTTGTTTTGCTGTTTAAAAATGAATTTATATCAAACGAAAAAATTTTGGATGTAAAATACATGTGATTATTTTTACGTGATAATTTTTTAAAATTCTATGTGAAAAATGAAACTATTATTAAAGAAGTTGATTTTAAAAATTTAGACTATTATTTTAATTATTTTAGAAGTTCATTTTATAAAATTTTTAAACAAAAAAATAAAATTTAGTTCTCACTCAAATGCATAAAATTTCATTTAGGTTCTGATTTCTTCAATAATACTTCCTCTGTGTTTGGATTTGATCTTCTCAATTGACTTTTCTAATAAATTTTGTTTACTTTAACCTCGATATAAAAAACAAACATTGCGTTTTGATAGAAATGCATTACCAATAACTTCTTTTTGAAACTAAGAAATCTCTCAATGTTTGGTAGCTTCTATTTTGGAGATAAAAAAAATATGCATGTTTATCTTAGTATTTTTTCCATGTTTATTCCTATTCTATTGCAGAGTATTTTTTTCCAAAAAATTATAGCGACATTGTACATAAGACATACTTCGTATACAACTTAAATGGGATCTACCCATGTTTTTTTATTAAAATTGCCACGTCATTGAATCATTAATGTGTGGTGGATGATTTGTTAAAATGTTGCTATGTAGATTCGCCACTTGTTGCAATTTTATGAGATTAACGGTCAAATTTAATATATAAAGATATATATATATATATATATATATATATATATATATATATATATATATATATATATATATATATATAGGGATTGACTCTAGTGAGATGACACCTTATGGTAAGATGACATGCTTCGGTGAGATGACGCAAAGCTCACCACACTACACTACAAAGCTCACCACTGGACAATGCAAAGCTCACCTAGAGATAAAGTAAAACTCACCACTTTGAACACAAAAAATCACCTTTTTTAAAAATTTTGAAAATTAAAAATTAATTTAAAAAATAGCAACACCGGTCAACCACCGGTCAGCGGCGGCAACCGGCGGAAGATTTCGGCGACTGGAGGCGGAATCCGGCGACGGAGCAGCGGCGAATTCCGGCGACCGGCGGCAGCAGCGGATTCCGGCGACTGGCGGCGGCAGATTCCGGAGATCGGCGGTGGCCGGTGGCGGCGAATTCCGGAGACCGGCGAATCCCGGTAACCGGCGACAGCAGCAAATTCCTGTGACCGGCGGCGGCAGATTCCGGCGACCGGCGGTGGCCGGCGGCGGCAGATTCCAGCGACCAGCAGTGGCCGATGGCGGCGGTTAAAGGTCTTGGTCAACGGTCAAAGTCTAGTCAACACCCATTCTTTGATTTTATTTTTTTAAAAAAGATTCAAAGTGTTGAAAAAATATGGTGAGTTTTGCCTTACAGTTTGGTGAGCTTTGTAGTTGTCCTTGGTGAGCTTTGAAGTTGGCAGTGGTGAGCTTTGCGTCATTTGACTGTAGCATGTCATCTCACCGTAAGTTGTCATCTCACTGGAGTCAATCCCATATATATGTGTGTGTGTTGGTATGTGTGTGTGGGATTGACTCCAGTGAGATGACACATTATGGTGAAATGACGCAAAACTCACCACACTACACTACAAAGCTCACCAATGGACAATGCAAAGCTCACCTAGAAATAAAGTAAAGCTCACCACTTTGAACACCAAAACTTACCTTTTTTTAAATTTTAAATATTTAAAATTAATAAAAAATAAAATAGCAACATCGGTCAACCACCAGTCAGCGGCGGCGGTTGCCGGCGGGGCAGCGGCAGATTCCGGCGACCGGCGGCGGTTTCCAGCGACCGGTGGCAGTAGGCCGTGGTTTCCGGCGATCGGCGGCGGCAGGCGGCGGTTTCCGGCGACCGGCGGCAGATTCCAACGACCGGTGGCGGATTCCGGCGACCGGTGGCGGCGGCAGATTCCGGCGACCGGCAGTGTCCGGTGGCGGCAGGTGGCGGTCAAAGGTCTCGGTCAACGGTCAAAGTCCAGTCAGCACCCCTTTTTTTATTTTATTTTTTTAAAAAAAATTCAAAGTGTTGAAAAAATATGGTGAGCTTTGCCTTACAATTTGGTGAGCTTTGTAGTTGTCCTTGGTCAGCTTTGCAGTTGGTAGTAGTGAGCTTTGCGTCATCTGACCGTAGGATGTCATCTCACCGTAAGGTGTCATCTCACTGGAGTCAATCCACATATATATATATATATATATATATATATATATATAATATATATATATATATATATATATATATATATAATATATATATATATATATATATATATATAATATATATATATATATATATATATATTATATATATATATATATATATATATATATATATATATATATATATATATATATATATATATATATATATATATGGGATAGGATATAGGATAGGATAAGAGCTCTTAGGTCTCATGTTTTTTAAAAATATACTCTAAGGCCTTTAAAATATCAGTTTACTCACCCATGGGAGACCACTGAATTTCTCAAAAATTGTCTCCCACAAGTGAGTAAACTGCTATTTTAAAGGCCTTTGAGTATATTTTTTAAAAACATGGGACCTGAGAGTTCTTATTGCAAAATATAGGGTATCGGACAACAATGTTTTGATAATTATTTTACCTCATTTCAGATTTTTCCAAATCTTTACAAATTCTTCCAACGTCTAACTTTGTACCATCCAAAAGAAAATAATTTTACTAAAATTGATATTACGGACATTTGGTAACTTTATTTATACTCCGAATTTATACTCACATTCTTTGATTCGTTGTAATTTCAGACTTTTAATAAACAATCTTACACGGTTTCAATAAACTTTCTCCCAACCCTCTTTGGCTTGGTTGCCACCATGGCTGCTGATAAGCATCATTCTGCCACCACCAACGGCAACATTGACAGCAAAAACAAGAATAAGGTTGATGAAGTTCCCCTCAAAATCACGAGCAAGCCATTTGCTCATCTTGGTGCTCTTTTGCACACGTGTTCTGAAAATCTCTCATCACTTTGCTCTCTATGGACATTCCCAGTGTCACTCCAATCCGCGGAACGTTCTTACAGGTTTTGATAATCACACATCTTGAGCTACTACTATGGCAAAAAGGACGAAGTAAGGCTTGCTTCTTTCATGACTCCTAAAATAAGTTTCAAATGAAATTTTAGTATTTCAAAACTGAAAAAATCTACAAAAACATAACACAATTTGCAGTGGGTTGGAATGATTCCTCTAATAGTTCGAAAATAAAGGTGTTCAAGACACAACGTTGCAGTGTCAAAGCCACCCGTTGTGCCTCAGTATGTAAACAATTACAGGGTTTGTTTTGCAGGTGGAAGGGCAATACTCCTCAGAGTTCCCAACAAAGACTAATACTTAATCCAAGAGATAGTGTGGAATATAGGTTCATAAGATACCAAAGTTTTAAAAACTGTTTTGCTTTAAGACACAGCAATGCAAAAGATCAAGGGGCAGAAGTTTGTTTACCCTGTTTTGCCTGCTTAGCCTCGAGTCTCCTCTGATGAATTCAAGATCTGCACATGTTCACTTCAAACCACAATTTGTTTGATCTGAAACTTCAAGAAACTAACATTAATGTAGGTTATGGTAAGCAAACAAACATGCATGTCAAAAACACAAAACAAGTACATAAAGGATATGATACTTGCAGGACCATACATGAGGATTTGAGGCCTCAGGCCATTTTCACATATCGTCATCATCATCCCAACTAGTTGGGGTCGGTGACATTAAACTTACAGGGCCAATGAATTGTATAAAACTAGCTTTAGCATTAAACTCATGCAAAAAGCATTGTAGCAAAATTTTGTGCTAGATGGCCATCGTGTTGCAAGCATCATAAAAAGGCATAAAGAGCCATACCCAATGCCCCAAACACATCCTACCGTGCAGGGGCAAGGGGAGAGAAGAGAACACCGTGTATGCACGCCGTCTTCCATTGACTCAAAACTACTTACAAAATGATCCAAAAAGTTTCAAAAGTATAATATTTCACCACAGTTATTTTTCTAATTAGTTGATACTTCCTCCATCCCGAAATAAGGTTCCACGACTGATCGGACACAGTTATATGAAATTGTGTGGTTGAGTTTTATGCAGAGGAGAGAGAATATCAGAATAGGTAATGAAACTTCAATCCCAACTAGTGTTTCTTCTAAGAGGATTACTGTCATTACAATGAGTACAAGTTACTGGCATAGAACAGTTCGAGGCTATAAGTTGTCCTTTTACCTGATATCTTTCTGTTGATTCTTGGATAACTTTGGCAGGTCACCAAAACATGGTAGATAAGGTTACCAATAATCGCCACAAGAGCACTTGCCACCACTAAAATGGTGAAACCGATAAGGATCCTTCAATACAATTTCTCTCCTGACTATATTGCTTACAAGTTTGTAGACAGAATGACAATCACCGCAGACCCGTAGATTCTTGAAAATCCGAAGCTTTGAACCTTCTGCAGTAGTAATCAAAGCATATGCTAGTGCAAGTTTCTCGCTGTGGCGCCAGAGATTTTGCTCCTTCTGTTCCTCATCTGTGTCATGCAAAGCAAAGCTTGTATCAGGGACATATCCAGCTTCTTTAAGTTTTATCCTTAACTCCCCCAGTTTGTCATATATCTGCTCAGATAATGAGTGGGTTCCATCTCCGATACCAAAAGTGTAAATTTTGTCCCTCATTTTAACCCAACTGCAAGACGGCTGCTTCTTGATGTTGCTTAATTCCATCTTAGCCCTAACATTTTGGACATCTTGCCACTTCCCAGAAGTAGCACAGACATTTGAATAAAGAACATGAGCTGAGTCATCCATTGGATTAGATGCGAGAAGATAGTCAGTAGCTTTCTTTGCCAGCTCAGCATGACCATGCATTCTGCATGCTGCCAACAAACTCCGCCAAACAAAGTCATTTGGAGGCACTACCATTTCTTTGATGAATGCTTCTGCTTCAGCAAGTCTTCCTGATCTTCCAAGCATATCAACAATGCACACACAGTGCTCTATAGCAACTGGGACCCCAAAATCAGTGGTCATTGAAGCAAAATGTGCGAGACCCTCATCCACTAAACCACCATGACTACATGCAGACAGAAGAGAGACAAAAGTGACATTATCAGGCTTTTGACCATACTTAAGCATTTCATGGAAGGCTTCCCTAGCTTCACGAAAAAGACCATGTCTGGAAAATGTAGACATCATTATGTTCCAAGACAAGCGTGATCTGGTATTTGGTTCTGGAAGCATTTTAAGCACATATTCAAGTTCACCACATTTTCCATACATATCCATTGTAGCATTTATGATGTAATGGTATGAGTCAAAACCAAGTTTAGTGGCCAAGCAGTGAAGCAGTTGGCCTTCCTCCAGACTTCCCAAGTTTGCTGCAGCTGAAAGGGCAGAAGAAAGGCTAAACTGATCTAACTCTACTTTAGCCCTCTGCATATTGCGAAAAAGCTTCAATGCCTCTTCCCAGTGGCCATGGTGGGCATTTGCAGAAACCATGACATTCCATGTCACAAAAGACTTGTAAAATGCATCATTAAAAATAAAGTTGCTTGACTTGAGATCCCCACACTCAGCATACATTGCTATGAGTGAGTTCCGCACATACTCATCTGCCTCAAAACCAGTTAGAATTATATGTCCATGCAACGGCATTCCAGTATTCACAAGGTCAAATGAAGATGAGCAGGAACCAAGTGCATTTATAATTGTAATGTAGTTCGATGGTTCACTGCTCTCCCTCATCAGTTTAAAAGTTCTTACTACACCATCTGTTTCATAATGAGATGCATAGCCGCCGATTAATGCATTCCAAGTAACTAACTCTTTTTTTGGCATATTTATAAACACCTTTTCAGCATCTACCATCATGCCGTGCTTCCCATACATGGTAACTAATGCATTGCCAACTATCAAATCCTCGTGAAGCCCAGATGTCAAAATAAGTCCATGCAATATGTTCCCTTCAGATAGATGCTCAGCATCTGAACAAGCAGCCAATGCACTAGCAAAAGTAACATAGCTTACTGACATTCCCATGCGAAGCATTTCAGTCAACAATTTCAAGGCCTGGAAGTAGTTACCTACCAAAACATACGCAGCCATCATGGAATTCCAAGAAATCAAATCTTTATCTGGCATGTTGTGGAAAATATTTTCAGCATCTGAGCATCTGAAAGAATCAGCGTACATTGAAAGAAGTGTGTTGGAAACACACATATTTGAGTTGAATCCCAATTTGATCACCAACCCATGCATTCCTCTACCTTGATTTATATATTCTAAAGAACCACAGGCTGACAACATGGAAGAGAGTGTAGTTGAATCTATATCATTGTGTTCACGACGCATAGAATAGAAACATCTAAATGCTTCCTCACAAAGTAGATTATGTGCCTGAACAGATATCATTGAATTCCAGGATATAGTGTCACGTTCAGTCATGCCTTCAAAAACACGAGAGGCCTCTTCTACAAAATTAAAATTGCCAAACATCGAGATTAGAGCGTTACCCACAGAAACATTATCTTCAAACCCTGATTTTACAACATGACCTAGCACTTGAAGACCCACAAAAACTGCTTCAAGAGAACTACATGAACTGATCACTGCAGTAAAGGTGTTCTGGTTACAAACAATCCCTCCACACCTCAATCTTTTGAATAAACTTATAGCTTCCTCGGAATTTCCATTATTGGAGCATGTAACCATCATGGAAGTCCAGGAAACTACATTCTTTTCAGGCATTTCCTCAAAAAAGATTCTAGCATCAGAAGTAAGCCCATAGGCACCATAAAAATGCAACAGCGAAGTTCCCACAAAAATATTGCATAAGAAACCGTACTTCAAGAGTAAACCATGAACTTGATATCCTTCAAGACACATACTCTCGGACCTGCTCAATGCAGTCAATACACTAGCAAAAGTATACTCGTTTACCTCAATCCCTAGACCCCACATCTCAATGAATAGTCTGACTGCATCATAGTACCGGCAGGTAAGAACGTACCCAGAGATAATGTTATTCCAAGAAGCTTCATTTCTCTGGGGCATCTGGTCGAACACATAACGGGCACATTCAACTCTACCAAACTTCGAGTACATTCTGATCAAAGTATTGCTGTGGAAAATGTCAAAATGGGATTCTTTAATGCATATTGCATGCACTGCTCTTCCGGTGATGCAGTCGATAATCTCTGAGAAGCCTTTCTGGAAGAAGACGGAGATTTCCGGGTTAGGGTGGCCGAAAAAGCACCGAGGCCCAGGATTCATGGGTCGCTGTATGCATTGAGCAGAGCCAATCAAGTTTGGTAAAGAAGCAGTGGAGAATTTTAAGGGAGTTTCAAATTTGAATGCCAATAGTGGTTTCTTATAGAGTCTCGCCAGCTTTTGAACGGTAAATGGCGACGGACCAAACAAATGTTATTTACCTTTTGCAAATGGTGATGAAGTCTGTAGGACTAGCTTGGGAAAACCAAGATAAATGTCTCTCATTCGATCCTCTCCCTCTCGCCGATTCCAGTGTAGTTACAGTGAAAGAAGAAGAATGAACGCAACAACCCAGGATTTCCGGAAGCAATTGTCATCTGGTCGTTCATTATAGTTCATTATAGTTGTTGTTTCTTTCTTATTCGATGAGTAACATGTAATGCTAGATTATACATATAGGTTTGAAATCCACCTTGGGCCGGCTGCACTGGTCCGGCAGTGAGGGGCTGCCCGAACAGGCAGCGGGTTGGGGCTGCCGGGTTGGTCTGGCGGGTTGTCGGGCTGATCCGGAGGTAATTGATACTGTTCCGGTGGATACAACGGGCCTGAGGATGTAATCCTTAGTCTCGAGTTCGCCGCACAGGTAAAGTTATTTAAATATTGTTGGGCTTGACTTTGTTGTTTGAGCATGACGGTAATTGGTGGGAAGTAATTCTTCCGATATGCCACTGATTGTGTTGTTCTGTTTATGGAAATATGTAAGTACTAATTATCACTTGAGAACTCTGATGGAAATTGGCCAGCTAGTATATCTAGGCGGATCTGAATCGAATTGGATAGTTTAATCACCAATAGGAATGTTGTTAGGTTCGGGCCATGTGGAGCATGTTTGCATATTTAGTGGTCCAGGGTTCAAAACGTATGTACGAGAGTCAATGTTCTACCTAAGGGATTCCTTGGTAGGGACTCCAACCCGCCCATTGAAGATTCTCTTTGGGTTTGTCCGAGCATCGGCCTCGAGGGATCCTCTCGAGTGTCTGTAACTCTAGTCTGTTGAATTAAGCCTTAGTGGTGTAGGGTTAGAATTAGCCCATTGAGAATAAATGAATTGGGATCGTTGGATTCTTGTATCTGAAAATAAATGTTGATTGTTCACTGATGTTGCTGATTATATAAATGCGATTTTATCTGTGAAATTAATTCTAGCGTTAGATATTTATTCTCACTCAGCTTTCAGCTGAGCGTGTTGTCTTGTTGTCTTTGACTGCACGCAGGTAGGTGTTGGAATGCATGAGTTCAACACTTTCTGTGTTGTTAAGTGTTGACTCACAGGTTTTGATAATTGACAAACACACTTTATTCAAGTCAAGATCAAAGTGCTACAACGACACACACGAAGACTTAATGTGTCATTCCTTGAAATATTCAAGAAGGTGCACAAGATTTTATTGAAGTACGAGACGCGTTCGGAGCACCTAACGGAGGACTCGGAGGAGTAGAAGATTTCCGAAGACCTTTTTATTTATTTGAGGCTTAGGAATAATTGTAAGGATGGCAAAAATATCTTCTCTCCAAAATTTATTTTTATGAGAGTTAAAATAAAAATTATATTTATTTTTGGAATCAGTTGAAAAATCCTTTTAACTGTTCAAAATACATTTATTGAGTCAGTTACAAAAGGTATGTCAAACATTTATCAAAATATTTATTTTGATATTAGAAATCATTTTTGGAAAGCAAAAATATTTTATTTAAATATTTTTCGTGTAGATCGTTTGACACACAAAATAATTTTGGGACTCAATTTCTACACTCCAAATATCTTTCATTTATTCAAAATTAATTTTGAATAATGTTTGAGATGATGGGGAGCCTTACCCCTGAAATTTTTGTTGGAAACAACCTATAAGCTCCATTTTTGTCCTTCACCTCGCCCACATGCTTGTGTTCTTAATGTTTAGGCATTATTGACAGAATAATCGATTAACCTCATTTGAATTAATCGATTACCATGTCCAGAAGGAACTAATCGATTTTTTCAGCTGCTTTAATCGATTTTTTTGTGATGCACTAATCGATTATGATGCTGCATTAATCGATTTTTATGCTGCATTTTTCATCACAGCTTCTTTTCTTGGACCAACGGATATATTTCTTCACCTCCTATTTAAACACCCTTCCTTGGTCATCTTTAACTACAAGAAACACTCCAATACTTCTCATTCTTGAGGTTAACCTCCATCAATCTTTCCTCAAATTTATATCATTTTAAGAGAAAACTATTTGTTTTTAAGAGAGGTTTCTTGTCATCCATTAGAGCTAAACTTTTTCTCATTCCTACTCTTTGGAGAGCTTTTGTTGAGAGGTTGAAGAAGAGTGTTCTTCTTGGTGTACAAGACTTATGTGACTTAAGTCTTGGGTGTAAAAGTATTGTAGAGGGCATATCTACGAGCGGTTGTGTCGAGGCTTGTGGGATTTAAGTTCTCGAGTTGTAAACAGTTTGTTAAGCACCCGTAAGCTTAACGGAATTAGTGGTAGTTTCGAGAGAGTCTCTCGGGAAACTTGACTAGCCACGAGATGGTGAACCAGTATACATCGATGTGTTCTTTGCCTTCTCTCTTTTATTTCTCCTGCACTTACGTTTATATTATTAATCCTGTGAAAATCGGTAAACATTCTCAAGAACTCTATTCACCCCCTTCTAGAGTTGCACGCATTGTCTAACAGTAGGGATCTGGATCGGGAGGGCCATCTTAGAGGACGTTGATACGCGACACAATGGATGACGTCATCATTTTCGTTTATGAACATTTAATTAATGCATTATTAACTATTTGGATGTTTTTGAATAATTTGTCTAAATTGTTGTGCCGTGAATACCAATTTAGTAACAACCCGATTCGTTAACTCCTTGATTCGGGTTATGCGAATTGGGGCGTTACACCGAATATTCGGATTGTGTGATGGTACAAGATTAGTTGTTGACGAGCTGCGAAAGAATGTTATCGGTGCTATTGTGGTTTTTTGAAATCGAGTGGGGAAAAAGTTTGCATACCCCGGATGAATTTGGTACCATCTCATACAGGACTACCCCTGAAGTTCCCGAGAAGACAATTTTAAATAGCCTTATTTTTGCTATGACTATCAATAAAAGTCAAGGTCAAACAGTGTCATTTGTTAGATTATTTTTAACCAAGCGGTGTTCACTCATGATCAGCTTTATGTTGCTGTTTCTCGATTGAAGACAAAGACAAGATTAAAAATTTTGGTCCTAGATGAAAATAGAAACTTTTGCAAGCGTACAGAAAAAGTTATATACCCTGAAGTATTTCAAAAAATTGGTAATAAAATAAATTTTGTTATGTACATAGTCAATTCCCTAAATATTACTCCATCCGTCCTAAAACTTTCTTCCCGTTTTGCAAAACGAAGAAAAATCCCAAGTTTTTTCAATCTATTTTATTTAAATATTGGTATAGAAATAAAAAATAAAACATACATATTTAAAAACTACATGAAAAGTTCAACAAAACAAGTGGTGACAAGAATATTTTATTTTATCATATAGGCCATGAAAAAACACAAATAAATATAAATTCCCGTGAAGTTGGAATAGTGCTCTGGGAAGAAAGTTTTAGGACGGAGGGAGTATTAATTTATCCAACTTAGGTTTTTTGTCTATGGTATTAAAAATGAAGTGAGAAGTATATTTTTTTGTTCCAGATAAAATATTGCATTGAAAAGTTTAAAAATCTCAAAAGATTTCATTCGATCTCGTGAGAGGGGTTAAAATACTACTCCCCCGTCCCAAATTATTTGTCACATTTCTATTACCGAGGCAGAATATCAAGTTTTTTAAATTTATTTTATTTACATATTGGTAAAAAAATAAAAATTAAAAAGTACATATCAAAAAGCTACATGAAAAGTTTTTCGAAATAAGAAGTGTCAAGAATATTTTATTTTATCAAATAACCAATGAAAACGTATAAATAAATAAAAGTTTCCACAATTATCGAAAAAACAAATGTAACAAATAATTTGTGACGGAGAGTAGTAAATAAAAATTGTGTGAGCAAATAATGTAAACATTGTACATTTAGAGAAAAACTCAGAAATCAGAATCCGAGCCGCAGAACCCTGTCCCTCTTTTCATACGACGGACGCATAAAGTTTTCACTTTTCAAATAGAGACTCCAGACTTGGAGTATATATCACACCATTCACCAACGAACAAGAATCGAGATCCAATCTCGCAGACCCCCCCACCATTTTTTTCAGGGAAGTAAGCGCCAGAAACAAAAGATTTCTCTCAAAAAGTTCGAAGAAATTTTCTTAGTTTTCCATGGCTAATGGTTCGAGAAGACACCAATCCACTAAAATTTTCGGCCGCAAGAATCTTCTACTCTTCCTCTGCACTTCCCTCCTCCTCCTTATCTTCCTCTATCTTGCTTCCCAAACCCAAAACCAGTCTCCGAGAACCGCCAAATCTGCCAAAACCCCAATCTTTGAGCGCTCTCTAAAGCCGTTCGATTGCTACTCTTCACCTCAAGCCCACCCTGTCATTGCGAATCTAGTGGAAGGTCTCAAATACCCATTTCTCTTCTCCCTGTCAGACTTCGGGAATTTACCAGAGAAGCCACACAAGAATATAAATAGGACTCTCAAGGGGAAGCCATTCAGAAAGCCTGACATATCTGAGACTGTGCAGAGATTGTTGGAGAAAATGAAGGGGGAGGGCAAGAGTGGGATTTTCGTGGACGTGGGGGCTAATGTAGGAATGGCCACATTTGCAGCGGTGGTTATGGGGTTTAAGGTTCTTGCCTTCGAGCCTGTTTTTGAGAACTTGCAGAGGATCTGCGAAGGGATTTACTTCAACCGAGTTGGGGAGTTGGTGGAAGTCTTTGAAGCCGCAGCTTCTGATCGATTAGGAAACATTACATTTCACAAGGTATTCTCAATGTTCCTTTTGGCATGTTGCAGAACATCATATGTAATTAACATTAGCATTTTGGATAGTGTTTTAACCGCGCAAATTAACTATTAAAACATTAAAGCTAAAGACTAATGCCAAATGGATACTCTATAAAAAGCAGCATTTATGTTGCTTGTGGAGCAACTGGTTAGTTTGTAGTGCTGTTCTCATGTGCTGTGCATTCAGCCCTAAGTTTGTGAAGACTGATTGGAGGAGAAGTTGTGAACCGGAGGATGTTTTAAGGAAAACTAGACTAGTCAATTATGAGGGGTTAATCATTAATGTGGTTAAAACCTAGTATCACTCTGAGGTATTTTAAGTAACAGTCAAGAGAAGCTTTGCCTTATATGAAGTTAGGCATTCAATAAATTGAATCCTTGTGGTAGTGGTTATGATTGCTAATGAATTTATTTTCGCTCATCTGCAGTATTGGTGTATAGCAGTTCTTTACATACAGGCTTACAGCAATGGTAGAAACATTTGAGAACCGCTTTTAAACAACATAAAACGAAAAATCTCGATAAGCCCTTGGAGCCGAGATACATTAACCTTGTTGCTCTCTAAACCCATTTTAACTCTCATTTTAAAACCCAAATGTAATCCCTTATATAGCCCTTCCCCTTCCCATGTATTTATTGGATTTAATCATGAAACTATTTCACCTGAAGGTTTAGTTATTCAATTATAAATCAGTCTATTCGGCAAATCATAACTCTTTGTGCCTTTTACCATTGTTTTTGTGCTCCTTAATTCTATTTATGCCTAGACTTCAGTCTTCCATTTGGACACAGCCTTACATTTTTTTACAATATTGCTGTCTAGATTTGTCTAGAATCTAGATACATTTAGCAATTTGACATCTCTAGACCATTGCCAATGGAGCTAAAACCGTCGTATTTGACAATGTTTTAGCTTCGGGTGAATAATGGACTAAATCAAAATAACACACTAAACACTAAACATTTGTTGTTGTTGACGTCAGACCTTACAGAAAACATTTGCTATTTTTAAATATTTAGAACTGTACTTGTTACTTTATATGGCGCTTTTAGCATTTCAATTACTCTCTGATTTATAACATTGATGATGGGTGATTCGACTCATTACACCGATGATTTTTAACAGTTGGTTGGCCGGCTTGATAATAGTGCGGTCTCAGCCACTGGTGCAAAGTTGGCATTCAAGTCAAACGAAGAGATTGCTGTTGAAGTGAAGACCGTTCCTCTTGATGATATGATTATGGAGTCGGAGTTGGTGCTGCTTCTCAAAATAGATGTTCAGGGTTGGGAGTATCATGTTCTCAAGGGTGCTTCAAAGTTACTCTCAAGAAAGAAAGGTGAGGCCCCATACCTTATCTATGAGGAAGATGAACGCCTGTTGCGAGCAAGCAATACTAGTGCCAAGGAGATTAGAGATTTTCTTCGCACTGTGGGATACCACCATTGCATCAAGCACGGAACTGATGCCCACTGCACAAAAACAGATTGATGCAACGGATTCCGTTCTATATATTTCTTTCCATTAGAAATTTTGATGTAGCCAAACAACAGTTTCATGGTGAGACGTGGTTAGAAGAACAATCAGAGGAGCTGGTGATTTTGCAAACACTGCAGGTGTTTTGTTAATACTGATTTTGACACCAAGAGAATTGCTTTGAATCCGAGCAGGGACATAACCACTTCACGCCACAGCTTCGTGATGACCTTGAATTGATTTAAAAAGAAAAAGGAGATAAAAATTAGATTAATAGAATTGCCTTTGAGCTTTCTGATCTTGGAGTGTGAGCATATGCACTATTCCTTATTTCACATTAAATATCAAGCAGTGGATTCTTATGTTAAATTGAGTGCTTCACAGGGATGATATGATTGAGTTTTCTTTATGCATTAGTTTTTGTGTAACTCACCAGCTAGTGAAATTGAAATTTGCTAACAGCATTTTCATGGGTATATCGGTGAGCATCCCATTTGATATTAAATGGATCTGATTTGAGCTGTATAATTTGTAGGCAATAAATACTCAATACACACTTATTTGAGCTCTATAAATGGTTCTATCTCTATAATTGAACTCAATACACAGTTAATTGACCATGTTTCACAGAGAAAGAGAAATGCCAATAAGTTGCACATTATGAAATGGAATTCTTTGACTGCAAAGCTTGTTGGCAGAAGAGTAGAACAATAAGGTATGAAAAGAAATGATTTCTCCAAGCATATGAATGTGATCTTTGCACATCTTCAGGGCTATTGAGGACTGCTCGTTTCCGACGAGCCGCATCTTTCAACCATAGCATCATACAATTGCTTCCCATTCTATTGTGAATTTTAAAAAAAGGTGATTATATAGTCTAGTCCACAATCAAGGTGCTGAAAGTTGGCCTTCAGGCACTTGTAATAGAACAGGATAGCCTTCTGACTATAACACTTACAAATATTACAGGGAAAAAGTGCACTTGGCCTTCGGGCTTCGTCTGTGTCTCTTTGAAATAAACTAAAATGGGGAAGTTTGGCCACCACATCTCCCAGTTCACAAACGTCGAGTATCTGTTTAAAAAGACTAATTTTTAGTTCTTGGCATCAAAATCTATAAAAATGTCACTGCAGTTGTACTTACTTCCACCGGTTTTTTCCACTAACAAACACATTTTCGCCAGACTCCTCTAGCCGCGCCCCTACTTTAACCTCCTGAGACCATATATTGTATAGTAAGTACACTGGTGAACGATATAGCATCAATGCAATAGTTTACATAATAGTAACTTCAGGTTGAGTTTTAGCAAGTTTTAGGGCGTGTTTGGTTGGAGGGAAGGGAAATGATGCCCTCCTCTCATTTCATTCAAAACATTTTGTCGGTGGGGGAGCCAATAAAAAATGGGGGTAGGCAAATGTGTAGGACCTCAGGCGTTACCAACTCTTCTAAACGCTATTCACCCTCCTCTAATAGAATTGCCAACACATACTCTTACAATATGTTGGGACTTTATTCTTACAAAACGCTACTCTTGCCAACGCATACTCTTACAAAACGCTATTCACCCTCCTCTAATGAAAACGCTATTCACCCTCCTCTAGCGTTGGGACTTTATTCTAACAAAATGTTTTGGCTCCACTACTCAAAGAATGTATTGAACCAACTGAGGGAGGGGCTGTCCCTCTCTCCTCTCCTACAGTCCTACCAAACACAACCTTAGTTTGTTTTTCTCAAGTGACTTCAGTGTTAAAGGGTTAAGGAGACGACACACCAGAGCCTCATCGTCAAAGACAAATCTCACTCTTGTAGTCTGCAGATAGAAAAACCACTTTCATCTTTTGTGAAAGAAAGGAAAGTACAAAAAGGAACATGGCTAAGGTCCCAAGAAACTAAGTCAACCTTCAGCTTCTGCAATTTCTAATCATTTCATAATACAAGACTTTGGTTACCTGGAATAACAAGAGTAACCCGAGAAGACCGGTAGGAGCTGCTGCTAGTAGATTATCTGTATAAATCAGAACACAAGCCGTGCCTGCTCGGATTTGAAAAGAGGAAAAAATCAGGTGAGTATCAGATTGTTATAATGGGTCTGACACATTGAGCCAAGAATTTTGCAACATTATCAAAAGAAAAAAGAAAAACCAAAAAATGTCTATCCTCTTGGGATTATTTTAGCCTTTGAATACAAATGAACTGTCTTCAATGCAAACCTAGAAGCACAATGGGGATGCGATAATCCGGGTCAGGAACAATGGTCTCTCTCTTTGTTTTCCTTCTGAACTGCCAAGAGGGAAGGGCCTGGATTGCATACCAAACAGGTGACATAATTAAATCAAACTAAAAGAAGAGCGAAAACGAACAGAGTAATAAGAAGTAAAAATAGTAATAATTATCTAAAAAGAAAATGTACCATCGAATTGACTGCAAGAGGGCTTCTTTTGCCAGCTGAGCTTACATTTTTCCTCACAATCATACCATTGTATGTACCTTTGCTACAATATAATGAGCTCTGACATTTCATTGAAACTGCAAGAACATCTTTGGCTGCTTATTAAGAAAAGTACTAAGATCAATTCCCATTTTTTAAAATTTAAAAAGGTGCAATCTTTGGTGTTCTTTTGAACTCAGTCTCGACTCCGTTGGGTATTAGCCCATTTTATATATATATATATATATATATATATATATATATATATATATATATATATATATATATATATATATATATATATATATATATATATATAATATATATATATATATATATATATATATATATATATATATATATATATATATAATATATATATATATATATATATATATATATATATATATATATATATATATATATATATATATATATATATATATGGGCTGGTTAGAGTGAAAATGCAACTTGGTTAGCATTTGGATCGGATGCATCGTGCGGCTCAGATTGCATCCTGCACCCAGATTTTGAGATAGTGCATTTTCAAAGCTTTATGGTGCATTTCGACATGATGCATTTTCAAATCATTTTGGTGCACCTAATTTTGATGCAATCCCGACCCTTAGATCTCACAATCTAAAGGACCAGATTCATTCTTATTTTTTTCATAAGATCGCATTCTCACATGAACCAAAATATATATATATATATATATCTGTGTGTGACAAAGGAAAAAGTAGAAAGATTGAAGTGGAAATGCTTACTCCGTAGTAGACGTAAAGGTAGAATTGGTGAGGCCGATAGAAGAGCACTCTCCATTTGCTTCTGCAGATGGAATGACTGGATGGCCTCGCTTCACTACCCTCTCCCGGAATGGTCTATCATGATTTGACGGTCTTTAATCAAAATAAAGGTTATAAGAGTTTATTAAAATAAGAGTTCACATTGTCATTATTAAATCGTTATATTCATCACTTTGTCACATTATAAATGTCACATTATTATCATCACAGTGTCATCCTTTGTCATCGCGGATCTCCAATGGTTGACGGATCACATTGTCATCACTTTTCATCACATTTGCCAATGCACTCTTACACTACATTGTCAGTGTAGCAATTATTTTGTTCTTAAAAGACACAGGACTCCTATTTTGGCATTTTCATAGTTTTTTACTCTTATCCAAAAAGATTTTTTTATCAAATATTATTCTTGAGATCCTTCTTTTATGAATACATTTCCACACATAATCCTTGTTTTAACTTTATGTAATGTTTGTGTTAATTTGAAGGCTAAAAATGTAATTTGACATCAACATTATGTCTAGTGAGCTATTATGATGTCGGATAAATGGGAAACACAACAATAATGATTATGAAAGTGGATTTGGATTCCGACAAAAAACCACATCTATAGATTATTGTTGTAGTAAGAAAGCAACTAGAATTCACAAACGACGCATCAAGAGCGGCTTTTGAAATTGTTTATGACAAGAAAGATATATGATCATTGTAAAATTACACTTTTAGCCCTCAAATTAACACCAACGTGACCGAAGATTAACAAAAGACTATTTGTAGAAAGATATTTCTAAAATATCAAGATAATATTTGATAATAGATGGCTAAATAGGGAAACCCTCATGTCATAAAGGATCAATCATGGAATTTATTCTAAATTAAAAGTAACGGATTTGACGCCTTCACTGTCATAGAAGTAAAAAATACTACTCCATCCGTCCCTAAAAAATTTCCATAGTTTGACTTTTTTGGTCAAACTGTACGTGACACCCTTTAACCACGAATTAAATATAGTTTAAAATAATTAAATATTATAAAATTGATATTTCAAAACTAAATTTTTTAATAAACTCAATTTTACTAAATTTTAGAATAAATCTAATTTTACTAAATTCACATTATAACTAAATATACTTTTTTCATAATTCATGGTCATTGGTCAAAAGGTGTCACTGATTGACCAAAAAAGTTAAATTATGATATTTTTTAGGGACAAAGGGAGTATGAACAAAAATGTAGATGAAAAGTATTGAAATTTTAAATGTGGGGTTAGAATTTGTTTATATGAAAGAAAAGTAACGTGAGCCATATATTCATTAACGTAAATGAATTTTTTTTTTAGAACATTCACAAAAAGAAAGTGTAAAAAAAATTATGAGACGCAATGTGTATTTAGGTATTTATTGGAATATTAGGTCAATAATTTTGCTAATTGAATATGGAAGTGCATGGTAACACACACACACACATACATACATACATACACACACACACATACACACACACACACACACACATACATACATACATACATACACACACTACAAGAATTCGCCTAAATTGCAACGGAAATCTGCGAGGGACTACTTTCCGTCGCAGATCTGCAACTAGACTGCGACGAGGATTGATATTTAGAAAATCAGGTAAACACTGCTGACTTACGAAGTTTATCGCAAATCTACAATGGAATAAGGTGTTCGTCGCAGACTAACCCTTACCTTATCTTTTTAGTCTCAATCGACATCCTCACAGAGAAGTCATTCTACCCCCTTCAAAGTAGAAACCATCTAGGGTTATCCGCCGTTGCCTTAAAAAGTCCACCTCTGCTTCACCGATGTTCAGCCCCTCCTCACCGTCGCCAATATTCAGCGCCATCCTCACCTCATCACCGCTGCCTCACCTTCGCATACCCCCCTCGTTCCCAGCAGCTCCGTTGCGCAAGATGGGGAAGCCACCACCCCTGCCGCCTCTCGTTTTCATCACCGTGCAACTATGACCTCCGCCCAGCCCTTCACCACCAACATCCTCTATCTCTTCCAAGCCATTTGCGCACCCTCCCCACTGCCCAGGCCAGCATCCATCCTACCAGTGCCGCCGCCCTCTCAGTCACGACTTCACTGGCCTGCCTCCACCTTCTTGTGGTCGCCCCATCAACGGCCCTAAGGTTTTTTTTCATTTAAAATCGAAAACTATAAGTTCAATTGTTGCTTTTGTTTTGTGAATTAGTTGAATGTTCTTCACAACTTTCAAGCATCTTTACTTAATTAATTAATTAATAGTACTCATTCTAAGTCCTGTGTATGTATGTAAGCTACCATATTTGTTGTTCAATTGCAATTTTTTATCAAATTAGGTGTTATGGATCTATTTTTGTAAAACTGATAGCATAGCAAGGTGTTTACATGTTTTATTAGAGTTTTATATGTTGAATTTATCAACATCCTGATCTGAGTGGTGGTTGAATTTGAAAAACTTGCTTTATATGCAACATTGATTAAGAAACCTGACTTTGAAATCTGATTCCAAACGGAACTTTGCACATAAAGTGTGTTTTTTGTTTTTTAATTGAGCACCAGGTGTAGAACTAAAAGACAGTGTTGAAATATTTGTGGTTATCTTATTTTCTACTTTATCATATGTTGCATTGTCTCTTGAGCTTAATTGATTAATTTTACACCATTTATGCTTTTAACCATCTATTTGGGAGTTTTTCTAAGATTTTTTGAGCCTATGTAGAAATAAATTTGTTTGAAGTAAATATCTACACATACAAGATGCAAAAGCTGATCTGAAGCAGTATTTCCAAGTACCAGGCAATGTGTGTTTTGTCATTTTCAGTTTCTTTAGCCTATGCGGTTCAAATATTATCTTTTTTTTGGGCTGAAAACTAAAAAGTCTAGATAATTTTGAATCTAATTCTTATTTTTATTTGGTTAAAAAAACTTGGTCTTAGTTTTGTTTTGCAGATTTCAGGTTCCAAAAAGCACATAACGAAGAAAATTAGGACCTTCATGCTGCATATACTTTTTAAGGTGTAATTTTCCTCCCCTTTCTAGCTTGCATTTTCTGAATTTGGATTAGCATGCTCTATTATTCGATTGTATTTGTAGAATATGTAGTTATGTTTAATGTTTTTTAGTGATAAAATTTCCCTATTCTTTTTTGTATTTCGTCCAAACCATTTAATATTTAATTATTTTATCTAAACATTGTTAGATAGTGAAGTAACAAACAAGTAGGTAAAAAATTTGGGGTGGATATGATCTGAGATCAAATACTTCATTTGTAGAAATAAGTTAAATAGAATAAACGTACTTTGTATAAAAAAATAATATAATCACTTCAAATTTATGATGAATATACATGCTGTAACACCCCGAAAATGGGTCTATCAGTATTAATTAATTGATAATTAATTAATTACTGAGAATGACCCAAAAATAAATAAATTCTAAAGTTTGTCAATAATTAATAAAAATTATATCGTTGTGTAGAGTTTGACTGTCTGACCCCAACGGTTCAATCGGATTTCAAATTGGAGAAAGTTGGACCAAAAAGTGTACCCCAACTAGAACTAAATTTAGTCCTAATCAGAGGACACACCAAACGGCGCCCTGTTCAATTACGCCGATTCCAAAAATACGAATCACCGCTCAATCAAGGAAGCCCTGTGTCTTCTTCTTCTTCACTGGCTTATTTAAGAGAACCAATTCTCCCATTTCTCCACCAAAGTCTATAATTCTTCATCCTATTCTGTTGTTCTGAGAGAGGAGAATACACTGGTGTTGACAGCTCTGTGAGAAGTCGCCGGAGCAGTGAGATAGAGTCGCCGGAAATTTCGCCGGAAAATCTTCAAAACCTCCCCTACACTTCGAGGTAAGCCCTTAGATATATCTAATGACTAGAATGTTCATATAGGTCGTTTCTACGTTCTTAAATGGTCATTTGGTTGAGTTTTTGTGTTTGACATGCTTAAGAACCAAGAATCATAAACCTTGAATTTGATGTTAAAAATATGTTTTAATGATTCCAAAATGATCTATGAACCTTGGGGAACATTTCTATATAATTTAATTGAAGTTTGGTGACTAAAAATGATAATACTCGAAACTGACTAGAGGAAGAAGATGATGAACAGTAGCCGAAAATCGATTATTTACTCCTAAGAATCGATTAGAACTTTGTTCAGATGAGATGCTGGTAGACAGAAAAACATAATCGATTATTTTATTAGAATAAATCGATTTTGTTTTATATAATCGATTATTTAGAATTTATAAATCGATTTTAGTTAGAAATCGATTATTTATAAACAATAAATCGATTTTAATTATTAATCGATTATTATCCGTTAAATAATCGATTTTTCCACGATTTATATATATATAAATAAATTATTTTATATATATATATATATATATATATATATATATATATATATATATATATATATTATTTTATAAAAATCGATTTTTCGATACCAACTAACTATAGACAATATAGATATGATGTTGTACAATAAAATGATGTTTTGACATATAAAAACGTAATGTGATGCATGACGGTAAGTTCGGGTATTAACACTCGATACTAGACCACTATTTGTTATTAGATTTTATTATCTTTTGACTATTAATTATGATAATTAATTATGTTGAATACTCTGAATGACGATCATGAATTGTTAAGTTGAGAATATTGAATTAATAAATCATACTATTAAGGCTACTTAGAAGACCTCTGAGTTAGACTTCTGATTAGAATGAGCCTTGCGAGTATAAAACGTATATTCGGTGGCCTTGGGTAAAAACGTACGTACGGGATCCACAAACCAAATTAGAGGAACTCGTTTGGGGATACCACCCAACCTGACAGTTAGTAATCTACTGTTCGGTTTTCTGGATTTGTACCTTAAGCGAAGGCTAGTTTAAGAGTTGGTAAATAAATTGGAATATGTACCTTAAACTAATGACCTAGCTTAAGAGTTGGTTAGAAGTACCTTGAACTAGTAATAGTTTAAGAGTTGGTAATCATCAAAGGTTTGGCCTTAGACTAAGCTTATTTAAGGATATTGTTGAGCATTAAATGTTGAATATTGAAAAATTGAAAATATCATGAATGAATTATATATTGTGTGCATGATATCAAATGGTTGTTTGTGAATTGAGATTCAATTTATGTGGATGTTCGACGCTTTAGATATGCTTACTCAGCTTCATCGCTGAGCGTGTAGTATGTTTTATTTGCTACACGCAGGTAGACTGAATGAATGATTGGCTTGTTCCTGGCAGCAGAAGGGGCGAGATTGTCGTGGTGGAATTTGTGATTTCAAAATAAATAATTGAGTTGTTATTAAACATGGTTTAAATTGCTTCCGCATTATTGTTAAACACTCTGCATTTCGCTACAATTATGTATTAAATAATATTTATGATGAATAAAAGTATTTGAAATGTTTTAAATTTATGATTACTAAGTTAATACTTTAGTCTGAAAGGGACTGCAGACCTGGACGGATTAGGGTGTTACACATGCTATTTTGGCTGAATTATCTTGTTTTACACTTCATCATAGTTGGCTGATGATTTTTTATAATTGTAGGATCGATTCATTGCGCTTTGTGAATTGACATTATGTGAAGAAAGAGCCCAATGTCGTGATGAGCAAACATGGTATTTGCTATGCCTAGTGGATGGACATAATATGAAGAATTGTGTGCCCCGAGAAAATAACTATGAGCATGAGATGAGAACCTGATATTTGTTAGAGTTTTTGATTCAAAACAAAATTGTTTAACTAGGATTTTTGTATACATTACACTATGTATATTATAAGGATTGTATTTGTTTAAAATTAATATGACATTGTGGTCTTTGTTATTGTTTGATGTTTAATTAATTATTTTAATTTGTTGTATCGTAAATCTCGTTCTTGTTTATTATACGTCCACGACAACATTTCAAAAATAATAGAAAAGAGAAGTGACTTATCAGAAAAATAGAAAAATTTAGTGTTTGGATGCAAGAAATTTGCCACAAATCTGCTACGGACAATCACTTTGTTGCAGATTTCATTGAAATGCTGCAGAATAATTCTGTTGCAGATTTTGTCGCAAATCTGCGACGGACAGTGTGTCCGTAGCTGTTCCGTTGCAGATTTGATTATTTATTTACCACATGAATAGCGTCGCAGCTCTGTCGCTGATTTGCGAGAGACGTATTTTTCCGTCGCAGATATGTAGTTTGCGACGGACTGAGTCCGTGGCAGATCCGTCGCAAATTCTCTATCTGCTACGGATTTTTCAAATCTGCGACGGAATTTGTCCGTTGCAGATCTGTCACATTCTTGTAGTGATATATATATATATATATATATATATATATATATATATATATATATATATATATATATATATAATATTTCATATATAAATCATATTTCCCTCTGAATGTATGCACATATCTCCCCCTAAAGACATGCATATGAAAGCCCTTCTCTCCCTTTTGGCAACATTAAAAAGGCAGGATAGTAAGGCAAAGCAAAAACATGCATTCAAGGCATTTCAAAAGAACAACCATAATACAATGTCAAGTGATCCATAAAAATAAAAGTGAAATGTCATAGGCATAACCAAACATCCAAACATTTTAAAGTAAGGAATAAGAAGTTTAAGTAATACAAAAGAAGTTTTAAATGTTTGATCAAATCTTGCCTAGTAGCCCAACACTTAATGACGCCTTTTTGGTCGATCTTCACTCCCCTTGGGATGTTCTTCAAGCTTCCCCTTGTGTTTTTCAAAAGAGCTCAACCGAGAAGTGACATTCTCGTGGAATTGGCGTTGAGGCTTGACAACATTCTTCATTATGAAGTTCTTGAACTTTTTGTAGACTTTTTGAAAGGAGGACGTCTTGGGGTGCTTTGGGACTAGTGGAGAAGGCATTGAAGTTACGACGGATTTGGAGCGACGTAAGCAACGGGTCTTGGGAGCCGGAGCAACATTGTCTTCTTCTTGTTCTTGTTCGTCCGTGCTAGGAAGCTCGTGAAGAACGAATAGAAGACATGGAACGCCGTGGGGCATGTGCGACTCGAACGCCTTCGGGAAGATCTTGAAACTCCCTTTTCATGTAAAAAGTCTCATCAATGTTGACAAGACCACAGTGAGTAAAGTACTCCATGTCAAAGTAGCGTGCTCGACAATGAGTGACTTCAAGAATGTCGTTAGCGGCGAAGATGTCGGTGAGGATCACCCCATATGGCTTGTTGAGCTTGGTTTTGCTCTCAGTCATATGATGAAGCATAAGATGAGGGAGGCTAATATATTTGTGGGTGAGAAGGTGGTAGAGAAGAGTACATTCATAAACACCAACCAACTTGTCCTCTTTAAGGACGGGAATGAGGTTCTCCTTGATGATTTTGAGGAGAATATACCGATTAGCCGAGAGACCTTGAACTTCGGGGCGATGAATAAATTTATCATAGACTTGGTTTAACGGAATGTCATTAAGAATACGAAGACACAAGTCACTGGAGAAGGATTGAGACTCGGTCATCCATCCCTTCTTGCAATAGGTATTGAGACCTTCAAGAGGGACATGGAAGAGGTCGCCAAGGATGGTGGGATTGAGTCCAATGACTTTCCCGGCTACCTCGGCGGTGACGGAAGTGTCTTCCCTATGAAATATCAACGAGTCATAAAACTCGTGAACAAGGTCAGGATATACGGAGGCTTGTAGGCGAAGGATAGACGGTGGCTTGCTCTAGAATGAGCTCAAGAACCTCGTCGGGAAGGTCCTGGTCTTTGAGGACTCGACCCTCGATGAAGTTAGGGGCGAGATTGATGATTTCACTCATGATTATGTAAAGAGTAGTGAAATTGATGAAGGAATTGAAGATAGATTAAGAAATTGAGGAAATTGATCTAAGAATTGAAGAAAGATGGAGAAGGAATTAGAAGATTACCTTTGTTCGCCGCCGTCTGGAACAAAGAAACGCAGACCCGGTAGAAGTGCGAATGACAGATTAGGGTTAGAAAGAGGGATTTTAATCCCGTCTGCGCGGTCGGTACCTAGGTACCACGCACACAGTATCTGGGTATTGTTTCAACGACAGGACCTATTGTACGGGTTCTTTGGGAAGCCTTCAAGTGGGTTTGGATACCCGAGTTTCTGCTGGTAACCTTCTCACGGTATCTTGATACCGTGTGACACGGTAGCCGCTACCGTGTAAGCAGTATGCGCTACCAGTACAGGTACCGTGCGGTTGTTTCTTTTCTTGTTCCGTCCTTTTTGGCGACCGAGTTGAGCATTTTGCTTGATCAATTTTTATACTCCCTTCGTCCCAAAAAGTCCAACACGTTTCGAAAAAACTGTGTCCCGTAAAGTCCGTTACATTTCTATTAAAAAACCACTTTTACCCCTTACTTTTTCATACCCTACCCATCACATCATACCTTTTTCGTAATAATCTACCCATCACATCCTACTTTTTGTTGGGAAAAGAGGCTTGGATAATGCAGCGGAAAACAAAAATTTATAGTCCAAAACTCGATTCCACCCAAGAACAACTTACGTAAATTACTAGCTATAGTAAGAAATTTACCTTAACGGTGAAAACGAAGAACGGAGGAACGGTCAGGGATGGTTTTGAGGAGATTAACGTAGCGCCAAACGTATGAAGCCTCCAACGTATCCACACGAACTTGCTCTGGAGTCCAAGATTAAACTTGTGCTAGCAAGTTTAATATAGAATAGTAAAAACTATAATAATACTACTTTGGGAGTAATAAATATATAGTAAAATATTTATGTTATAAATATTTGTTTATAATATTTTGTGTATATTTCTAACACTTTAGAAAAATAACTTTGAACACAAAATATAATTTTCTTCTCTCTTCCTTGTGATGGCCGAAACTCACACACTAAAATGGGCAGGGATTTTTTCTCATTTTATAACATAATACACTAAGGAATTTCTAGGAATTTGCTTTGGGACAAAACAAAATGAGATTAGTGTAATGTCCCCAACCAACACAACAAGACAAGTATACTTTTCTTAATCAAATATTTAATTATAAAATCAAATATATCATTAGGTGGAATATCAAAATATGTTTTGTATTTTTCCCCTTAGAATTTCGGCCATAGTATATTAAAATACATTACATTTTATTTTTGCATCAATAATTATCATATAATTAAAATGATGAAAATAAAAGTAATATATATATATATATATATATATATATATATATATATATATATATATATATATATATATATATATATATCGGCGCTACATATATATATATATATATATATATATATATATATATATATATAAATAAATATATATATATATATATATATATATATATATATATATATATATATATAATAAAAATTTGTTTTGTCAAAATATAATTATCATATAATTAAAATGACACAAACAAAATATAATTTTAAAATACATATGTATTTTCGAAATACATATATATATATAAAATTATCACAACTATATATATTTAATATTACTCCCACTAGTGTAGTATACTACTCCCTTACAAGTCCTAAGTGTGTGACCCTTTAGGTATCCATAACACTGGCAATGATATTAATATAAATTAATACCATAGATAATAAGCGGTATCTAGCAACACATTATTATCCCCAGATTATGAAAAAGACATTCATCTCATCAATACCTTCTACGACACAAGACGTTCTATAACTATTATCCTTCTGTCCTATATGTCATGATTTAACACAAGGCATGGGATGTGTATCCTTGTATAGTTAAATCAGTTGTTACTGAATCTCAAGTAGACTGTTAAGGATCAGATATTTATCAGTCTCTAGATAGCGACATATCTGGGCATGGCCATGCACTTTCCCAAGTCCTACTATTCAGTGGGCCCATTGACATTATACTTCTATACAGTAGAAGGGACAGATCATGTATCTGTTATTCACATCTCTAAATATGCTTAGCGGCATACCCAACGCATAACTGTACGTCTACCAATATTTCAGATAGTATTAGTTATGAATCAAAGCATACGGCCCCACATATCAGAGAATGTAATGACTTCAAGTCTGAGGATAGTTATAGCAAGGTCGATTTGAGAATACTGATAAACACATTACTGTAGATCCATGCAGTATTCTCAAGATGGGTCAATCCCGTCACATATTATCAATATAATATGCACCTACGTACAGATTAAGATATCACAATACCTATAGTCTATGAGACGCAACTATCTCATCTCGTACGTACTAGTCTTGATACGTTATGACGTCCATATTATCATAAAGTGCGACTAGGGATATTCTAGACATAGCCTTCGTCAAGAAGTAACAGTCTCATAATCAGAACATCGTAGTCCTCATCTATGTTACTGAAGCGCTATCGTCTATGGACTGAAGCTATGTTATGTTACACGAGATATAAAACATACTTCAAGACCTTTCATTCATGATAAAGTGTACAGTTACATAGGTATTTGGTTGCCGCTAGGGAACCTAAATACAACAATCTCCCACTTGCCCTAAGGCCAATCAAGCATTTCTCGAATGCCCATGGACCACGTATGACTCTCGTGTTTAGGCTTTCCCAAAGCCTTCGTCAACGGATCCGCGATATTGTCGTCTGTACCTATCTTGCAAATCTCAACGTCCCCACGTGCAACGATTTCTCGTATGATGTGATAACGTCTAACGATGTGTTTGGTCTTCTGGTGAGACCGAGGTTCTTTCGCTTGTGCAATTGCCCCATTGTTGTCGCAAAACAACGGTATAGGGTTCTTGATGCTAGGAACCACTCCAAGCTCAGTAATAAAATTCTTGAGCCACACACCTTCCTTGGCTGCCTCGGCTGCAGCCATGTACTCTGCTTCTGTAGTGGAATCAGCGGTAGTATCTTGCTTGTAACTCTTCCAGGTAACAGCTCCGCCATTCAAACAAAACACATACCCTGCCTGCGATTTGATGTCATCTCTATCAGTTTGGAAGCTGGCATCAGTATATCCAACAATACTGAGCTCTTCTTTTCCGCCATATACCAGGAAGGCATCCTTAGTCCTACGGAAGTATTTAAGGATGTTCTTCACAGCCGTCCAATGGCTTTCGCCAGGGTTGGACTGGTATCTACTCGTGACACTCAGAGCAAAGGCGACATCAGGTCTCGTACATACCATTGCTTACATGATGGATCCAATGGCCGACGCATAAGGAACATTTCTCATGCGTTCTACTTCCTCCGGAGTGGAAGCACCCTGAGTCTTGGAAAGACTCGTGCCTTGGGCCATAGGCAAACTTCCTCGTTTTGACTCAGACATGCTGAATCTAGCAAGGACCTTGTCTATGTATGTACTTTGACTGAGACCTAACAGCTTCCGTGATCTATCTCTATAGATCCTTATGCCAAGTGCATAACTGGCATCTCCCAAGTCCTTCATAGAGAAACTCTTACTCAACCACGTTTTGACGGTGGTTAAAGTAGGAATATCGTTTCCTATGAGCAGTATGTCATCAACATACAGAGCAAGGAAGACTACAGCACTCCCACTGACCTTCTTGTATACACAAGATTCATCCGAATTTCTTTCAAAACCAAAGCCGATGACAGTTTCGTGAAAGCAGATGTTCCAACTCCGTGAGGCTTGCTTCAATCCGTAGATTGATCGCTGCAACTTGCATACCTTGGTAGATTCTTCAGGAGCGCAAAACCCTTCAGGTTGTGTCATAAAGACATCCTCAAGGAGGTTTCCATTAAGGAAAGCCGTTTTGACGTCCATCTGCCAGATTTCGTAATCATGGCATGCTGCGATAGCAAGTAAGATCCGAATGGATTTAATCATGACAACTGGAGAAAAAGTTTCGTCATAGTCGATACCATGTATTTGACGATATCCTTTTGCTACCAATCGTGCCTTGAAGGTTTGCACCTTACCATCCATGTCAGTCTTCTTTTTGAAGACCATTTGCACCCAATGGGTTTGATCCCTTCGGGTGCATCAACCAAAGTCCATACTTGGTTGGTGTACATGGAATCCATTTCGGACTGCATGGCTTGACGCCATTCCTCAGCCTCGGGACAACTGATTGCCTCGAGGTAGGTCTCCGGCTCATCCTGGTCGATAAGCATTACGTCACCCTCAAAGGTTAGGAGGAATCCATACCTTTCAGGTTGTGTGCGTAACCGGTTAGACCTACGGGGTTCTTGTGTATCTTGAGCATTTTGAGGTACAACAGTTTGTTCCTCTAGCTCATGTTCCAGAACCGGCGCGGTAGTTTTTTCGTCGTCTCGAATTTCTTTGAGCTCTATCTTTCTCCCGCTAGTTGCGATGGAGAGAAATTCCTTCTCGAGGAAGACACCATTGCGAGCAACGAATACCTTCTTATCGATAGGGTGATAGAATGAATACCCTCGAGTTTCCTTTGTGTATCCCACGAAGAAACACTTATCAGACTTGGCGTCAAGCTTGCCATTCTTCAAAAGACGTTTGACATAAGCCTCACAGCCCCAAATCTTTAAGTGTGACAGAACCGGGCATTTGCCCGTCCATAGCTGGTATGGTGTTCCTTCAACCGCCTTGGTTGGAACTCGGTTAAGAGTATATATTGCAGTGCTCAGCGCATACCCCCAGAATGATTCTAGTAGAGTCGAATGACCCATCATAGAACGAACTATGTCAAGCAGGGTTCGATTCCTCCTTTCAGAGACACCATTCCATTGTGGAGTCCCAGGAGGTGTGAGTTGGGATAAAATCTCATGCTCTCTAAGATAGTCATCGAACTCACCACTTAAGTATTCTCCACCTCGATCGGATCGTAGTGTTTTAATACTTTTGCCAAGTTGTTTTTCAACTTCATTCCTGAATTCTTTGAACATTTCAAAAGATTCTGACTTGTGTTTCATGAGATACACATAGCTATATCTACTGAGGTCATCAGTAAAAGTGATGAAGTATGAATAACCACCTCTTGCAGTTGTATTGAAAGGCCCGCACACATCACTATGAATGAGTGCCAGAAGATCACTAGCTCTTTCACCGTGTCCGGTGAAAGGAGATTTGGTCATCTTACCCAATAAACAAGATTCGCATGTGTCATATGATTCAAGATCAAATGACTCCAGCATTCCCGACCGATGTAGCTTGGATATGCGTTTCTCGTTTATATGGCCTAACCTACAATGCCATAGGTATGTTTGGTTCAAACCGTTCGATTTGTTCCTCTTGGCTGATATGTTATAGACGGGCATGTCCAAGTCAAGGACATATAACCCATTGGTCATGTTGGCATTAGCATAGAAAACATTCTTTCTGTAAACGGAAAGGGACTTGTCTTTAATAGAAATGATGAAACCACTCTTATCAAGACATGAAACAGAAATAATGTTTCTGCTAATTGCAGGAACGTACAAGCAATCGTTTAATTCCAACATTAGACCACTAGGCAAGACTAAACTATAAGTTCCGATTGCGAAAGCTGCAACAGGTGCACCATTGCCGACTCGGAGTTCAATCTCGCCTCGAGCTAACCGTCTACTCTGCTTCAGTCCCTGCATGGTAGTACAGATATGAGACCCACATCCAGTATCTAGTACCCATGATGAAGATATAGACATGTTAACTTTTATAACATACACCTCGGAAGAAATGGTCGTACCTTCCTTCTTCTTGGTTGCGAGGTATGTCTTGCAGTTTCTTTTCCAGTGGCCTGCCTTACCACAGTGATGACATTTGCCCTTTGCAACTCCTCCTATGGGTTTCTGGGTTGCAGATGAAGTGGACTTCGATTTAGGCTTTCCGACCGTCCTAGCCTTAATCTTAATCCCTTTCTTCGGCTTCCCCTTTCCGCCTTGGACCATAAGGACGGAAGCACCCTTGCCCTTAGTAAGGTTCTCCTCTGCAGTCTGGAGCATTTTAAGAAGCTCCGGAAGGGGTTTGTCAAGATCATGCATCATGTAGTTCATGACAAAACCCTTATACAGCTCAGGGAGCGACTGCAGGATCAGGTTCGTTGCCAACTCCTTCTGCAAGGAGAACCCGAGTTTCCCCAGATTGGTTATGTAACCAATCATTTTGAGAATGTGCGGACCGACCGGGTTCCCTGAAGAGAGCTTGCAACTAAAGAGAGCCTTACTCACGAGAAAACGTTCATGCCTGGATTTCCCCTGGTATAGCTGCCGCAAGGCCACGATCATCTCGTGGGCCTTCATGTCCTCGTGCTGTTTTTGTAGCTCGGGTATCATGGTAGCCAACATGACACAGCTAACCTGGTTGTCATCCTTAACGTGTTTCTCGTAGGCATCTTTGACCGCTTTCGGGGCGTTAGCGGGAGGGGCAGGAGGAATGGGCTTTTCGAGAACATACTCTTTCTCATCCATGCGGAGAACAATGCAGAGATTGCGTTGCCAGTCAACAAAGTTTGTTCCGTTCAATTTATCTTTATCCAGAATGGAACGCAGGGCGAGGTTGTTTGTGTTGTTGTTTGCCATCTATAGAATTTTGCGAAGATAGTTATTATCATGAATTAAGTATCTAATAGGTCTTTATTAAATACTCTTCCACTATTTCTAACAAGTCAACTACCCTCAGGTACGGAACCTATTGACTTGGGGTTTCTATTTGAAGAATACCCTAGCGGGCCAAGATCCATATTTTATTTAACTATAGTTGTGCTTTGCATCTTGCCCTACAGTTAAATTATTTAGGTAGGAATTCATTCCAATTGCAATCGTTATTACAACTCTTGGTTCGGTGGATTCTTTTAAATAAAATTCTTAATTGGGCCAGATCCATATTTTATTTAACTATAGTTGTGCTTTGCATCTTGCCCTACAGTTAAATTATTTCTGGTAGGAATAAATTCCAATTGTAACAATTTACAACTCTGGTTGGATGATCTGATTTTATTTATTGATCCTACCGCAGTGCCCTAAGTCTCTCATCCTTATGACCAAGACTTAGTTAAGACTAACCCGGGGCGAGTCAGTACCCTAGTTACGGGTTTCGCGCCTAACCAACGTAAACCGGGCGTCTCACTTGGGTGAGTCCGTTACCGATCTAAATTGGGTTTGACGAGTGACGAGGCGTCGGGGTGGCACAGACTTAAAATTATGAGGGATTTATAACGCAGTCTTGCCTATGGCATACACCGCGCGTATGCACTAGCGAAAATCACATACATGCATACATTCAATCATACATCACATGCATAATAAGTAAACGTGAAATGATTGTGGCTCCTAAAGAAAAACAAACGATAGCGCCTTGATCAAGAAATCTCAATCTCCGGTCCATCACGTCTTCCTTAGGATTCTCTATCACGAACGGACTTCGTCTTCTTGTCTTCTTATAATTTTCGAGAGAAAAGAATATTTGAGGTAAAGAAGAGAATTACATCCAGAGTATAGAGATGAGGCACGACACGCAGGCCGTATTTAAAATTACAACAAATATAACTAAGCCACAATCATCCACCATGCAATAATACATACAAGCATCACATCATACATATTAAAGCATACACCGGGCGAACCGCGCTCGCCCCAGATCTAGTTTATTCTATTCTACGGAATAAACTATCAACAATAAATTAATTAAACTAGCAAGTAATTTAATTAAAATCATAAAATACTTTAAATTTCCAGAATGTTAGAAATTAGATTTTCTAAATTCCAGAAAATAAAACATTTTATATTTACCGTATCTATATATATTTAAATTCGAAAAAGGGCTTTTATTTCGAATTAAATATATATATGTTTTCTAAATTAGCAAATAATTATTGGAGACTCCCAGTAAACTTTATTAATCTGGAAATCCTAAAATTCCAGAATGAATAAAATTTAAAATTTTGAAAACCATTTTTCAAAGATAGAAAACCGAAATTATATTGTGAAAATATATTTCGAAATTCCAAAAATATCAAAATTTATTTTCCAAGTCAAAAATAAGTTCCAGAACCAGAATATGATTTTTCTAGAATTTAAAATATTAATTTTGAAATTTAAAATAATTAAAAATCGGACTAGTGAATAGTACCGATCCAATTACTTCAAAAATACAAAATAAATAGTTTTACGTGTTTAAAAATAATGAAAATTTTTATACAAGCTTAAAATATCTATTCGCAACGTATTATGAATTAAAATTAATTTTTGATCGTCAAAAATAAGTTTTCCCATTTTCTATTCAATAAACGAATTTAAAAATAGAAAAATAGGAAATTAATTCCAAAAATCGATTTTAAAATTTCTGAGTTATATTGACATGTCAAATACTTCCCAGAAAATATAAAATCTAATTTTCATAAATATTAAGTATTTATGGCACAAATAACAAGTATTCTACGCATAAACTACTTTATAAGAATAATATAAAAATACCCCAAACAGTAATTCCGAAAATTACTGAACAAAATTATATTAGGTCGAGTATCTAAATATGGCCACCTAATTATATTTTTAATGGGATAAATTTTTGTCTCCAAAATTTATTGACTAATCTACAAAAAACAATAACGGTAAAAACTACTAAACTAGTAACTTCGTAAGCCGGCTCTGATACCACTGTTGGGAAACGAGGCTTGGATAACGCAGCGGAAAACAAAAATTTATAGTCCAAAACTCGATTCCACCCAAGAACAACTTACGTAAATTACTAGCTATAGTAAGAAATTTACCTTAACGGTGAAAACGAAGAACGGAGGAACGGTCGGGGATGGTTTTGAGGAGATGAACGTAGCGCCAAACGTATGAAGCCTCCAACGTATCCACACGAACTTGCTCCGGAGTCCAAGATTAAACTTGTGCTAGCAAGTTTAATATAGGATAGTAAAAACTATAATAATACTACTTTGGGAGTAATAAATATATAGTAAAATATTTATGTTATAAATATTTGTTTATAATATTTTGTGTATATTTCTAATACTTTAGAAAAATAACTTTGAACACAAAATATAATTTTCTTCTCTCTTCCTTATGATGGCCGAAACTCACACACTAAAATGGGGAGGGATTTTTTCTCATTTTAAAACATAATACACTAAGGAATTTCTAGGAATTTGCTTTGGGACAAAACAAAATGAGATTAGTGTAATGTCCCCAACCAACACAACAAGACAAGTATACTTTTCTTAATCAAATATTTGATTATAAAATCAAATATATCATTAGGTGGAATATCAAAATATGTTTTGTATTTTTCCCCTTAGAATTTCGGCCATAGTATATTAAAATACATTACATTTTATTTTTGCATCAATAATTATCATATAATTAAAATGATGAAAATAAAAGTAATATATATATATATATATATATATCGGCGCTACATATATATATATATATAATAAAAATTTGTTTTGTCAAAATATAATTATCATATAATTAAAATGACACAAACAAAATATAATTTTAAAATACATATGTATTTTCGAAATACATATATATATAAAATTATCACAACTATATATATTTAATATTACTCCCACTAGTGTAGTATACTACTCCCTTACAAGTCCTAAGTGTGTGACCCTTTAGGTATCCATAACACTGGCAATGATATTAATATAAATTAATACCATAGATAATAAGCGGTATCTAGCAACACATTATTATCCCCAGATTATGAAAAAGACGTTCATCTCATCAATACCTTCTACGACACAAGACGTTCTATAACTATTATCCTTCTGTCCTACATGTCATGATTTAACACAAGGCATGGGATGTGTATCCTTGTATAGTTAAATCAGCTGTTACTGAATCTCAAGTAGACTGGCAGGGATCAGATATTTATCAGTCTCTAGATAGCGACATATCTGGGCATGGCCATGCACTTTCCCAAGTCCTACTATTCAGTGGGTCCATTGACATTATACTTCTATACAGTAGAAGGGACAGATCCTGTATCTGTTATTCACATCTCTAAATATGCTTAGCGGCATACCCAACGCATAACTGTACATCTACCAGTATTTCAGATAGCATTAGTTATGAATCAAAGCATACGGCCCCACATATCAGAGAATGTAATGACTTCAAGTCTGAGGATAGTTATAGCAAGGTCGATTTGAGAATACTGATAAACACATTACTGTAGATCCATGCAGTATTCTCAAGATGGGTCAATCCCGTCACATATTATCAATATAATATGCACCTACGTACAGATTAAGATATCACAATACCTATAGTCTATGAGACGCAACTATCTCATCTCGTACGTACTAGTCTTGATACGTTATGACGTCCATATTATCATAAAGTGCGACTAGGGATATTCTAGACATAGCCTTTGTCAAGAAGTAACAGTCTCATAATCAGAACATCGTAGTCCTCATCTATGTTACTGAAGCGCTATCGTCTATGGACTGAAGCTATGTTATGTTACACGAGATATAAAACATACTTCAAGGCCTTTCATTCATGATAAAGTGTACAGTTACATAGGTATTTGATTGCCGCTAGGGCACCTAAATACAACACTTTTACCCATCACATCAAGGATAATTTGGACAGTCAACGCCAAAATATCCCTCCCTTAATTTCCCAAAAAGTCAATATGTACCAGTCTTTTTGGGACGGAGGGAGTATATCTTTAGTGTGGGTTATAGGAACCTTAAAATCATTATAATTCAAGCATTCCCATTTCCGGACAAATGTGTAAAAATTGTTTTTCACCTAAAGGTTTTGTAAAAATGTCAGCACGTTGTTCAAGCATATTGACATACTCAATTTGAATATCACCTTTTGCGACATGATCTCAAATAAAATAATGTCTTATTTCTATATGTTTAGTCCTAGAATGCAACATGGGATTTTTAGAAATATTTATAGCACTAGAATTGTCACAAAAGATCGATACTTTAGAAAATTTTAGGCTAAAGTCACCAAGTGTTTGCATCATCCATAAAATTTGAGCAACACAACTACCCATAGCCACATATTCCGCTTCGGCGATGCATAGGGCAATGGAATGTTGTTTCTTATATGACAAAGACACTAGTGCATGATCTATAAATTGACATGTGCCACTCTTGCTTTTCCGATCAATGTGACACCCTCTAAGTCCGCACCACTAAAATCTATCACTAGTGCATGACCATAAACCCATATTGGTTGTTCCCTTAACATATCGAATTATCCGCTTGACGGTGTTAAAATGTGATTCTTTGGATGATGATTGGAAACGTGCACAAAGGCAAAGAAAAACATTATATCAGGTCTAGATGTAGTAAAGTAAAGTAAACTACCAATTATACCTCGATATAGCTTTTCACTTCTGGGTTTTCGGCTTTCATCGCTATCAAGCTTCAAAGACGTGCTCATTGGAGTTGAGTATGTTTTTGAGTCTTCAAGGTTGAAGTTCTTGATTAGTTCTTTGGCGTACTTGGTTTGGCTAATGAAAATTCCATCTTCAAGTTTCTTGATTTGAAGTCCAAGAAAGAAATTCAACTCACCCATCATGCTCATTTCAAATTCGCTTGTCATAATTCTTGAAAATTCAATGCATAAGGATTCATTAGTTGACCAAAAAATGATATCGTCAACATAAATTTACACAATGATAAGATCTTTTCCTTTGTTTTGATAAAAAATGTGGAATCAATGTTTCCTTTTGCAAATCCATGTGAGATGAGATGTTCGGTAAGCCGCTCATACCATGCTTTAAGAGGTTGTTTGAGTCCATAAAGGGCCTTATGAAGTTTAAAAACATGATTTGAAAAATCAGGGTTTTCAAAACCGGGAGGTTGTTTCATGTAAACTTCTTCTTTCAACCACCCATTTAGAAAAGCATTTTTTTTGAACAAATGCACACAATTTTTATTCACCACATCAACTAAAACGAGTACAAATCAAGCAACCACAGCAAGGCTAAACAAGCATCCCTAGCTTAGCCACACCTTTTTTGACTTAGTATTAATATAAACTCTAACATGATCCCTAATCCAAACACTACATTCGTCAGGGGGTATAATATTATTCTGCTTAATTTTGGAGTTACGAGCATGCCATATCGCATAGCATACTGCTGCAAATCCAGCTTCTACCGTTTGTCTTTGCAGCCTTCCCTTGATCATCTTGACTTCCTCCAGCATTTCTTCATTAGTTTTCGCCCTCCATTGGTGTTGCAACCACTTGCCAACAATACTCTGGACACATTTTGTATAAGCACACTCATAGAATAAATGCTGCTGATCTTCAATCCCACTTTCACACAACACACATGTTGTGTCCATCTCCATATATTTGTTCAATCTGTCTTTCGTAGGTACTCTGTTTTTCCAACACAACCATTGGAAGAATTGATGTTTAGGAATAGAGAGCTTATTCCATACTGTTTGATATGCCCTAAACATACTGCAATCCCCCATGAGCCAATCATACCCTTTCTGACTAGAATAATCCCCATTACACCCCATTCCAGCAAATAGGTTTCTATTATTCAAAATCTTCCTCAAATAGTAGCATATACCTGCCTTTGGTTGTAGGTTCCATATGGTATCACACTTCAGGTACCTATTATGGATCCATTTAACCCACAAAATATCTTTCTTGCTTGCAATATCCCAAAGTAGTCCTTGGTTGCATGCCTGATTCCAGTAGACAAGGTTTTTGAAGCCTAATCCCCCAGCCATTTTGGGTTTGCATACCTCTTCCCAACACACAGATGGGGTCTTTTTATACTCTGCATTTGATCCCCATAAGAAGTTCCTGCAAATAGCCTGTATTTTATGCATCACTTTATTGGGTATAACAAATAGCTTACACCAAAATGAGATCACTCCCATTAAAACCATATTGATTAACTTGCATCTCCCTGTAAATGAGAGATGCTTGGTCGCCCAGCTTGTGATCTTAGTAGTCAGCTTGTTAATCAGTCCTTCACATTCCCTTTCAGATATTCTGCTAGCCGTAATGGGACCCCCTAGATATCTGAAAGGCAGATTTCCTCTCTCCATTTTAGCCTCCCTTAAAATGCCATCAGCCACTTGATCAGTAACCCCACCTAGCACTATCTGAGATTTGGAATAATTCACCTCCAATCCAGTGACTTCTTTGAAGTGGTTTAGGCAAGAGATAATGGTTTTAACTGATCCCGTATCAGCTTTACAAGCTATAATCAAGTCATCCGCAAAAGCTAAACTTATAATATTGAGACTCTTGCACATAGGGTGATATTTAAATACATTATTATTAGAATAATATGTAAGGGCTCTTGTCAAATACTCCATAACCAAGGTGAACAGCAGGGGTGATATTGGATCCCCCTATCTAATCCCTTTACCTCCTTTGAAGAAGCCAACATTTTCCCCATTGAGCATCAAGGAATAAGAGGTGTGTGAAATGCAATAATATATCCACTCAATATACTGCTCAGGAAACTTTAAAGCCCACATAATATCCTTTATGGCTTTCTAGCTTATAGAGTCATAAGCCTTCTTGAGATCAATCTTCATTAAGCATCTAGGTGAGATGTTCTTCCTGTTATATCCCTTAGCAAGCTCTTGGCACAGGAGTACGTTATGCACAAGCAGCCTTCCCTCCATAAATGCTCCTTGGTTGAGACTAACCACACTTGACAGTACCATCTTTAATCTGTTGCAAAGGATCTTTGACATAACTTTGTAAAGTACATTACAACATGAAATTGGTCTGAAATCTGCAGGTGTTCTAGGGGTATCCACCTTGGGAATTAAGACCAGATTAGTGGCATTAAGTTGCTTAGGGAATTCCCCATTTATGAAGAACTCTTTCACAGCATTACACACCAATGTCCCCACAATATTCCAATTCCTTTTATAAAAACCACTGTTAAATCCATCCGGGCCTGGGCTTTTGGTATTGGGAATTGAGAATAATGCCTCTTTTATCTGGTCGTTAGAGACCGGATCCACCAGCTGAAGTTGTTGAGAAACATCCAGACAAGGTCCTATTTTAATGATATTGACCTGAATAGGTTCTGTCCAAGTTCTATGCCCTTGCAATTTCTGAAAATAATCAATCATAACCTCTGCTACCTTACTTCTGCCCTCAACCTTCTCCCCTCTTTCATTGATGATTGAATTTATCTGGTTGAGGATAGTCCTCTTCTTAGTCCAGGCAAAAAACAGTTTTGAGCCTTGGTCACCCTCACAAATCCAGTTCTGTTTAGCTTGTTGCACTCTCATCATATGTGAAGCTTTATTTTTGAAAATAAGCTCCTGTAGACATTGCTTCTCCCTTTCCAGGAGACTTGTATTATTAGTATCCCCCTTCAAATTGCTTTGAATGTCAAAAAGTTCCTCTCTAAGAAGATCACACTGCTGGTGGATGAGATGGAACTTTTTGTTAATCTGTTTAAGAGGATATTTAAGCTCCTTCTGTTTCCTTATCACCTGATACATGAACCTCCCTAATATATCTTTATTCCATACTGCTTGGAGGGTAGATTTAAAATCATTGTCTAGCTCCCACATATCACAATATTTAAATCCCACATTCCTTTTGTCTTGCTTATGGGTCCTAATCAATAAAAGGCAATGATCAGATATACCTTCCTCAATTACCTGGACCTTCTCATCAAATTTCATAATCCATTCCAGGTTAGACACTGCCCTATCCAATCTAGAATAGATTCTATTTCCATTACCTTGCTTGTTGCTCCAAGTATAATAGCTGCCATCACTAGGGATTTCTTCCATGCCACATGTTATCATACACTCTTTAAACTCCTTTGTTTCCTCTTCAGTGACATTGTTGCCTCCAATTCTGTCGTTCGGGTTAAGGACAGCGTTAAAGTCCCCAATAATTCCCCAACCAGCCTCCATACTAGCAGCAATTCTCTCCAAGTGATCCCACAATCCCTTCCTATCCAGTGAGTTATTATGTCCATACACAAAAGTTAAGTAGAAATCTTGAGTATCCCCAATAATTCTCCCTTTACAGTGAACAAGTTGGTCACTCCATTCAATCACATTTACCTCATACTTGCTCTTATTCCATACAATCCATATTCTGCCAAGAGGGTGGGCTTCATTATTAATAAAAGAACCCCAGCCAGTAAACAGTTTACTTTCAATCCCAACAAAGTTCTTATCCTTTATTTTAGTTTCAAGAATCCCCATCCAACCTATATCATATTTATTAACGACTCGCTTTATTTCCTCCTGTTTCATGGGACTATTCAGTCCCCTAATGTTCCAGCTCCCTATCATGATAGAAAAGGGTAATGCCCAGTATATGGGGCATTTTCCATAACCTTCATTAGAGCTTCTATTCCATTTTCTTCATTGATATCCATAATCTTTGGCTTCCCTGCTTTCTTTCCAGTAACCACTGTAAATTCCTCCTTGGGTTCCGGGTTCTTAACCATTTCCTTCTTATTACCCATATCAGGCACTTGGTCTTTGTTTACTTCTGTCAGTTTAGGTTTCCAAACCAGTTTTCTCTTCACTTCAAGAGGCTTATCCCCTTTTTTCCTGCATGATTCCTGCAAGTGCCCTAGTTTTCCACAGTGGGAACAGAGACAAGGGTACCATTCATAGGAAATCACCTGGCTTTTCACTCTGTCTTCATCATCTATAAACTGAACCATCAATCGGAACTCCTGTTGAACTTTTACCTCTACCTGTATCTTAGCATATGCATACTTCCTCTTACTTGCAGTAGCTCTATCTCGTTTGACAGGTTTACCCACCAAGCTTCCTATCTTACTTAGTCCAGTCAAGCTCAAGTACTTCATCTCTAGGTCGGGCAGTTGTATCCAAATGGGAATATCATCCAGTTGATCTATGTTAACCTTCACCCCTGGATACCATTTCTGGACTAGGACAGGTTTATTGTCAAAATAATAGTACTTCCTCTTAATAACTTCATCCCTGTCCTCAACACGTTTAAATGAGACAATGAATTGGCCTTCCTTGAGAAACGAAACTTCTTCAATTGAGTAGGAACTCCAGATCCTATTAATAAAGCCTTTCACCACCTCCAATGGAGGGTTTGCTCCCAGAATACAACAGACTAGCGTAGCATCCCAATATGTTGTAGTATCAATAACATCATTCTTCGTAAGTTTAGCCACAAAATTCCCATTTACCTCAGTAGCTGGTATATAGCATAATTTCTGGTCATCTTCTTGATTGCCAACAACACTCGCATATGATTTCTGGATCGGAGTCTCAGCCTTATCTGGAATATCACTTTCCTCCAAATTAGGGTTCATGCCCTTCATATCAGGTACAATAGCGTCTGGAATGTCCTTTCCTCATTTGAAAAAGCTTGAAGTTAAGAGCACTTGGAAAAGCTTATAATATACAAATAGATTCAAGCCTAGCAATTAGAGCAAAAGTTTTATCATAGTCAATTCCTTCAACTTGGCTATAGCCTTAAGCAACAAGTTAATTTTTATTGGTGATAATAACACCATTCTCATCGATCTTGTTTCTAAAAACCCATTTAATGCCCACAACGGGTCGATTTTTTGGTCTTCCGACTAGTTCCCAAACCTTGTTGCGTTCAAATTGCTCTAGCTCTAGTTGCATAGATATAATCCAATAACAACAACAACAACCCAGTTAAATCCCACAAGAGTAGGGTCTGGGGAGGGTGTGTGTACGCAGACCTTGCCCCTACTCGAAAGTAGAGAGACTGTTTCCAAAGAGACCCCCGGCTCAACGTCGAAAATTGCATTGCTTGACTAACTGCTACTTCATTAATTAAAGAAGCGCAGACAGTTTAGAGATCCATTTTGATTTATTCCATCACACCCCAAAGCCAAAAATGGTGAAATTTTGGCTCCATCGGAGATGATGGAACAATAGATATAATCCAATAACTATCTTTTAATGCATCTTCTATGTTCCTAGGTTCAAATTGACTAATGAACGCATAATATGCACAAAGATTGTGATTGTTCCTACTTCTAACTCCTTTTTCAATATCTCCAATCATATTGTCTCTTGTATGGTTCTTCAAGTGCTTATATGCCTTCAGAAGTTCCTTGTCCTCATTTTCTTCTTCTTGAGAGGGAATTTGCAGAGATTCTTCATCTTCTTATTCTTCATTTGAACCTGAAATTACCTTACTTGACCCAAAGGTCTCGGTTTCATCAAAACTTACGTGCATAGATTCTTCTACTTTATGATTTGATTGATTATATACCCTATAAGCTCTACTATTTGTTGAATATCCAAAGAAAATTCCTTCATTTGATTTAGGTTCAAATTCGTCTAAATGATCCTTGGTATTCAAAATATAGCATTTACAGCCAAAAACTTTGAAATAGGCAATGCTTGGTTTTCTACCTTTCCAAAGTCCATAAGGGGTCTTTTTAATGATAGGTCGAAGTAATACCCGGTTTAGAACGTAGCATTTATGCCGTGTTAACTGCTTCTCCCCAAAAATATTGAGGTAAGTTGTGCTCATTTAGCATGATCCTTGACATCTCTTGCAACGTCCTATTCTTCCTATCAACGACTCCATTTTGTTGAGGTGTCCTTGGAGCCGAAAAATTGTGAGAAATGTTAGTTCCATATTGTGTTGGCATTATTTTTTGACAAACGAATAGATTTATCTAGAATTCTTTTAGATGTTTTATTTAGACTTAGAGTCGTAGCATGTGAAGGAAGAGAAAGACGAAAGAACTTGAAGAGAGAAATCTAATCCTACTTGAATTCTAATCCTACATGGTTTACTATTCTTGAGGATGAAGGCATGGTTGAGACTCCTAAGCACACTCTAACAAGGTTAATATTCTCTATATATTATCTTCTCCCTCCCTTAGAGTTGGGTTGTGGAAAAATACGAAACTATTGAAGCAAATCCGAAAATAGGAAGAACAAGGTGTAGAGTTTGATAGGGCAAATATTCTGGAAAGCCTGCACGGTTTTGATCATCGCCGGAGATCCGACCGTTGGATTTTGCTGAACTTTTAAGAGGGTGTTCCCAACACATAGGGCTTCAACATATTAAAAGTTCACGTCAATCGGAGTTACAGATCTTCTGTTATCGAAGTTACAATCTGCACATTGCCGCTGATTTTTTGCACAGAACGCAGCTCTGGTTTTGTCGATGATCGGAGTACCAAATCTTGTCTGATCGTGCTGAAATTTTAGGAGTCTAAGGACTCGTGGAGCTTCAATATGAACGGTGGAGATTGAATTTCAACGGTTCAATCTCGATTTATGAGCTTCACAACAGCCTGCATATTTTTGTAGATCAAGGAGAATCTTTATTTGAAGATGTATTAGAATCTACGTCCTTGAAGAAGATCTTTGAGAAGGTGTAACAAGCCGTGGAGATAGACGCAAACCGAGTTTGTCGTCAAGTCATTTGTAAGTAGACAAATCAGTACATTAGAAGGTTTTGTTGTGATTGATTGTGTAATTCTTACGGTGAGTTAGTGGAAGGGCTATTACACGGACGTGGGCCTTGCAGACGTAGGAGAATTTGCTCCGAACTGCGTGAACAATTCTGGTGTCTTGCTTGCTGTTTTTACTTTATATTCTACGTGTGTGCTTGTGACAGAGAATGCGTTATAGCACTCTTTCAGTCATCTGTTACTGTGACAGTGCTGCAGCATCTTCTCTACAACATAGTTGATTCTTTTGTTTGCATAGCTTGTGTTTGGTGTTATCCGCTGTGCCCCTACGAACTTACAATTGGTATCGAAGCCTGTCAAGTTTAAGTTATTAGCTTGATTGATCTATCACCATGGGAGATATTCAAGAAGGTGCTAATGTTTTTAGACCTCCACTATTATGCGGCCATGATTATACTTTTTGGAAGTGTCGAATGAGAGTCTTTCTCAAGTCTCTTGGTGGACAGGTTTGGAGAAGCATATAGGTTGGATGGTCAGCTCCTACTATGACAAATGAAGATGGAGAACTAATTCAGAAACCTTACGAGAAAAATCATCTACTGTGACAAATGTAAATCTAGCTCCACCCAAGCTTTGAACGTTTACGGGCCCAAATAAATCCATATGTAATAGTTCAAGGTTCCTTGACGATAAAACCATTTAAATGGGCTTAAATGAAACTTTGTTTGATTTCCCGAGGGAGTATGCATCACAAAAACGAGAAGGGGGTATGCTCATTTTCGATAGCCCAACAACAAGTTTTTTTGAATAAAGTTTTTTCAAAAGGTCATAGCTAGCATGTCCTAATCTACGATGCCATAAAGTTGAAAATTCAAGTAAAGTATTAAGACAAGTGATTTTTAAGTTGCTCAAGTAATTGGAAATAGACTTGTACAAGCTTCTATCTCTTTAGCCTCGAAAATGATTTCATCTTCTCTTTAGAGACTTAGTTTGTTTACAATGAGAGAAGTTAAAAAATATGGACTAAAAAATTATTAACTCACATCTAATTATGTTATTCATTGTATAAATTCTCGTCTTAGAAAGCTCATTATATATTTAAACACCCCATTTTTTGTATTATCACCTTATACTTAGTAGTATACATTTTAAAACTTCATTTTTGGTATTCAAACATTATGCTCATGGTTCATCAATAATTATTTCAACACTTTTAAACCTTCACAAAACAAATACATACACACTATTTCATTGTTGAAATTAGAAAAAGATATTGTAAAATTTGAAACTACACTATGCTCATTTAAATACATTATTCACTCTAATACTCGAACTTTATCTTCTTAGTATACATGGGTATAAAATTCAAACCAAAAACTTCATCATGCTGACATGGGTGTTGGGTATGAATGACATTTGATATCAAAATTCATACAAGTGAAAATCATGTCATTCATTAGATTACCTTATTATAAATTTGGAATGTATCAACCATGTCGATCAACTTTAAATGTCGTATGTACCTTTATGTTATTCCCAACATTTGTTGGAATTGTTGTCAACTAAACTTTGATCGGGCACTACATCCGCGCAACGCACGTAAAAATGCTAGTGTGTGTGTGTGTGTGTATAGAAAAAATATGAAAGTTCTATTTTGGTATTTTTCTCTATGTTTTAGTCTTATTTAGAGTGACTTCTAATCTATTTTCAACCTCCTTTTGCTCATATCTACCCTCAATTGATTTAAATTTTTACCAACCGCTCAATTAATGAAGTGTTTTTTTAGGTATTGATTTTTTTAGTGATTTTTAAGTATTGATTTTGGTGCACAAAAAAAGGAAGTGTTGATGACTCGCGCGCCTCATAATACTTTTCAGAAAATTCCACATAATATTAATTGAACATACCAAACCGTCGAAATATTCTAAAAAACAAATATTTCTTTATGCACTCTCCTTTAATTTTCGTTTCTTCTCCATCCACAGGCACCAGGGGGGTGTATTTGTTTTTATTCAGTTTGAAAAACTGGACAGACGCCATACCGTATACAGCTTGCAAAGTCAAAATTTTGATTTCCCATTTCGACCTTATGATATAGGGTATATATATAAACTGATGGATATATGTTCAGCTGAATAACTATATATACTTATTAATCTTTGTTTGTTCATGCATGCACTGCACGCCCAACCTCGATCCATATCACTTCAACTCCTCCATTATATTCCTAATCCTCAGCTCTATCCGAAACAAATTTTGCCTGTATTGGGTAATATCATCATTGCGAGTAAAAGGTTAGGCTGATAATAAATTTAGTACTTCCTCCGTTTCACAAAATAGTTTCACATTAATTTTTTTGCGCATCTCTAACGTACGTGTGGTATATTTAGTATAGTATTTTAGTGGGTGTGTCAATCAGCATAACTACATACTTCATTCGTTTTAAAGTATTTTTCAGTTTTGACTTTTGCAGTTAAACAAGACAAAACGTTAACTTATACTCCCTCCGTTCTCAAAAACACTTCCTCTTTCGTTTTTTTTCATTTCCAACAAAACACTTCCCTTTTCTATTAAAAAACCACTTTACCCTTACTTTTTCATACCCTACCTATCACATCATACTTTTTCTCTAATAAAAAATCCATCACATCTTACATTTACCCATCACATCAGGGGCAAAATTGGAAGTCAACTATAATTTTACACTTCCTTATTTTGCCTTATAGTCAAAGTGAGAAGTCTTTTTCCAAACGGAGGGAGTAATAAATATATAAAGTTTGTATGGTATATTAATCATAGGACTATAAAACAACACCTTGAAAATATTTTACAAGATATATCGAATAAAATTATTTTTATATCAATATCAAATATCAATTATATTTAGTTTATAACTCCGTATCAAATATAAAGCTTGTCAGTTTTGATGTCAAAGAGTGAAAATTAGACAAATATTTTGTGATGAGGTAGTAATGTAGTGGTTGTGCTTCATCATGTACTGCACAAATCGTTCCTAAAAATAATAGGAAACTTTTTTTTAAAACATACACGAAAAGAATTAAAGAAATGAATTTGTTAAAGCCAAAGAATAATGAGTATGTACGGTTGTAGAGGAATTATGAAGTATGATACAACCAGATAGTATTAATTTTGGAGTTTAGTGATATTCATTTTCACATAAATGCTAGGATATGTGTTCATTTTGGAGTGAAAGAATTGAATATTCATTTTGAAATAACGTGGTGTTCGATCATTTTGAATCCGCATAGTACTTGTTTTGAAACAATGTAGTATTTATTTTCACATATTTGTTCATTACATTACAATTATAAAAGTTCGTATTCATTTACGAATAACGTAGTGTTCATTCTGAAACAAGGAGTGTTCATTTTTAAATAATGTAGTGTTCATTTCTTTCATACTTGGAAAATATAGTCCGATAGTCTAATTAAACATATAGTTTGGCCAACTAGTTGCCATCATCTTCATCGCATCGCATCTACGCTCGCTGTTGCAAATCTCGACGAGACATCTTCATCCAAGATCGACACAGCCGCGATTAGGGTTTCCTCTAGAACACATGCTCCCTTCGTTCTCCAATCGATATCATTGCACGTCTTCGTTCCGTGATCGAAGCAGTTGGGATTCGACATCACCCTCTCTCTTCGTTTCTCGATCGCGCGCACCGACTGTACCACAAATTAAGTAGGTAAAACGGGTTGTACCATATAAATTGGGAAGAATCATAGGGAGTAATTAAAAATGCATGCATAAACTTCAATCATCATGCTTGCATGCATGCATGCTCATATATGCAAGTCAATTACTCGTATTGTGCTTATAAAGATAGAAATATTTGCCCTAAATAACACTAAAACTCAAGTCATTTCTCTAAATAGCACTTAAATTGTTTTATTTCCTAAATAACACTTAATAATATTCATAATGTCCAGTGATGACTAATATTTACTTGAATAATGACTAATGCATGATGACTAAAAGTGATACATTGGGAAGAAAAACACATGTGGTGCTATTTAGAGAAAGTCATTATGTTTTAGTGCTATTTAAGTAAATTCCTCTATAAAGATATCCCGCAAATCGATAGATAATGCATGGGTGTTCTAAAATTAATTACAGGGAGAGATCAGAATGTGGAAGCTTAGAATTGGAGAGGGCAGTGGCGGAACCGGCGGTGACCCATACTTGTACAGCACCAACGACTACGTCGGCCGACAAACATGGGAGTTCGACCCTACCGCCGGAACGCCAGAAGAAGTCGCTGAGGTCGAAGCCGCCCGCACTGAGTTCTGGAACAACCGGTATAAGGTCAAGCCTAGTTCTGATCTTCTTTGGAGATACCAGGTACCGTTTGCTGGCACCAACAATTTTAAAACAAATATTTGCGGGGGCAAATTTCATCCATGGTATACGAACTTGGGAGAAAGACCAAAGTAGGACTAAAATATTGAAAATATACCAAAATAAGACTTTCATGTTTTTATTCCCGAAATAGGACTTACATTACCATACAGGGTCATATACATTACCAAAAACGTATAGTAATTTGCACATGTACTATACACTGCCACATTACCACAGTGCAAAGTTCTATTTCGGAAAAAAAAATGAAAGTCCTATTTTGGTATTTATCTCTATGTTTTAATCTTATTTAGGGTGATTTCTATACGAATTTTCATAATTATTTCACTTCGCTATATAAACTTCAATTCCTATCACAAAAATAAACGAACTTTCAACATTATTTCACGAGTGGTCCAATAGCCGATTTCTAAATCACCTTCGAGTCATTTAGGGTCAAATTATAATTTTATAAATTTAATTTTTTATTTTGACATCACCCTTCCTTCCCTTCTTTCTCTTCCTCTTTCCCCCACCCCCCAGGCACCCATTCAGTAAGGCCATGGATGATTTAGGAATTCAAAAAGATCAGAGATCCAAATCTCCGGCCCAACCCTCGCCTCCCTCCTCCACCGCTTCTCCGCCGGCAATCTCCACGGCCTTCTTTACCGTGACATTTCCTTCTCCACCACCAACTCCCTCGATATCATGAACATTGGTCCATTTTTTTTCGATCCCATTATGAGTCTTTCTCCCCGAACTCTCAATTCCCTTATTTGACCTGTGACTTGAGGCGCTCGAATGCCATGGTTGAGGATGAGAATACCGAGAACCCGGCCGGGATTCAACAGGGAGTTCAAGATCAAAAGGAATTGGATGTGTGTGCTGCGGGGTTTGAAGCTGCCCGATTTTTAGCAACCTATTAGGGTCCAATGCAGCCAACTACAGTGCTGAAGTAGAAGAATTGTATGAGAAAATGCTTGTGAAAGCTTGAGAGGTTGGCCAGATCAGTGGAAAAGAGCTCTGCCATAGTTCTTGAGCAGGTAAGAACATAGTGTAAAGGAAGAAGAAGAAGAAAAAAAAAGAATGGGTGCGTGGGGGCGGGGGCTGGGAAATAGGAAGAGAGAAAAGAGAAGGAAGGGTGCGGTCAAAATATGAAATTTAAATTCATAAATTATAGTAATTTGATCCCAAATGACTTGAAGGTGATCTAGAAATCGTCTATTGGATCAGCGGTGAAAGAATTTTGAAAGTTTGTGTACTTTTGTAATAGAAATTAAAGTTTGTATATCGAAGTGAAATAATGATAAAAGCTCATATACCATGAGTGAAATTTACCCACTAAATAACACTTAAACTCCCCTGCATTTAATCTTTAAAAAAGTAAAATACTCCGTAATACATCAACAATTTTGATACTCACTTCGTGGATCGATCAAAATTTGTAAAATTTGATTCCCAGATGCAGAAAGTATACAATATTTATTTATAAGTGAACAAAGTATTTTACTTATTTAAAAATTTGTTATAAATAAAGGGAAAAAGTACAAAGTATATAATTAGGAAAAAATATTATCATAGAAAAACTTCTTTTCCATATTTGAATTTACTCAAAAATTATATTTACCAAACTTTTAATTTCATATTTTCTATTTCATTGACCTACTCCTTCCGTTCTCATTTTGATTACAATTTTATTTTCTCTCTTCTCTCGATAACTTTAGTTTATTTGTGTGTTTTTATTGATTATTTGGTAAGATAGAATATTCATGTCGCCTCTTGTTTTGTAGAATTTTAGATGTAGTTTTTTTATATTTATTTTTTATTTTTATTGATGTACCAATTTTTAAGTAAAATAATTTCTAAAATCGTGAAATTTTCTTATCTTAATTCTTATTTTGTAATAAAAATAGGGACGATGGAGTATTAAATACTCTATTTAAAAAAGGTCAGATTTGCTTGTTAGAGATCTTGAGTCCCTAGTTATACTCTCTCCGTCCAACAATAATGTTTTCGTACGCTATTCACAGTGTATTCACTTATAAACTTATTTTTGTTGCCTAATTGATACTCCCTCCGTCCTAAAACTTTCTTTCCGTTGCGCAAAACGAAGAAAAATTTCAAGTTTTTTCAATCTATTTTATTTAAAGTATTGGTATAGAAATAAAAAATAAAACATACATATTTAAAGACTACATCAAAAGTTCAACAAAACAAGTGGTGACAAGAATATTTTATTTTATCATATAGGCCATGAAAAAACACAAATAAATATAAATTTCTGTGAAATTGGAATAGTACTCTGAGAAGAAAGTTTTAGAATAGAGAGAGGAAAATAATATAATTGTGACACTTCTAATTTTTTTCATTTAATTTTTAAATTTGTTATTTTTATTTTTTAATTCCACATATTTTTATAGAGTACTCCTTATTCCGTAAAAAAGACTCCGTGGTTTGTACTCCGTATTAAAAAAGGGCTCTATTCCGTCACATTTCACGATCTTCCTTTTCTTGTTTGCCTGATATGTGCAAACCCAGTTTCTTCGAGAGAAGAACTTCAAGCAGACAATCCCAGCGGTGAAGGTGAGAGATGGAGAAGAAATCACCCATGAAACGGCCACAGCGGCACTCAGAAGAGCAGTTAATTTCTTTTCAGCACTGCAAGCCTCCGATGGCCATTGGCCTGCTGAAAATGCGGGTCCATTGTTCTTTCTTCCACCTTTGGTCAGTCACACCCCTTCAAGTGTTCGATGAAATGCCTGTTCCAGTCTTCTTCTTTTTGTTTACACTTTCTCTTTTTATCGAATTTCAGGTTATGTGTATGTACATTACCGGCCACCTCAGTACTGTTTTCCCACCAGAACATCGTAGGGAAATTCTTCGATATACATACTGCCACCAGGTATATGCTCCATTAACTTATTAGCTCCTCCCTTTGGCATTAACATTCTGGAAATTTGTCCCTCTGACCTAAATACTTGGGCCTAACACAATTGTTTTATAAAGTATAAACTATGTGATGAAATTTATGCAGTGAATAGAAACAATATGAACCAGGTATTAAATAAATGGAGAGAGATGCAAGCTCGGTTTTGAAACAAACTTTTTTGTTGATAAAGTACTACTATTGGAGAACTTTTCAACTTAAATGATGTTTGACATTGATCAAATATCTAAAAGAAATGTTCGGTAACTAATTTTCTTTGGATCTTTTAGCCCAAAGAAGTAATTAATTCACAACTTTATTTTACAAAATCCTTAAGATTGAAGTTTTTTTATGTTGTTATTTTTTTTACTCCGTACAAAATAACATGGGGCAGGCTGGGTGAGGGGTTTATAGGGGGAGGGTTACGAGGGTAGAAACCACCTCAATATCAAATGAAGCATTCTAGGGCCCCCAAATGGACAAGTTTCATGAGGAGTGCTAGGACAACCTCACTTGGGGTACACCAAATGTACACCAAGGCAAAGATAGGCACACACAGTGTGTGCACAGACATTAAGTGTGTGCGTGGCTATTTTTACCTTGGTGTACACTTGGTGTACACCAAGTGAGGTTCCTCAAGTATTTTTCAAGTTTCATAGTGTCATAAACTCATAATATGACATTGATATAACAACAAAAACAACAACAACAACCTAGTAGAATTCCATGGGAGTAGGGCCCGGGGCATATGACACTGATAGTCAATGTCAAAAGAGCATGCCTCGAATTTAAAAATAAAACTACCGTATTTCTAAACATCTTTTATCTATGATGGAGCCAAAATTTTACTATATTTGGATTTGGGGTATTATGGAATAAAACAAATGACTCTTTAAATTGTTGATACTTTTTTCAATAGTGAAGTAACACTTAGTCAATGTAACTTTCAATGCTCATCATGTGTCATCTGGAAACAACCACTCTATGTTTTAAACATAGAGGTCAGGCTATATACATTCAACCCCTCCCTTACCCCGCAATGGGCGAAATCCTTTTAGGCTCTGGGGTAATGTTGTTGTTGTTATATAAGTTCTACAAAACAATAGGCAATATAACTATATAACGTTATCAAATGGGAAATAAAAATCGGCAAAAAAGTGAATAAATTTTGACCATGTGAATATAAACTTCATTTTGAGATGGAGGGATTATTTACAAACAACTCATCTCACCAAACATTTTGTTTAAGAAAAATTGATACTAACAATGAACACAAACATCTAAAGCTTGTGCAAACTAAGCCACTCAGACGAAAAAGGAACATAGACAACAAATTGGGATAGGTAGATACTCTCTCTCTCCCCCTCAAATAAAAGGAGGTTGACTTTACAAAGTTTAAGAAACTTGGTGAAAAGTAAAAATTATGTTAATCAATTTTTTTAAAAAGAGAGAGATATGTTATAAGCGACTCAATCCTCTCTTTTTATAAAAAGAAAAGAAATGGGAAACTTATTCTGAGACAGACGAGAAACGCAAGTTCAAATTTTATTTCTGGATGAAGGGAGTACATAATTGCATTTATTCTTACCCAAGTTCTGATATCATTGTAAGGGAGCGTTAGTAGTATGCTTCCACTACTTTTAACATCTTTAATACTCCACCTGTCCCAAAAAAAGATTCTTCACTTTTTTTTGACACTATATAAAAAAGGTTCCTTTTTCTATTTTCGGATTTCTTTTTTTGTGGCTTACCATATTTCTCTCTCCTCTGCATCACTTTCAACCGCAGAGTTTTACTTTTCTTAAACTTTGTGCCTAGTCAAATTAGGAGGTTTTTTTGGGACGGAAGGAGTATTATATACATACCCCGTCATTGAAAGAATTTACAGTTTCAGTTCATGAAAATTAAGAAAAGTGTTCAAAAGATGAGGAAAAGTGTAAAGTTTGTGGTTAAAACTGATTCGGAAGAGAGAGAAATAAAGATGTCCACATAATTGTTTTCTAAAAAGGAAAGTGGAAAAGTGTAAAGTTGATTTTTAGATATCCCTAAAAGGAAAGTGTAACATTGTTTCATAATTCATATACAGAAGGAGTATGTAAGAGTGTAAGGCATGCAAATAGATCTTAGCTACACGTTTAGTTCAATGGTCAAGAGTTCACTTCTCACTCGAAGCATATTTATTTATTATAATTTTTATATTCACTCACACAAAATATCCATTTAGCGTAAATGGAGTTAAACATGGTGTAAGCATTCTTACTGCTGTGGTAAATGAAGGAGAAAGTACGAACTCTCTCAAAATGGTGTAAATGGAGTAAGATGTAAACGAACAGAGAAATAAAAGTGCACAATGCATCTTGAGCAGCTCTTGAATACACTAATTATTTGTGTGTGTGTGTATGGAGTGTGTGTGTGTGTGTGTGTGTATGTATGTATACACACACACACACAACACACACACACACACAAGGTAAGGGTGCACCATGAATATGGTGCACTGAGACTATGGTATAATTTGCCTTTTTACACTCAGAAATGCAATATTTTTGTTGGATTTAGAATGAAGATGGTGGCTGGGGATTCCACATAGAAGGTCACAGCACTATGTTCTGTACTACACTAAACTACATATGTATGCGTCTTCTTGGAGAAGGGCCGGATGGCGGTGAGAACAATGCATGTGCTAGAGCAAGGAAATGGATTCTTGATCACGGAACTGTTAAAGCCATTCCTTCTTGGGGAAAGACTTGGCTGTCGGTAGGATTACATTCATCGTTTTCAAACTACTTAGTATAAACTACTTAAAGCCATTATGCATGCACGTATGTATGTATGATTAACTAAATTTATGCCAAGATCTTGGTGACAAGTTTTTATATTATCTTTAGATACTTGGAGTATTTGACTGGACTGGATGTAACCCAATACCGCCTGAGTTTTTGATGCTTCCATCTTTTCTTCCCATCCATCCAGGTAAGTAGAAATATTTTGGTATGAAACTTGAAATGTTAGGGAACTTTCTTAGCTTTTTTATAACAAAAAGATATTCATGTAGGGACGACATGGCTTAATATTGTTTTAAGTGCATTAAACGGTGGAGTATACCGGCTCAAACTTATAACAATAATGAACAATCACTTTATATTGGACCTGGCATGCGTAATAAGTTGACATTACTATCACTCTTTCTTTGAGTTAAACATTAGATTTCTTTTGTCTTTATGGCAGCAAACATGTTATGTTACTCTCGAATGGTTACCTTGCCCATGTCTTATTTATACGGAAAGAGATTTGTGGGCCCAATTACGCCTCTCATTTTGCAACTGAGGGAAGAGCTGTATGATGAACCATTCAATCAAGTGAACTGGAGGAAAACACGCCATTTATGTGCGAAGGTAGTATTGTTTTCAGAAATCAAGTCCGTCATGTATATTATTTCACACAGTTCGATCTCAAACACATTTTTGTTTATACAGGAGGATCTATACTACCCTCATCACTTAATACAAGACTTTCTCTGGGATAGTTGTTACATCCTTACTGAGCCTTTACTAACTCATTGGCCCTTCAACAAGTTAAGACAGAAAGCTCTTGAAGTTACCATGAAACACATACATTATGAAGACGAGAACAGCAGATACATCACAATTGGGTGTGTGGAAAAGGTAAGGAAGCTAAAAAGTAGTGTTTAACTTTATATTTTATGTCGAATGGGATTTCTAAAATGCATTGCACTTGCAGGTTCTGTGTATGCTTGCTTGTTGGGCTGACAATCCAAACGGTGATTATTTCAAAAAACATCTTGCCAGGATCCCTGATTACCTATGGGTTGCGGAAGATGGAATGAAAATGCAGGTTGATAATTCATAATTGTGATGTTGACTCCCAAAATCTTTCTCTCACAAGTCCTTTATCGAGGCCATTTCATAATAATAGTCATTTAGATTTGCTAACTTTGATGGTTGGTGTTGGACCTCAGAGCTTTGGGAGTCAGGAGTGGGATACTGGGTTTGCTATTCAAGCGCTGTTAGCTAGTAACTTGACTAATGAAATAGAAGATACTCTCCGAAAAGGACATGATTACATTAAAAAGTCTCAGGTTTGAGACTCCGTAGCTTCTCTCAGTAAAACAGTTGATTAACTAATTTCTTTCCTGGTGTGCTTTGTATTTTAGTAATTACGACCAAACATGTACAATGTTTTCTTACAGGTCAAGGATAATCCTTCTGGTGATTTTAAGAACATGTATAGGCACATTTCTAAAGGGGCATGGACATTTTCAGACCAAGATCACGGATGGCAAGTTTCTGATTGCACTGCTGAAGGGTTGAAGGTATCTTATCTACATATACACTAAATATATATACTATTGTAAAATGAAAGTAAAACTAATCTGTTCTGCCACCATTTAAATCTTGTTTCCAGTGTTGCCTTATCTTCTCTACATTGCCTCCTGAAATTTTTGGCGAGCAATTGGAACCTGAACAGTTATATGATGCAGTCAATGTGTTGCTTTCCTTCCAGGCAAGGATCAAGTTTTGATCTGATCAAATTTTCTTTGTATTCCAAGTTACTTTCAGCAATAGAGAAGGGTGGGATCATCTGTTGTTTGCTCCATAGTACAAATACATCCTAGAGTAAAAAGAACACAGCAACAATCACTTACCCAGTGAAGTCCCATAGTTCTACATCCACCTTTTGATCAATAGCTAATCTAACAAACCACCAATCAACATCTTTTCAGCACATCATGTTCTTTCTCTTATGCTCCCTAAAAAAGTCGTAGAGGACACCAAGCCTAAAAGCGTTCCAAGCCAAACTCGCTAAACTTTAGAGTTTCTTCAAGTAATAGGCTTCTGAAAAAATGATGCAGCATTAGTGGAATGAGTAGCTTTCTATTCCTTTAAGACAATACACTTACGATCATTCACACTGTAAGTAGAGACACCTCTCGCTGTCCTGTATTGTATTGTCTTTGCCTCTGGTACACAACAAATGATGCTTAACCCTGCCCAAGAATCTCCCTCCCACCAATTGCACACATATGACTTTAGCTTACCTGGTCTCAAAATGCATTCAACTTTGATCACCTGGTCTATGCCCCTATACAAATAATAATAATAATATAAAAATGAATAATTACACTACCACGACCACCAACGACAACAAGACCTAAAAGTGCAACTATGTTTGAAACTTGGAATTCAACATAATACCGCTTCTATGAAAAACTCTAATTTGGTTGTTTATATGACAAAATCTAATAGCAAATCAAGTATGTTAGCATAAGTTTGGTTACTGATACCATCCATTATAAACAATATGGCAGAGCAAACACGGTGGGGTGACTGCATGGGAGCCTGTTAGAGCCCCAGATTGGCTGGAGGTATTTCTTCCTACATTATTAAGGGATATAATATATTTGCTTTGATATAATGACATTGGCAATGACAATGATTCCATTCAAGCTTTTTGATGTACTCTGTACGACCAATCATTACGAATAGAATTTACTTTTCACTTTTTTGGGTTGCTTATGCAGATACTAAATCCAACCGAATTTTTTGCTGACGCTCTGGTGGAGCATGAGTAAGATCTATCAATCTAAATGCATTTTTCAATTTAGATTGTACTAGTAGAGATATGCATTTTGTTGTTGAGAAAAACTTAAATTTGTCATCCAGGTATGTTGAGTGCACTGGCTCATCAATTCAAGCTCTTGTCCTGTTCAAGAAATTGTACCCTGGACACCGAACAAAAGAGATAGACAATTTCATCACCAATGCTACAAAGTACCTTGAAAATATTCAAAAGCCCGATGGTTCGTGGTATGTTAATTCACTAATAGTTGTACTGTATTTGTTTTCTTCATGTACAACTTTATAAACCATCTCAAAAACTTAGGTACGGATTTTGGGGAGTTTGTTTCACATATGCATCTTGGTTTGCCCTTGGAGGCCTAGCAGCAGCAGGGAAAACATATAACAATTGTGCAGCTGTCCGAAAAGGTGTTGATTTTCTGCTAAGAATACAGATGGGTGATGGCGGCTGGGGAGAGAGCTATCGTTCTTGTCCTGACCAGGTAATACTCGGAGAAGTGATCTGCTCAAGAGGCTTAATCAAGTACTCCACATCCCACTCTCACTCACTTTCTCTCCAACCTAAGTTTCATTTGTAATGCCGAGTGAGCAACCTAATTTTTTCACCACTTTCTAAATTTTCAATAAATTTTTACAAGGATTGTTCTGTCCATTCGCAATAACACAGGGGCACATTGCAATTCTCTCATGATTTACCTCATTTCTTAATAAATCAGAATCACAAATTAGTTTTGTTGGCGAGCATATAATAGAAGATTTTTGTTGGTGGGCCTGGGAAGCACTTATTATTTGATACTGAAAGCAGGTTTATCGACCGCTTGAAGGAAACCACTCAAATTTGGTACAAACTGCTTGGGCCATGATGGGGCTGATTCATTCTGGCCAGGTAAATGACTATTTTGGACACCACTTGAATATGGTAACCGGTGAAGTTCTTAGAAATAATTATGTAAAACAATTTGAATGTCATCTACAAAATGAGATCATCTGCTCTTGTCGTTGTGAGATAGGCGGAAAGAGATGCAAAGCCTCTCCATGCCGCGGCAAAGCTTATTATAAACTCTCAGATGGAAAATGGTGACTTCCCTCAGCAGGTTTGAAATCAAGCATTACCCTTACCGCTGCAGCAAAATATCAGGACAGATTAAGTTCTGAATTTATTATGCTCTTCGTTTTTTTCTTTTTTTCGTGTTTGGCAGGAAATTACAGGAGTTTTCATGAAGAACTGCATGCTTCACTACGCAGGATACAGAAATATCTATCCTTTATGGGGTTTGGCTGAGTACCGGAAGAGGGTGCCTTTACCGTCGTCGTCATCATCACCATCATCATCCGCAAAAATCTAAACTGTTTATAAACTCCATTTCCTTCAACATCATCATAATAAGGGATCTGTTCGATTTGGTTCTTCCATTCATTTTCTATACTTGAATCCATGAATCCTTTAGTAGCTACTGTGTATTACTCCGTAAATACCTTAAGACTCTATTTGTACATGTGAACAAAGTAGTCCATCCATATGCATTTACCCTCTCTGGTTATTCATTGTAAATTTTTAATAAAGGCCCAAGTCAAATTGACACATTATACTCTCTTTGCTTCTTACTCTCTTGTGAAGTTTTTGATAGTAAATGGAGCAATGAATTAGATTCCAACAGAAAATGGCTCTCTATTTAATAGGGGTAACACTGCATATATTTTTATCTCCACATTCTTTTAGGCTATGTTGTGTTTGCCTGATGATCTTCTAATTTTTTGAAGTTCTGATCTGATCTGATATGAATTTGATTAAACTTAAAATTAAAATTTTCCTTATAATACTTATAATAATAGTTATAATCATAATAATAAAAATAGAAATAATAATAATAATAATAATAATAATAATTAATCTAATAGTAGCAATAATAATAATAGTTATAATCATAATAACTACTCCGTATAATAATAATAACTATAATAATATTACTAATCATAGCAATAATAAAAATAATAATAGAAATAATAATAGTAATAGTAATAATAATAGTAGTAATAATAGTAATAATAATAATAGTAATAGTAATAGTAATAATAAATATAATAATAGTAGTAATAATAATAGTAATAATTATAATAGGAACAATAATATTATTATTAATATTAAAAGTAATAATAATAATAGTAATAATAATTATAATCATAATATTAATAGTAATAATAGTAATAGTAATAATAATACTAATAATAATGGTAATAAGAGTAATAATAATAATAATAATATTATTTATTTTGTTTAGATCTGGTCTGATCTAATCTAATCTGATTTTAATAAGAATAAGTAATAAGCAGAAAAAATAAATTGAACGGAACGCTGCCTTAGTAGCTTTCACTGCTTTATGTATTCATTTATGTGGAATCATTACAAAACCTTGGGAGAAAGACAAAAGTAGGACTAAAACATTGAAAATATAGCAAAATAGAACTTTCATGTTTTTATTTTCAAAATAGGACTTAAAATACATTTACATTACCAAACATGGTCATGTAAATTACCAAAAAGTATAGTAATGTGCACATGTACAATGCCACATTACAACCACATTACCACATTGTAAAATTCTATTTCGGGAAAAAAAACATTAAAGTCCTATTTTAGGCCTTGCTTGGAAAGAGCATTTTCAATTAGCGTTAGCATTTTGGATAAAATTTTAACGGTGTAGATTAACACTGAAAATGCTAACGCTAAAGGCTACCGTCAGATAGCCTTTTCAAAACGCTAATGCTAACCTCTAACGCCGATGCCAAACGTGATCGTAGTATTTTTTTCTATGTTTTAGTCCTATTTAGGGTGATTTCTACAAAACGTACGTTCGAGTAGGTTTTAGTGCTAACTAGGTGGAGACAATATAGGAGTAGATTCCGAAAGTCAAGCCTATAAAAATGGAGGAAGTCTATTGCCCTGCATCAGGCCGGTCCCGAAAAATGAAAAAATCAAATTGGCTCGGTCCGAAATTTACATTTTGGCCCTATTTTATTTTTTTAGAATACTTATGCTTTAAAATTATAAACAAATTTAAAAATATGGGGCCCTAAAAATTTAAGGGCCCTGTGCGGTTGGCCACTTTGCATACCCTCCGGGCCACCCATGGCCTGCATGCAGTTTTATAATGAGTTTTGTGGTTTTGTATGACTATTTATTTTGATGGAGTGTGGTAATGATAGAGTCTTAGATGAGACGAATAGAACTAGGGAAATCAAAATAGAATCTTTCTATTTTTATCCTAACTAGGATCTATAATGGGTCTATTTGGTGATATCATTAAAGGTTAGCGTCAGCGTTTTAAAAAGACTATCTAGGACAACGTTTTCAAGTTAATCTACATCGTTAGAATTTTAACCAAAATACTAACACTAATCAAAAACGCTAATTCCAAACAAGCGCAATATCAACAATGTCGATATATAATACAAAAAAATAGTTAGGGCTGTAAATGGATAAACGAATATTCGATTACCGCCCGCATCCGTATCTATTTATATGGAAAATATCCACATCCGTTGAAAGCGGTTATTATCCGTATCCGATTGCTAAAAGGATACGGATTTGATAATCATACATCCGATCCATTTATAATCCGCTCCGCATTGACATCCGTTCAAAAAATCGTTTATCCGTGTATCCGATCCATTATACATAATTTTTCCTAATTTTTTATTTTTATATTTTGTTTCTCTAATGGTATATCAAAGTATAATATGAAGTCATCGTTGACTATCATAAACTATAAACAAATAAAAAAATAATTATCCCATAAAAATTATAGTTGATTTAATAATATTTTGATTTAGTTTAATTAAAAATTAAAGTATTGTTTAATTTGGTTTTAAGAATTGGAAATGGATACAGATATATCCGATATCCGACCGATATCCGATGGATGCGGATATAGTTTTGATCTTCAGTATATGTCAAGATACGTATCCGAATTCGATATCCGGCAAAAATAAACGGATACAGATTTGGTAATGGCACATCCGATCTGATTAATATCCGTTTACACCTCTAAAAATAGTATAGAACACTAATATACAGTGCCACATTTTCACAGTACAATAATCATACTTCTTCTGCTCGGCATGGATCTTTTCATTATACATTACAAGGTTTGATCGATTGTATTTTTAATTTAATTTATTTGATTGTAGGTGTAAAATTTTAAAAAAAAACTATATTATAAAAACCTGCATAAGAAATTCTACAGAACAAGAGGTGAAAATGCATTGTGAAAATAAACAATGTGAGTAATGCTTGATCCTGTGAATAATATTATATGAGAAGATCTATGTGGGACGGAGGGAATTTTGAAGATAAAAACATATCAATATTATTTTGACAATAAAAACTATATTGTAAAGACCTGCATAAGAAATTCTACAGAACAAGAGGTGACATGACTAATTTGTTTTATAAAATGCGTTGTGAAAATAAACAAACAAAGTGAGTAATGTTTGACTCTGTGACTAGTATTATATGAGAAGATCTATGCCGGACGGAGGAAATTTTGAAGATAAAAACATATTGATGGTGTAAATATAGATGGGTGGGATAACCAGGTTTGACCTGGACACACTCGACTCGTAATAAAATACACACAACAAGAACACAAAGTATGACCTAGACTGGGTAAATCTCCTCAGTCTGAATTATATTTCTTACTCTATCTCAAGAGTAAACTTTAGTGAGTGAAAAATTGGATCCCCCCCTCTATACAATATCATCATATTTATAGAGGAGGATTTGTGACATTCCTCTGTTCATCCATGGACAAAATAGGAAGCTCATGGGAAGGTCACTGTAGTTAATAGAAGCACTGTACAATCATAGACTTGCTACTAATACAACCAAAAAGCACTGTTCAATCAAAGACTAAAATGAATATTATCAATCCAATCAACCCTGCAAAATGACAAACATCTCTTTCACTGTGTGCCTCGTGATGGATGAGCGGCGGGGTGTTCCCTTGATCTTTAACGTGGTTCGCCATGCCTAAGAGACTGGACCAATATTAGCCAAGTCAAGTTACGTGACCGGTCACCTTTCCTCAAAGGTTTCCCGGTCATCTTTGAGTTCAGCCCGTCTCTCTGGTCCTCTGAAATATCCTTCGTAACATTAGGTGACGATTTGACTATCGCCCAAAATGTGACCGGTCAATTTTTTGAAGGAAGTGACCGGTCATAATTTGACTTTTTGAAGGAAGTGACCGGTCAATTTTTGACCCGTCCCAATCGAAGAGTTGTCCTCATTTGGTGATCGAAGAAAGTGACCGGTCATGTTTTGACATGTCTCTTTCAGTTATCCGGGTGGGTATAAGGATATATCCATCACATATCAATATTATTTTGACAATAAAAACTACCCGGAGTATATTGTAAAGACCTGTATAAGAAATTCTACAGAACAAGAGGTGACATGACTAATTTGTTTTATAAAATGCGTTGTAAAAATAAACAAACAAAGTGAGTAATGCTTGACCCTGTGACTAGTATTATATGAGAAGATTTATGCCGGATGGAGGGAATTTTGAAGATAAAAACATATCAATATTTTTTTTGCATGTAAAAACATATCAATATTATTTTGACAATAATGGCAGTATTTACTTATGTGTTGTAAAAACATATAGGGTCTAAATTTATTCCAAATTCAAACTCAAAATGCATTACCTAAGCTCACTCAATCCAAGTTCGACTCCAACGACCAGTTTCCCTGTTCTAGGAGTTAAACATGATAAAAGTATAAAGATAAGACTTTCACTTTTTTAATTCCAAAATATAATTACAATTTTAATAATATGATCATAAAATATCAAAAAATACTATGGAATATCAATATAGAGATTGAATTTAATTGAAAGACACCAAAACAGTCAATATTTTACTCCGTATTTATTTACACTTTGGGTAACAACAAATGGAGCGGATAAATACATACAGTGAGCGAGTCTTCGCAGGCCCAGACATCCATCCATCCATCCCATTGTCTTTCTTCATCCCTTCACTGTTTGCCCTTTCCGATTCGCGTTGGTAGAGATCGAGATGGGTTGGGTCGGAGATCAGATCGATTCCATCAAGTCCATTCAGTTCAGGCAACTCCTCACTCAAGCTATTACTCTAGGTTTCCCTCCCTCCCTCCCTCCTATCTGTACTCAAATTATGTGCGTCCGTCCAGATATGCTTGTAAAATTGTGAATTGATTCATACTCATATATGTATCCCATCGGGGATCGTGATATTTTCTGCTGCGAATATGGATTGATTCTGGTGTAAAATCTAGTTTTTCCGAATGGTGTTATTATTATTATTATTATTTTTGCTTCTTTTATATAGTAAACTTGATCAAATCTTGGAATGTATTGCAACATTGTTAATCTGATCATATACCATTGCTGTCTCTGAAACCCCATGGTGAATGCAATTGAAATGTGCTGGGCTTATGCCCTTACATTTCACAGTTGTAGCTCTTATTTAACCTAGAAAAAGGCTAGTGGGCCATGTATGGGAAACATATGTCTGTGTGAGCAAAATAAGATGGGGGTAAAGCTTAAGGTCACTCTAGCACAGCTCTCATATGTTTGCAATCAAAATTTTTAAGAAAGCTTGGAATGAATTACTAGACTTTTGAATTTCCGCGACGGAAACTAGATCAAGGAAATGATTAACTACGAGTCTGTTCATACTCGAATGTGGTTTTTATTGATGCATTTATCCTATCTGGGAGATATATTTTTGAGTTGGCAGTAAGGGATACCTCGTGCATTTAATGAGGTCATCTGTTTATTTTGAAGATATTTGAGTAAAACTCAAGATTTCCATTTTGTCTTAATTTCTGATAGTTTAACATTAAGTTTCCTGAGATTTTTATTGTTCCATTACTTTCAGGTATGATAGTTACTTCTGCATTGATTATATGGAAGGGGTTAATGTGCGTAACTGGCAGTGAATCGCCAGTGGTGGTTGTTCTTTCGGGAAGTATGGAACCCGGCTTCAAAAGGGTGAGCTTGATAATGGCTAGGGCACTGAGAATTTATGCATTTATTGGGCTCTTGTGTCTGCATACTCACTGTTCATGGGACTCATTCTTATTTATGGCTTGTTATATAATTAACTCTTTACTATCCTACAGGGTGACATATTGTTCTTGCGCATGACAGAAGATCCTATTCGAACTGGAGAAATAGTTGTGTTTAATATTGATGTGAGCCCTTCTTTGTCTTTAAGTCATTAGAATTTTATTTTTGCTATTCCTAGATGCACATTAAGTTACCACAAAGTTGACAAAAGCAACTCATTCCTGTAGTTTTTTATTAGGTGGTATTTTGTATGTTTATCGTGGTATTCCTTCACAACATCTCGCATCTCTGAAGAAACTTTGTTATCTTTGTTCATCCATCCACACTCTCCCACTCTGGCACATTTCTAAAAATGAAGCTATTCATGGTGTTCCTGTTCTTTTGAAGAATAAGTGTCTGCACCGATAAATGATACAAAATGAAGTACACAACCTTTTTCTATATGACTAAATTAAAGTCATTTAAAACACCTGACAAATAGAAACTAGAAAGTCTCATACTTTCCCAATGTTATTGAAAAGTCTAGTCCCTTAGTCCCTTAATGTTTTGGCATTTGGCTGACTGATATTCAGTTGGAGATTGAATAGTCTGTAGTTCTGTACAATTTCCATTTGCATATAAATCATACCTTCCATGTGAATTCTCTTGAATGTTTGCATTCTGAATAGAATGGAGCCCATAAAACGTAATCCGATTGGTATTGTTTTGCTTAGTCATTTTATGTTTAAACTTTTGCTATTTGTCATCCATGTCAAGTGATTTAACTGCACAAATTCTATTCATGTCTGGCTCTTTCGATATTATAGCTTGTGATGTTAACTTTTACATACTATGTACTCTTCTACATAAGCATGTCATATGACCGCCATTAGTTCTTTGTGTTGCACAGGGACGTGAAATTCCAATAGTCCACAGAGTGATAAAGGCAAGTTTTTTTTTGCAATATCATCTTTTCAAGTTTTTTTTCTTTCTAATCATGCATCTTTTCTAGAAAACTACTTCACAGCATACTCATTCTGATCATCTATCAAAGCCATTAATCTTTAATACAAGCTTTTTTTCTCTTCAAGAAGGAGGTCTAATTTTATAACCTATTACAATGTAAAAATCTGGAAAAAATGAATATGCACTGTTTCATGGGTATCTATCTGTTAGTTTGCCACCACAAGGAAATGTGGAACAATGCGGTTGCCAAATGTCAACTTAGTTTATTACTATGATATTTGTTTGGTTGTAGGTCCATGAGCGCCAAGATACTGGAGAAGTTGATGTGCTAACAAAAGGTACATTTTGTGCATGTTCTTTATATAACTGCATGAGTCGGGAATTATATGGACATTTCTTTCCCAAATTTCCTACTCCTTTTGCCACCTTCTCATTTGAAATTTAAGCTTCCAAGTGAACCCGATATGTTGTTTGGCATTCGTTTATCATTATTTTTATTGTCATTGTTTTTTTGGTGATCATTTGAATCTACAGGAGACAATAATTTTGGGGACGATAGAGCTCTGTATGCCCAAGGTCAGCTCTGGTTACAACGTCAGCACATCATGGGGAGAGCTGTCGGGTGAGTGTAAGCTAACGCTGTTTGGCTGTTAGAGTTTGGCCTTAACATTTTGAAAACGTGATCCAAGAGTAGCTTTTTAGGCTTTAGTTTTTAAATGCTAATCTGCACCTTTAAAAATTTATACAAAACTCTAACGCTAATTACAGACACTATTCCCATTTCCCAAACGGAGCCTAAAAGTGATTTTGATTCTTCGTATTTGCTAGTTTCTACTGTTCATAGAAGGAAACGCTTCCCAATATATGATCCTAGCTTCTAACAGAGCAGACCTGAACACCTCATTTATACAAGTATTACCTGCTGATGAACAGTTCACCAAGTTAATATCAAGTGCATTGTTATCAACACAATCACAGTCAACTTTAACCCTTCTCAAATCTCGACGTCTCTTCATCGCCATCTTCCACAATGGAAGAAAATCGTCATGGTGGCATAACGTTGGATGATGATATTTGATAACTCAAAGCATGGAATTAAATAATTTAATATGTTCTTTGACTTCTTTTTGTGCTTATTATTTTTGGTGGTATGTTATTTTTGAAGATTGAAGGAGATTTGTTTCTTATGAACCGTTTGTTATGTGACTTTATGTGCTACCTTTAAACATAGTTTTGTTTTGGTAATGATATTTTGTCATATAAATATATATAGTTATCTTGGGTCAATGAAGATATATACTCCCTCTGTCCACAAATAAACTTCCCAGTTTGACTCGGCACGCAAATTAAGGTAGAGTAAATATGTGTTTGACTTTCCCAAAATACCCCTCCCTTCTCCTTCACCCAGTCAGCCTCCCAACTTCTCCAATCCTCCGTCAACACAACCCAATGGCCACCCTCCATCTCCATCTCCCCCTTCGTCCAACATATTGAAAAAATAGATCTAAAAAATGAAAATACAAAATCGGAAACAAAGAGGATGCCGCCTGCAGAGATCTATTTAGATCTGAGGGATTTTTCCTTCTATTCAGATCTGAAGGGAGTTGCACATAAAATATTCTAAGGTCGCCACCGTCTGATTCGACGTCATCTAAATCGTTGGGGAAGGAAGCCGAGCCGCCTGAGCAGTAACACAAACTGGATCAGAGAGGATGGAATTAACAAAATCAGAAGAATGAGAGGATTGAGAGAGAGAGATACAGATTATGATGAAGAAACTAAAGAAAGAGAGGTGGAAGAGGATGGAGGGAGAAATACTGAGTGGCGAGAGAGAGGTGGGTGTTTAGGATGATAAGGGTAGTAGTGTCTTTTTGAGAGAAATTTTTTGCCAAAAAGGAAATGGGAAGTTATTTTGTGGACCAACAAATAAGGAAAGGGAAGTTTATTTGTGGACGGAGGGAGTATAACATTAAAAATTTCAATCCTAATTGTGATTTGTCAACTAGTAGGCTGACTAGTCGACTAATCCACTAGTCTCCTCTTCACCAACTCGACTTGACTTTCCGACTTAACAGATCAAGTGTTCATCTTTCTTTTTGGTGGTCCAGCTGTGTTGTTTGACAGTATTCTTAATCTCACCCCCTCAATTTTCTGGTTGTTTTATTGCAGGTTCTTGCCGTATGTGGGCTGGGTAACAATTATTATGACTGAGAACCCTATTATCAAGGTCTGTATATAATTCCTAAATGCTCTTCCACGAGGAGATGGATAATCTCCTGCGCTACAATGGCGGTCCAAATTGACTTGGAAGATGTGAAAATTACTCCAAATTAATGTGGACCATTGCTGTAGTAACTCCTGCTTCCTTCCCCAATGTTTACTTCCCTTTCCCCACTCGTTTAATAGTTTATGAGCACTACATTCCTGATAACACCAAAAGGAAAAAAAACATAGATCTGTGTGGAACAACTAAATAGTTTGACCTGATTTTGTTTTGCTTGCAGTATATTCTGATAGGTGCTTTGGGGTTGTTGGTCATCACATCAAAAGAATAGGGCAACTATGGAATGGAACCACACGGGTTCAATCAATTTCTACTATATAGTGTTTTATCTCTAATTGCGCTTGTCCCCGGCATGTCTAACTCTAACACACGCTGTTTATGGGCCTGTGCAACTCTGCTGATGCGTGTGTTGTGGGAAGGAAATATAGGTGAACAATGGTGTAAGCTCCCTCGATGTTATGATTTTCATTTATATACAAGACATAATCATAATCCTAGGTTTATATGAACAGATTTATCTTGCTACAACTATTGAGTTCCTTTTTTTTATACTTTCTTTTCCTGTCCTATGCTTTTTTGCCAACCCTTATACCAAGCAACATTTCAGACATGTGTGTTAGTTCCTTGCAGTGCTCAGTTGTAAACGTAGCTGACATTATTTTTTGACAAAACGAGTAGCTTTATTTAGGAAAGATTGTATTGTCCTGTCCTTCACCATGTGAAGACTTGAAACATTCATATTCCACGATCTAGGAGACTTGATTCCACTAGGAGTCTTGCAAATATGGAAGTAATCTCAGAGAGGGGAGAGGGAAGCATGCAATGAATTAAGACCATGCGATGTGGGTGGCCTGTGGTGTGCCGTGATGGCCACGTGGTGCCACTTCACCCCCTTTCACACCGTGTACCCTGCCGCCCTAAGGTCTGACCGTGATGGTGGTCATACCCATCACAGTCACCACGACACCCCCCCTCCCTAACGGCTAGTTTTCCTCTTTTTTTCTATTATTTAAACGCATCCTCCTCACTCCCCTTAAACACACTTTCAACTCTTCTTTTCTACTACTATTCTAAATTTTCATCCTCTTTTCTCTCTCACAATGTAGATGTCTTTTGATTTTGATGAAGTCGACACGCTCTTCATAAATACCATGGCCCAGATGGTTTAGATTCTTACACAACAATAGAAAAACAACAAACCTCTTGAATTGCGTGGAAGAAGAGCTATGAACAGAGATAGAATCTAAATATTTAAATTAAATATTACCGGGGTATGAAACTAATGCGTTGGTTGGCACGATCGATTAGTTGCGGATTATTTTTCTGCTAATGTGATCTTCACCAACGAACAATTTAGGCGAAGATTTTGCATGAGTCATTGTTTTTTCTCTGCATTGTGAGCGATTTGGCGGGTGCAATTCCTTTTTGTCTTGTTGCAGCATGATGCCCGATATAAAAGTTGGGTTTTTAACGTTGCAAAAGTGCACGACAACGATGCAACAATTGCCATACGGCAACAATGCAAATGCACTCGATGAGTATCTATGCATGTTCGATTGAACGGTACGGGAATGCTTGTAAGCATTGAAAATGGGTTATTAGATTGTACGCAAAAGATGTGCAAGCGTTGATGTGCAAGCGTTATTCACTGCCCATGAAGCCTGACATAGATTTCTCGGCATGTTTGACGCCGAATTAAAATCCGACGTATGACGAGGAACAGAACAATCGAAATCGAAAGGGAAACGCTAGGGGAGAAAATTCTCTCTAGGGTTTATTCATGCGAAAAATAATTAAGTCTCTCCCAAAGCTGCCCACAAGCCGGGCTTAAATAGCCGAAGAACTGTAAGTAAAGTAGGAAACCCTAAAACATCAAAAAAAGGCCCAAAAATATAAGTGTAAACTTAGTGGGCTAAATAGTGTGGCGGCCCAAAACGCTTCGCTTTCTTACTCCCCTTGAGCTTATCTCGCCTTTCATGGTAGAGAAGCGCTTGGATAGTCGAATCCGACAATTCAGCCTCGTCTAAGTCACTTGCTACTGCATCAGCCTCCCTGGGTTGGAAAGAACTCGTCCTCGAGTTCACATCACTCTCCTAAGCATCCATAAAACAAGGAGTTAGGTTCTTCACATTGAACACGTCAGTCCTCAGATGACCAGGAAGCCGCAACTTATAAGCATTATCATTGATCTTCTGCACTATCTCGCAAGGTCTAATCTTCCGCTCCTTAAGCTTATCGTACTCACCAACAAGGAAGCGATCTTTAGTTAATACAACCCAAACAAAATCACCGACATCAAACAGAACTTGACGACGATGTTTGTCCACCCGGGCCTTGTACCTGTTGTTGCTCTCCTCAATCTTGCTCCGCACCTGCTCATGAATTCCTTTCAGATGCACTGTCATCTCCTCGGCTCTAGGATGAAAACGCCCCACACGTGGAATAGGGGCCAAATCTAGAACCCCTGTCGGGTTCCGACCATAGACAACCTGAAATGGACTCATGCCAGTGGTCCTGCTCGTCGACCTGTTGCAGGAAAATTCTGCTTGAGGGAGAGCTAAGTCCCACTGCTTCGGCTTTGACCCAGCCAAGCAACGAAGGAGGTTGCCCACACTGTGATTCACCACCTCTGTCCGACCATCCGTTTGGGGGTGATAGGCGCTGCTGAAATTTAAATGAGTACCCAACTTTTCCCATAAACTCTTCCAGAACATGCTCATGAACTTCGTGTCACGATCTGAAGTGATGGATCGTGGAACTCCATGCAACCGTACAATCTCCTTAAAATAAAGATGAGTAATCCGCACCGCGTCCATGGTTTTCCTACAAGGTACAAAATGCACCATCTTGGAAAACTTGTCAACAACTACAAAGACAGAATCTGCCGCCCTCTGGGTGCGGGGTAAACCAAGCACAAGATCCATGCTAACATCAAACTAAGGAGCTTCAGGAACATGTAATGGGGTGTAAAGACATGCGTTAGTAAGAACTCCCTTTGATTGCTGGAACACATAACAACGATCCACAAAATGGGTCACATCATTTCTCAATTTTGGCCAATAAAAGTCAGCCGACACAAGAAACAGAGTCTTGTCTCGACCAGAATGCCCTTCATTGTGGAGCTCACTGATAATCTGTTGCTGCAAGGAACAATCTGGGATGCACAGTTGCTGCCCTCGAAATAGATAACCATTGTGCACAATAAAATCACATCACTAACCAGAAATTACCTCCATAAATATCTTCCCGAGCGAAGGGTCATCCTTATACATGTCTTCAAACACATCAAATCCTGTCACTCGACTACTCATGGAGGTGAGAAGCATACTGCGCCGACTCAAAACATCGGCAACACGATTCACGCTGCCCGCTTGGTGCTTTAGAGCAAAGGTGAACTCCTGCAAGTATGCCACCCATTTGGCATGTCGCCTATTCAAGTTGTGCTGCCCATTGATATACTTTAAAGCCTCGTGATCAGTAAACAAAATGAACTCCTTCTGTATTAGATAATGGCACCAATGTTTGAGTGACTGAACAATGGCGTAGAACTCCAGATCATACGTGGAGTATTCTTCTGGGCACCTGAAAGTTTCTCACTGAAAAACGCACCCCTCCAATGCCAATGCCGGATGCATCACAGTTGACCTCAAACACTTTGTCAAAATCTGGAAGTGCTAAGACTGGTGCTTCAGTCATCATCTGTTTCACTTGCTCAAAGCTAGACTCCGCTTCCTCAGTCCACTGGAATTCTCGTCCCTTGAAACACTCACTGATGGGTGCAATTACGCTGCTGAAATTCCTGATGAATCTGCGATAGAAGGATGCTAAGCCATGGAAACTACGAATGTCGTGTAGTGTCCTTGGCCTAGGCCACTGATAATTGCCTCAATCTTTGAGGGATCTGCATGCACCCCGTTAGTGGACACCACAAAACCAAGAAACTGCACTGAAGTCGTGAAAAAGAAGCACTTCTTCTTGTTGATGAACAAGCTCTCTGTTTTTAGCACTTCAAACACAACGCGTAGGTGCTCAAAATGGGCAGCCCAAGTAGGACTGTAAATAAGGATATTGTCGAAGTAAACGACCACGAACTTCCCCATAAAAGGTCTCAAGACCTAATGCTTAAAACGCATGAATGTGCTCGGTGTGTTGGACAACCCAAAAGGCATTACCAACCACTCATATAATCCTTGATGCGTCTTAAATGTTGTCTTCCACTCATCTCCGGGCTTAATCCGAACTTGGTTGTACCCACTCTTAAGATCGATCTTGGAAAAGATCTTAGAGCCCGATAACTGATCTAGCATGTTATCAAGTCGGGGAATGGGAAATCGGTACTTCACTGTAATTCGGTTGATTGATCGGCTATCCACACACATGCGCCAAGATCCGTCCTTCTTTGGTACCAATAAGGCAGGAACTGCGCATGGGCTCATACTTTACCTGATATAGCCCCTCTCAAGCAAGTCCACAACCTGTCACTGCAACTCTTCTGCCTCCTTGGGACTGAGACGGTATGCTGGTATGTTGGGGAGGCTAGAACCTGGGACCAAATCAATTTGGTGCTGGATGTCCCTCAACGGTGGTAAACCAGGAGGAAGGTCCTCCGGCATCAAGTATGAGATTGGTTCGGATTGGGTCAAATTGGGTTGGTTCGGATTGGGCAGCTTTTCTTCAGAGACTAGTCATTGCCTAGGGGTCACCTAGTCGCCTAGTCTACCCTAGTCGCCAGTCGACGTGCAAGTCGCCATTTAGAAAACGCCTGGACGACTAGTCGTCGACTAGGCGATGACTTGACAACAATGGTAGCAATGCGGTTAAACATAAGGGGAAGGAGAAAAACTAAACGATTGGCCTCTGAGACCACTGAAACTCCAAAAGCTATCAATAAGCCTCTGTCGAGATCACCAGAAGCCCAAAATAGAGTTGGTCGGTGATACATCGAGGAAGGAGTGGTGGATCTGTGAGGAACCTAAATTAACAATAAGGGATTGAAAGTAAACCTACAAATTAAAAGCCAAGAAAAAAATTAATTGGATTGAAGCATTAAGAAGATCAGTCATTCATTTTTTTTCAAAAAAGGTTTGAAGACACTACCCAAGTAATTGGAGCTTCACCTTTTTATTCAACTAAAGTTTTTAGGGTCGAATACTCATTCTTCAAATATTACAATAGTTTGGTTTGCATGATATTGAGACCAACAATGCCATAGGATGATCCAAGAGGCGTACGGTATTTTGTTTGAAGGAACGATTCGTACTCCTCCTAACCATCTCTCTCACCAATAAACCCCAACCCCGACCTATCCCTCATCCGTTCAATTGCATCTCTCAAATTTGGTTGATTTTGGAGTTAAATTTTGACTCAAGTCAACAAATTTTGGGTGGTGCGACTGAAGGGCGAAAGGTGGGTTCGGGTCGAATTGGGATTGGGGGTTTGCTTAGAGGTAAGAACCATTATTTTTCTAGAACGGACTACTATTTGATTTTCGGATCATCCAATGACATTGTTTGGCAATGTCACGAGAACCACCACAAATACTAAGTCGAATTCATTCCTGTTTAGCAATGTGACAAGAACCACCACAAATATTAACTCGAATTCATTCCTAAAAAAGTCTAATTGAAACTGATGGTGTAAATTACCTAACCGGGTAAACAGTACCAGACCGGGTCTAGGATTGTTTACTAGATTCGGGAAAGTAAGAAGGTAAAACACACAAAATTACCAAGAGGACTGTAGGTGGAAACACCTATAGCCCAATTAATATTTCGAATATATTAGAATGCACGGAAGCTTTTACACGAGAGTTTTATAGAGAAGAAATCAGATCCATTCATTTGAGGGTTACACAAATATTTATAGTAGCTACAGGAGACAAGACGCCGCACATCCACGTCAGGGCACGTTCCGGGGTGGTGCGAGGTGACTCCCTTTGTCCTCTAGCCACCTTGTCACCTAGTGAGGAAGGTGCCTTCAATCGTGTAGTATTCTGGATGGATTATTCAAGTATCTCCAATGATTCTCCACTGATCATGGTCACTACAGTCCAAGCTCCTTTGGATTCTTCTTTGCCGACACTTTCCAACCCTATAAACTATACCGGGTGGTTTCTGAGGGATGAGTTTACTGAAAATAGGGATGAATGGGGGAATAAAGTAGTTTGACCGGTAGACTTTTCGAAGTGTACCAATCATTGGACTCTAGCCACCTTGTCACCTAGTGAGGAAGGTGCCTTCAATCGTGTAGTATTCTGGATGGATTATTCAAGTATCGCCAATGATTCTCCACTGATCATGGTCACTACAGTCCAAGCTCCTTTGATTCTTCTTTGCCGACACTTTCCAACCCTATAAACTATACCGGGTGGTTTCAAGTATCTCCAATGATTCTCCACTGATCATGGTCACTACAGTCCAAGCACCTTTTTACTGTTGTTTTAGGCTTCCCACTCAAGAAAATCAACTGGTTGACTATTTGAACGTCTCCTTTGATAGGTTTTGAGTGGAATACACCCATCAGAAACTAAGGTATTGTAGGATCGTTTTTTTTGGAACTTCCCAGTGGGTCACCCATCCTGAGACTACTCCCGTTCCAGTACGCTTAACTACAGAGTTTTGAAGTTAAAGAGGTGCCAAATGCTTCCTAAAACCAATTGGTGATAGAAAGGTGGACACTTTGTATTTAACCACATCTCTCTGTAGCCCCAAGCCGAGGTAGATTCCTATAGGGCACCCCCTATAGTTCACTACGACAGTGCGGAGCCCCACTACTGAGCGGTGGATGGACAGGAGGGGCTTTGCAAGATACACGACTCGTGTACCTCGTTAGGTTGGGCTGTCAGTACCCGATACCGTGACTAGCACAGTAGCGAATCCCTAAGGGTGATCGATGCTCCCCCATAAGACCAACAGGTATAATGTAACTCGACCCGTTTTGTCATCCCTAATTGTTATTTATAATCCCTTTATTTATAATCCCTAATTGTTATCTATAGCAAAAAAAGCTTAACTACCAAAAAAATGATTTAATGAACACGTGCTATCTTTTCTTTATGAGAACACGTGTCAAGGAGATGGTAAATAACACGTCACTGTATGGTAAAAAACACGTTACTTTTGGAATTAGAATCAAACTTTGATTAAAACTCTAGCGGGCTAATCAACTGATCCAACGACATGATGATTTTCTCATATGGAGGTCACAAATTCCATCTTGAGTAATAATAACTTTACATAATTAATATGTTGAAATTTATGAATATATATTATATTAAAATAAAGTTATTAGTATTTAAAAAAACATTACCCGCTATTTATTACTCTTTTTCTCTTAAAATAATTTACACTATTTTTATATTATTATAATTATTATATCTTGCTAAATTATACGGAGTAATATTTGTTTGATTTTGATAAAAAAGAAATTACCCTAAATAAGACTAAAACATAGAGAAGATACCAAAATATGAGTTCTGTGTTTTTATTTTCTAAATAGGAGTTTGCATTGTAGTAATGTGGCACTGTACATGTGCATTTTATGTAATGTACCTGGTCATTATTGATAATGTAAATACATTTTAAGTCTTATTTTGAGAATAAAAATATGAAATTCATATATTGATATATTTTTAATGTTTTACTCCCACTTTAATTGTTTTTCGACTAGGTTTCAATCATGTTCAATATGATTGTCAACGGATGAGTGCGTCAAACACATTGTTTAAAGAGCAAGTTTAGAAACAAATCTCTAACAAACTTACCATTTCAGATGTAAATTTTCATTTTAAAATTATTTTAGGCTTTTATTAAAATTTACAAATCGTAAGTTTGTGAAATTTGTGACGATTTTATACGCAAATCAAGCATTTCCCTTGTTTAAATAATATAACAACAAAAATTGTTGTCCAATTCAGTGCAGAGGCGTATGCTCTCTATTTTAGTTTGCTTCATTTTATTGATTTTCATGTGATATTATAGAAATCTCGTCTGATATGATTGAATCTGATCTAATTCATTCTGATAGGATTAATTTGATTGGATCTTATCTGATGAATTCTGATTAGATCTGATCTTGTATGATTTGATTGGACGTTATCTAACCTGATTGGACATTATCTAATCTTATTGGGTGTGATCTAACTTGATTGAATCTAATCTAGTTTTAAAAGATATTGTGTGATTTTTTTTGAAAGGAGATATTGTGTGATTTGATTCAAATAAAATTTTAAATTATTATAATAACTTTATTATAGTTATTATTATTGTTATTGTTATTGTTATTGTTAGTATTATTGTTATTATTATTTTCGGCCCGGTTCCATGGCCACTGGTATCCAGTGGCCACGGAAGCCACTGCCCCCTACGAAACTCCGTTCATAAAATTGATGATTCCTACCCCCGGTAAACCCCCCACCAAGTCCCGACCCAAACTCATCACCCCATTTACGTCAATTGCACCTCGTAAGCATAATTGACTCCTACGAAGCCACTGCCCCCCTACCAAACTCATCACCCCTACGAAACTCCGTTCATAAATGTCTCAAAATAGTTCACTCCATGTAAAATACTTACTTTTAAATATTCTTATCAATTTCACACTCTTTTATTTTCGTGAAGATAAAATAAGTAAATTTTTATATGAAAGATAGAGTATTAGTAATAAAGTTATTGCTCCTTCAAACCTTAGTTTTTATATATGTAAATTTAGCCTTCTATTTTTATACTTTTTTAGCGATAAAATTATTTTAAAAAATATACAATTTTGCATGGTTTTTTGGAAGAAGATAATAAATTAGTAATAGATAGAGTATTATGATCACATAAATAATAATAACAATACACAATATTAAATAATAAGTAACAAGTAGTTATATTATTACTTAAGTGAATATAACATTATAATTAATTATTATTAGTAAATTTTATGCAAAATTAAATAATAAATCATAATCACATTAAAAAGGAAATTGATACCATTATTTTTTGGTGAATTATATTATTTTCCAATATTCTTTGCGGAGCTTACGAGAACAGATTTCCAATTTTGTTGATCAGAACTTCAAAATTTATTATTTAGCTACTAAACATGAAGAGATTCCTTTTTTCTATATATCGAGGCTAAAGTATACAAAATTTGACCAAGAAAAGTCAAATGAGAAGATTAAGTTTAAATGGAGAAAGTTTTGTGGAAGATTAAGTCAATTGAGTAAAAAATAAAAATTCATATTCTGTACAAACAAAAAATTATAAAATCAAATTATAAAATAATAAAAATAATATTTTAAAAGTTTAAAATCAGCTTCTAAAATAATAAGTGAAAATTAAAATTCATATTTCTCACTATTTCATAATCAAAATGATACTCTTTTTCTTAAACTTTTAAATTAATATTTGTGACTAACAAAATATTTTTTGTATCTAACAAAACAATTCAAGATGAACAAATAATTAATAATTATGTGAAAAGAATTTAACATAATTATTTGAAAATACCTTAATAAGACTGATTTGAGAAAATATCTTATTAAAAAATACTGTTTTGAGATGAATCAAAGAAATTTATAAATAGGTGACTACAATACTTAAGACTATATTTTCTAGGAAAATGGTATGTGTCATGATTATGTATCTCACTTTTAGATAAATGGGATAATATGTATACTATGAGATTGACTTCGATCATCCACATCTTAAATTGTACTCCCTCCGTCCAAAAAAGTCTGACACGTTTCAAAAAAACTGTGTCTCATAAAGTGCGTAACATTTCTATTAAAAAACCACTTTCATCCCTTACTTTTTCATACCCTACCTATCACATCATACCTTTTTCCTAATTATCTACTCATCACATCCTACTTTTACCCATTACATCAAGGGTATTTTTGGAAAATCAACACCAAAATATCCCTCCCTTAATTTCCCAAAAAGTCAATATGTACCAATCTTTTTGGGACGGAAGGAGTATTACGTTGAACTTTTTTAATAGTAAGATGACTAATTATGAAATGGAATAAAAGTATTTTCATACGATCTGACTATTTTTAAATGATTGAATATTTAAAATAAATAAATTAGGAAAGCGATTTAATATCTATTTTGTACTTTATATTGGTAAATTAATTTACTATATTAACCAAAATAACTTTGTAATGTAACTTATCATTTTTCGTAAGTTGTAACTTAGGATTTACTCAATATATACTTATATTGTGTTATAATTTACTATATTTATGCATAAAAATAAGAAAAACTGAATGAGAGATGACTTACTTCCTATGTTTTTTTATTTGTGCAATCGCGCATAGAAATTTTATAGAATGATATTCTAATAGGCGATAAAATTTATTCAAAGAGGATTTCGATAAAGAAGATCATGGTGTGAAGGGGAGCATGCGAAGATCTAGAATGAGAGATAATTAATAAAGCAAGAGAAAGTACATAGAAAATTAAAGGAAAATTTGTTGGTCTTATGGGGGACCATCGATCACCCTTAGGGATTCGCTAATTTGCTAGTCACGGTATCGGGTACTGACAGCCCAACCTGACGAGGTACACGAGTCGTGTATCTTGCGAAGCCCCTCTTGTCCATCCACCGCTCAGTAGTGGGGCTCCGCACTGCCGTAGTGAACTATAGGGGGTGCCCTATAGGAATCTACCTCGGCTTGGGGCTACAGAGAGATGTGGTTAAATACAAAGTGTCCACCTTCCTATCACCAATTGGTTTTAGGAAGATTTGACGCCTCTTTAACTTCAAAACTCTGTAGTTAAGCGTGCTGGAACTGGAGTAGTCCCAGGATGGGTGACCCACTGGGAAGTTCCAGAAAAACGATCCTACAAGTGGTATCGGAGCGAGGAAGCAGGCTCGAATCCCCCGGGTGTCGCTTGGGGGGGAGATTGTTGGTCTTATGGGGGACCATCGATCACCCTTAGGGATTCGCTACTTTGCTAGTCACGGTATCGGGTACTGACAGCCCAACCTGACGAGGTACACGAGTCGTGTATCTTGCAAAGCCCCTCCTGTCCATCCACCGCTCAGTAGTGGGGCTCCGCACTGCCGTAGTGAACTATAGGGGGTGCCCTATAGGAATCTACCTCGGCTTGGGGCTACAGAGAGATGTGGTTAAATACAAAGTGTCCACCTTCCTATCACCAATTGGTTTTAGGAAGATTTGACGCCTCTTTAACTTCAAAACTCTGTAGTTAAGCGTGCTAGAACTGGAGTAGTCCCAGGATGGGTGACCCACTGGGAAGTTCCAGAAAAACGATCTTACAAAATTTACCTATATAAGAGTGAAACATAGTGAATTTCCCAATGTAGTATCATGTATTTTAATTTTCTCAATGAAGTACCACTGTTTAATTTTCACTCGACATTGTTGTTCAAGTAAAATGTCCACCGCCACTAGACATTATTCAAGTAAAATGTCTACCACCACTAGACATTGTTCTCGCTATTGAACATTATTCAAGTACTATTTAAGGAACAAAAAATTTTAAGTATTACATCGGAAAAGGATATATGTTTTAGTACTATTTAGTGCAAATTTCCCAAAATCTAAACTGTAATAGCTAATAAGATCGAGACTAAGTTACAAGTTACAACCACATCAAAGAGAAATATAATTTTTAATTTATAATTATTTGTATTTTGATAAAACATTTTTGTATATTGACGAGAATACTCTCAAGGGCTTGAATGATTTTGCATTCTAAAAGTGAAAAGAAAAAGTTGGCATCTTATCTTATGAGATACGTATCTACAATGAATGAGTATCAGCATAATATACGATGAGATAATGGTTACTGGGAATTGGAAAAATATTTTTATAAAAATCAGTGTCTATTTCTCTAATGTCAAATGATAAGATTGTCTTGAATGTCACATTCAGTGGCATTGCAGCATTACTTTTTCCTGGGAGAAGGACATTGGTGAAGGACATTACACTCAAGATTCTCGATCTCTTTGGCACTAACCGAGTGCATAATGTGTGCCATCAAACAAGAGAGTCCGAAAGCAGAACTAATCCAACAAGTAAGACTAATACTATGGGATGGAGCATGCATGATGAATAGATTTATTTTTAAGGTGCTGGATCACAAAATGAGAGATGTAATGAATTTATCTAATAAAAACTCTAGAAATGAACCATTTAGAGGGAAAATAGTTGAATTCGGAGGGAAAATAGTATGACTCGAAGGGAAAATAGGTTTACTCGGAGGTGATTTTTGGCAAACTCTTCCTGTTTTACCCAAAGTTTCAAGAGAAGAAACTGTGAGTGCTATTATCTATTCTTCAAAATTATGGTCGTATTTTAAAGTTTATACGTTGACGAAAAATATGATATTACATTCTTCTACGTCCTCTTGCGCAGATAGGGACACACAAACTTTTTCTAATCGGATAATCAAAGTTAGAGATGAAAAGCTTGGACAAGTGATTGATGGAACAGATGACCTTGAAATTCCGCATGAATTCTTGATTCTAGACACAAGTTATTTCCTGAAGAGTATAGTGGACTTCACTTATCCTAATTGAACCTATTGGAGAGTATGAAAAGTTATTCATTTTTTAGGATATGACACTACTGGCACTCATGCTCTAGGTTGTTGATGACGATTAAATAACGGTTGAGTTTTAAATGAAATCAAATGTTCGTGGATCCTAAACCACAAAGTAATCTTAAAAATAGGTTAACGATTTTGATATTGAGAAACATTGACCAAATATATGGATTATGTAATATAATGGTACATGATTAATCCTTGAATAGCTGCGAAAGATGTTATTGGTCTATTGTAGTTTCAGGAAATCGAGTCGCGGAAAAAGTTTACATACCTCAAATGAATTTGATACCATCTGATATAGGACTACTCTTGAAGTTCTTCATAAGACATATCCCAATACTCTTATATTTTGCAATGACTATCAACAAAAGTCAAGGTCAAACATTATCATTTCTTGCATTATATTTAACCAATAAGTTGGTATTCACCATGGTCAGCTTTAAGTTACTGTTCCATGAGTGAAGACAAAACACAATTAAAAATATTGGTTCTAGATGATAATAATACCCCTGCAACTATATTAAAAAAATTGTATACCCTGAAGTCTTTCAAAAAGTTTGGTATTAAAACAAATTTGTTTGAGTACACGTTCAATTCCTCAAATATTGTTTATTCTACTTTGGAATTTTTGTATATAGTATTAAAAATCATAGGGAAATATATTTTCTTTAATCCGGAAAAAATATTGCAATAAAAAAGTTTCAGAACTAACAAAATTTTCGTTTGACCCCGTGCGTTCCACGGGTAAAAATACTAGTGTCTCAAAATAGTTCTCTCCATGTAAAATATTTACTTTCAAATATTCTTATCAATTTCACACTCTTATATTTTCGTGAAGATAAAATAAGTAATTTTTATATGACGGATAGAGTATTAGTAATAAAGTTAGGGTTTTTCTTTGGTGCCCTTACAATTGAGAGGGCATCCATACCCTTCCACTCATTGAGTGACATTTGTACCTCTAATGCCACTTAATAATACATAAATTTAAGTAATATGTTCCGTTTATTTTTTCAAAATTGAAAAATAGTCTCAAGCTCATCAATCCAAACTTACATACGCTAAGCTACTTCTTCTAATTCTTTTATCATTCTTTTATTAATTATTACAGTGTTTCATTTAATTACTTATTATTTTACTTTATCATGGATAAGTATTATTTTAATAATTATTGTTTAATTACTTCAAGTTATTTTACTTTTTATAGAGAATTAGTAATAACATTTTTTGATCATTGTTTTGTTAATTACTGTTTTGCTGAATTATTTTTCATTGAAATTAATGGAAGAAATGGATTTAGAAAATATTGGAGGGGGTTGAAAAATAGGGAAGAGTTAGGAAATTATTTTTAAAAAGAAAAGTGGTGAAAAATATTAAATTTTTGAAATTTTATGCTCTCAATAAAATAACTTAAATTTTATTTATATCAAAGCATTACCTCTTTTTTCTGTGTCATACTTTTTTATTCTACCCATATTTAGTACTCAATCCGTTCAAAAATTTCTTCCCATTGTGACTTTTTTGTCAAATTTCTAAAATATTGACCATAAATTATTTAAAAAAATATATTAAAAACATCTTTTAAATTTTATATGAATAGATTTATTTTGAAACTTAGTTTTAAAATATTTTGTTTTTGTGATCATATATATCTATATATAATTAAAGATATTAATGTAAAATGGTCAAAATATTACATTGGCAATCATGGAAAATCAAATAAGAAGAAAATTTATTGTCGAAGGAAGTACCTAATATTTTGTGGTAATTAATAGAAATTAATTTCAGGAATATAAAATATTTGTTTTGTAAATTATGAAATTACTTTGACTTTATACTTATTTTACTCTAATATATACTGAATGATGATGATGATGATAAAAAATGATGATGATGATGATGATGATGATGATAATAAAAATATTCAAAGTAATTTTATTAATCATATGAAAAAATATGCCTAGATAATGATTTTTAAGTAATTGTTGAATAGAAATTTTAAAGATTTGGAAGAAATGAGGAGTTGAAAGAAACTATGAAATTAAAAAAATTTAAAACTCGAGAATTAAAAACCAATAGAATAGAGCTTAATTATAAATAAAAAGTAAAATAATGAGAATAATTAAAAAAATAATATAAGAATAATGAAATAGTCAAACAGAATTATGAAAATAAACTAGGGCAACGAATGATTGGGTTAAATTTGTGGATAATTTGTAATTTTTACGAATCAAAAGGAAGTTTATTAATTAGTCTTAGAGGCCGGTTCAAATCACATTGAGAACCAATGTCATGGGATGACCCGAGAGTGCTCCGGTGCCCCGTTCGTAAAATTAACGGTTCCTATCCCCTAACCCCCCGGTAAACCCCCCCACCACGCCCCGACTCGAACGCGGCCCCCAACCCCCTTCAATTGCACCCCCAAGTTGATTTTGACTTTGGAGTCAAATTTTGACGATGTAAATTTAACCTTTTAAATTTAACCTTATATTTTTATACTTTTTTAACGATAAAATTATTTTAAAAAATATACAATTTTGCATGTTTTTTGGAAGAAGACAATAATTTAGTACTCCGTAATATTAGCATTGTTTATTATGATCACTTAAATAATAATAACAATACACAATAGTAAATAATAAATAACAAGTAGTTATATTATTACTTAAGTGAATATAACATTATAATAATTATTATTAGTAAATTTTACGCAACATTAAACTATAAATCATAATCGCATTATAATTATTATGTCATACTCCGTAATATTAGCATTGTTTTTTTTAACATTTTTCTAGATTTATCTCATTTAAACTAAACACTTATGACCTGTCTAATCAGATCTAATTTGATCTGAATAGATCTAATCTAGTCTGATTTGATCTAATTGGATATGATGAGATTAGATTTGATCTCGTCTGATATGATTTTAATAAGAATAAGTAATAATCTGAAAAAATAAGTTGATAGAATGGACCTTTAGAGACTGTTGGTGAAAAAAATAAGTTGTCAGAAAAAATAAGTTAATGTTTTAGAATTATTATATAATGAAAGTGTTCAGACATTTTAAAATTGATTACAAATTAGGATTTACAAGGTAAAATTTCTCATTTTTTGAAATCATTTTATTTACAAACTGGTATACCGATAAAAAAATAAAAATTACTTATAAAAAACTACGTCAAAAGTTTTACAATACAAGTGGGGACAAAAATATTTTATTTTTTCAAATAATGAATGGAAGCATACAGATAAACAAAAGTTATCGAGGGAGAGAAAAAAATTATAATCAAAATTAGGGCGCAAGGAGTATTATTCTCTCTATCCAGTTTTAATCTTGTCATTTGATTTTTCTTAGTCAACATATTAAAACTTTGATCTCGATTTGTGGGAAAAAATTCATTATACTTTGATACAAATACTCCCTCCGTCCTAAAATGAATTTCGCAATTCGATTTACGTAGTTTGACTGAAATTATTTTCAATTCAATTTATTTGATTATAGGTGTAAATTTAAAATTAAAAATTATATATTTTATAACCACATCAAAAGTTTTACAAAATAAGAAGTGACATGACTATATTATTTAATCAAATAACTAAAGAAAATTAGTAAAGAAAGTGATTAAAGTTTTAAGTTTGACCATGTGAATAGTGACTGAGAAGATCATTTTAGGACGCATGGAGTATAATATAAATAGTTTCCTTTTAAAATATAGTTTTGAAATACTAACTCTTCATAAAATATATCTATGTTGATGGGTGTATTCCACCCAGAATCGGTCAAATGAGGCGCTCGAATACTCAACCAGTCAAGGTTAATTCGGGAAGGACTTAAATTACTATAAAAGGGTAATCGGTTGACCAAAATTTTGACCAGTACACTCCAGAAAGCCTACCGGTTAAACTACTTTATTCCGTCATTTCTTCCCAAATTCAATTAACCCTCCCTTAGAAATCTACCTGGTATGATTTTTAGGGTTGGAAAATGTCGGCAAGGAAGAATTCAAAGGAAATTGGACTGTATCGGCCAAATTCAACGGAAGATCATTGAGATACTCAGGCAATCACTCCAATGCGCTAAGCCTCAAAGGAGTCACCTTCCTAATTAAAGGACAATGACACTAGAAGACAGAGGCAATCACCTCGCACCACCCAGGAACGTGCCCTGACGTGGATGTGCGGCGCCTTATCCTCATTGATTACTATAAATACCAGTGTAATCCTCTTGAATCTAGTAAACAATCATAGACCTGATTTAGTACTGTTTACCCGGTTAGGTAATTTACACCATCATATGTATAAATAGATATATAAATGTTAAAGTGTTATATTAGAGCTCGTGAAAAAACAAAAAAACGATTAAAATCTAGATGGAGATACTATAAATGTATAGTAAAATTATATATAAAGAGTTATACTTCTGTGATTCCGAAGTTCACATTTGAAATATGACCTTTTTCATATTTATTATGGGCCTACAAGAGGATTTTTTTATTTTCTAAAGAGTTTTGCTTCCGTGATTTCAAGGTCCACATATGTGATATGTAATATAAATATTTTCACATTTTTAGTGGCCCGATATGAAAAGATTTTATTTTCAAAGATATCAATTCATCCATGATATCTACTCCGTATATATTAATGTTTATAAAATGGGTATAGACTTTAGAAACTTAGAAAGACTTACCTTTTTGTAAAAAGCTCAATACTTTTACCGTGTTTGTGCACCAAGATTCTTAAATAAAATGGTGGGGTTCTAGTGGCACCGGAGTACGAAGACACTCCGGTGCCACTGTCATTATGGAGCATTTCTGGTGCTCCGTTCGTAAAATTGACGGTTCCTATCCTACCTAAATCATTCCCTAAATCCCCCACCATACCCCTACAGTTCCACCCCAACCCCGCCGTAAGCCCACCACAAAATGTGTGGCTATTATGCAATGCATAATAGCCACATATTTTGTGGGGGGCTTATGGCGGGGTTGGGGCGGGGGTGCAGGGGCGGGGTTTAAGAGGTGGGTTAGGGGGTAGGAACCTCAATTTGCGTACGGAGAGCCAGAAGTGCCCCTAAATGAAAGTGACACCACTAATATCACCAAACGTGGATGATGTCCAGTGGCGGAGCCAAAGAGGAGCAATTGACTCCAATTGCAGTCACTCCAATTTTTATTTTTTAATATATATATATATATATATATATATATATATATATATATATATATATATATATATATATATATATATATATATATATATATATATATATATATATATATATATATATATATATATATATATATAGATTTTGGATCAGGTGAGAATGCAATCTTATGAAAGAAATAAGAATGAATCTGGTGCTCTAGATTGTGAGATCTAAGGGTCAGGATTGCATCAAAATTAGGTGCACCAAAATAATTTGAAAATGCATCATGTCAAAATGCTCCAAAATCCTTTAAAAATGCACTATCTCAAAATCTGAGTGCAGGATGCAATCTGAGGCGCACGATGCATCAGATCCAAAAGCTAGATTTTATTCTTATTTCTTTCACCAAGGTGCATTCTCACCTGAACCGCCCTCTCTCTCTCTCTCTCTATATATATATATAGATATATACATACATACATACATACATACATACATACATACATATATATATATATATATATATATATATATATATATATATATATATATATATATATATATATATATATATATATATATATATATATATATATATATATATATATATATATATATATATATATATATATATATATATATAAAGAGAGAGAGAGAGTAGAGCAGAGCTGGGGGCAGAGGCTGTATAGTGGAGACATCAATTGATAATATGATTTTTTATCTACTAATTTTGTGTTATTTTTAATATTTTTTGTTTTTTATTAAATTAATATGAAGATTATGCTTAAATCAACACTTGTTTTATAAATTCACAGTTTTGATGAAGAAATTGAGTACATAAATTATATGAATGTTAGCTTGACATAAAATTCATTAATTTTTTTTATTGTTTTATACTCCGTATTATCTTTATAAATAAATATTCGGGGCACGACTTACGAGTTCCCGGTATAGCGCACCCACTACCCCTAAATCCTGGCTCCGCCACTGATGATGTCACTAGCTAGAACCTCACCGTTCATAAAATGCATGTGTAGTTTTCATATTTCACCGTCCAAGAATTTGTCATATCCAAAACCTTCCTTCAATCACCAATAAATGACACTGTGATCAGCACGTGCTATCATACAAGCACTTGAAGAGAACATGTTTCAAGGAATTCAAGCCATCTGTCATACGATAAGTTGACATGAATCAGTTTAGTTTTTATTAAAGCCCACGAGCAGGCAGCAACCCAAAAAAGGAAATAGGACCCCACGGTTTTTGAGAACCAAGAGTAAGGTGACTTGTTGGAGTAGTGCTTCCATTATCCTAATATCTACACCTAAAATAAAAACTTCTCACACTTTTCAACTTTCAAGAGTTAATATGTTGATCTTTTATTTTTTTACAAAGAGTCTAATATATTTATATACTAAGATCCATAAAATAAGTGTTGGCGACAGAAGAAGGAAGCCGGATCAAAGAAGGAAACATGAATCCCTTTGGGATTCGGTTTAGTATCTTTCCTAGTTTGCTTAGTTCTTGTTATAGTAGGAATAGAAATATGGTAGGAATAAAAGTTACTTAAATGCTTTACTCTCTTCCTATATAAAGGGAGTTAGACCTTTGTAAGAACAAGCCAATTAAATATACAGAAATTGATAAGAAAGAAAATATTCTGTATATTTAATTGGCTTGTGCTTACAAAGGTCTAACTCCCTTTATATAGGAAGAGAGTAAAGCATTTAAGTAACTTTTATTCCTACCATATTTCTATTCCTACTATAACAAGAACTAAGCAAAGTAGGAAAGATACTAAACCAAATCCCAAAGGGATTCATGTTTCCTTCTTTGATCCGGCTTCCTTCTTCTGTCGCCAACAATAAGTGTAAATCTTGAGTTCATAGAATGAGTGTGGATCTTTTCGGAACTATATATTTAGCATAGTTGGCTTTTAATACGTTGACAGAAATGAAACTTAGAACACTACAAAAAAGAGGGCAGTACCAACAGATCCTTAGAGACAGAGACCTTATTTGTCGTTAAAAAGATAACAAAAGAAAGACTCCAGAATTTAGAAGATGTAGTATCATTGGTTTTAAATACCGTGGTTAGTCTCTATCTATCATTGTTAACTACCCATATTTCATTTGATTTTTGCTTAGTTCATTATATAGTTTAAAGTTATGACACCTAGCATGAGTGTAAGGTAAATTTGGTGCAAAATTTGTAATTACGTTATCATGTGCTTATAATTTTTTTGCATAGGGTCCAACGGCTAATCAATCTGATATTGATGACCTTACACTTGATGGTAATACAACCCCTAAGAAAAGTCATGATGATCGATGGAACAAAGATGATGAAGTTGAGAGCGCTGAACTTGAAGATGTATACAGTGACGAGCATTAAAGCTTTGGACTATATCTTCCATATCAACGCGTATTTTAATTTAGTTCACTTTGACTGTTTATACTTTAGCTTGAAACGTATGCAAATGATAAACTAATTTTGAGATTTTGATTTACTTTCTAGTAAATGGGTTAGTTGTAACCCTTTGACCAGTTATTGTATTATGTATTGTTGTTAATACAAGTATGAATATTATTTTTTATTTGTCAATAATATTCTTTGATATCACTTAAATAGAGTATATGTTGGTGTGAATCATGATATTAGTAACAATTATAATATATGTTAATATTGGTCAAAATAAACTATTACCCACAGAAAAATATATTTTACTCGCATAATTTTTTGTGGGTAATCTAACTTTTAGCAACAGTTATAATAAATGTAAATGTTGGTAAAAACAAGGTATTAACGACAAAAAAGAAGGATTTACCCACACTATTTTTTGTCGGTAATCCATGTTTTAGCGACATATATGTTTTGTCGGTACTCCTCTCTTTTTTAGTGACATCTTTGGTCTGTCGCTATTAGCGACAGTATATTTTATCTGTCGGTAATACTTTTACTGACGGAGTTTTTAGCGACAACGTAGCGACAGACAGTTACCTATCGGTAAAAGCGATTAGCGACAGATATTCAACCTTTAGCGACAGATTAATCTCTGTCGGTCTTTGTCATGTCAAATGCGCACCACTCACTAAGGACTAATCGGTATTAAAGAACTTAGGTACAATATATCACTACGATCGTAAAATTTCACACTAACATTTCCATCAATAATGTGTCCATGCAAACTCTTGGTGTATACCAAGTGATATACATCTAAAATGCTTAAAGATATTTTGTTCTTTACCTAAACTTTCCAAAAAATACTCTCTCCGTCCTCAATTCGATTACAAATTGGAGTTTACGAGGAGAAATATCAAATATTTTAAAATTATTTTATTTACAAATTGATATATCGATAATAAAAAAAATTACATATTAAAAAACTACGTCAAAAGTTTTACAAAACAAGAGGTGATGACAAGAATATTTTATTTTATCAAATACTTAATGAAATCGCGTAAACAAACAAAAGTTATCGAGAGGAGAGAAAAAAAATTATAATCAAATTGGGGACGGAGAGAGTATTACCGATCCTCAATTTGAGGTTTTAATTACAATCATTTTATTACTTTTATCACATACTTTCTCTGTCCCAATTTTAATTACAAATAAGAAATTACAAGGTAAATCTCATAACTTTTGAAATCATTGTATTTACAATTGGTACATCAATAAAAATAAAAACTACATTTTAAAGAACTACATTAACAGTTCAACAAAACAAAAGATGACAAGAGTATTTTATTTTATTAAATAATCAATGAAAACATACAAATAAACACAATTTATTTATAGATAAGAGAAAAAAATTATAATCAAAATTGGGACGGATGTAGTATTTTACATTTTAAAATCAAGGTATACACTACTCCCTCTATTCCTTTTTTTATCTGTTCATTTTGCTCAATGTATTTAGTATTTGACTAACTATATACGAGTATATAAATATATAATGAAATAAAATATAAGAATTATACTAAATTACTGGTATTGAAAAATAATTTTGATCTTTATTTGCTGATATATGTAAAAAGATATTATTGATCAAATTTTAAACTCATAAAGTAAATGGAACAATTGAAAAGGAATGGAAGTTGTAATTAGGAACCACCGTCCACCTACCGATCCACGTATGTATTTACTCCCCCTCCTCCTAGAAGTATCTTCATTCTTCACTATTCTAAAATCAAAGAATTTTTTCTAGTGGTATGATTTCATTTATTATTTGATAAAATATAAAATGTTGTAAGTACTTATTTTGTACTCCATCCGTTCTAAAAAAGAGTTCCTACTTTTAAAAAGTGGAAAAATAAGGAAGTGTTAAATTGTAGTTGACTTCCAATTTTGCCTTTGATGTGATAGGTAAAAGTAAGATGTGATGAGTAGATTATTAGAGAAAAAGTATGATGTGATAGGTAGGGTATGAAAAAGTAAGGGTAAAGTGGTTTTTTAATAGAAAGTGAAAGTATTTTGTTGGAAGTGAAAAAATTGAAAGAGGAAGTGTTTTTGAGAACGGAGGGAGAAACTTTTGACGTAATTTCAAAATTAAATATGTAAGTTTTATTTTTATTTATACATCAATTTTTAAATAAAATGAATTGAAAAAACTTAAAATCTTACTTTATTTTGCATAAAGTGAAGATAATTATGAAATGGAGTAATTGTCAAGGAACCAACTCAACCAAAAGCTCAAGCTTGTGGTTGTGACCCAGGAACAATTATTTATATTCTAACACGCTCCCTCACGTGCAGGCGTAGTCTTTTTTGAGCCTTGCACGTGAAACTTTAATTTTTTAAAATTGGGTGGCGCTGAGTTTCGAACCCGTAACCTCTTAGTCAACAAGGCTCCGATACCATGTCAAGGAACTAACTCAACCAAAAGCTCAAGCTTGTGGTTGTGGCCAGGAACAATTATTTATATTCTAACAGTAATATTTTGTGGGTCACACAAAATACTTCTTCTTATGTTTTTATTCATCCAATAAATTTTTTATCTTTTAATTAAAATCACTCATTATCTTTGTTATTTGTTACTCCAATCCTACATGGTGAATTCTCTTAAATTTGACGGTGCTTGTCTTTTTCGACCTTATGTAGGCGCCCTTATTGATTCTTGTGAAGTGTGAACGGTTGGTGCCGTATTTTTATTCAATTTTCTTTGCTTATATTTATCACTAGTGATGCTCGTATATATTTTAAATTTTAATATTTTATAAATATAATTATATTTATTGTTATTTTCTAATAATATTTTTATAGTTCCATTTTGGGTTATATTCTTTTAGATATTTTTGTTTAAGATTCTTTTAATATTTAACATTTAGATGACATTACTTAAATAATGTAATAGGATAAAAATGTTGAAATAAATAATGTGGATAATTCAGAGTAGTGTTTTTACAAAATAATAAAATAAATGGTGGATAGTTTAAAAAATTATAAACAATTATAATGGTATTTTTTATTTAATAAAATTTTAATTAATTTTTTAAAATAACAACATACTTATGAATATTTTAGAACTATAATATATATTTTTAAAATAGTTGTAAAGTGAAGGATTTTATAAAAAAAATAAATTAATGGTTACTCCGTATTTAAAATCAAAATATGAAGGATATAGAAAATATGTTTATCAAATTTTAAAAATTTTAAATGTTGCTTGTATATTTGTTTAAAACACAATGAGTTAAAGCTCAAGTATTATGTGGATATGACTTTTCATTTTTTTCATTCTCTTAAAAAATTAAGTGGCAAGAGATGACATGATGTGGCAATCTATTTGGCAATAAACTAATGACGTGGCATGACACGTGTCGTAACCACAATTAATCCGCTAATTTTATAAATATACTAGTATTTTTACCCGTGCAACGCACGGGGTCGAACAAAATTTTTATTGGTTCTCAAACTTTTTTAATGCAATATTTTTTCCTAGAATAAAGAAAATATATTTCCCTATGATTTTTAATACTATATACAAAAATTCCAAAGTAGGATAAACAATATTTGAGGAATTGAATGTGTATTCAACCAAGTTTTTTTTAATACCAAACTTTTTGAAAGACTGTAGGGTATATAATTTTTTTGATATAGTTGCAAGGGTATCATTTTCATCTAGAACTAATATTTTTAATTTTGTTTTTGTCTTCACTCATGGAACCATAACATAAAGCTGACCATGAGTGAATACCAACTTGGTTAAAAGTAATGCAAGAAATGACAATGTTTGACTTTGACTTTTGTTGATAGTCATTGCAAAATATAAGACTATTGATATTTGCCTTATAAATAACTTCAAGAGTGGTCCTAGATCAGATGGTATCAATTTCATTAGGAGTATGTAAACTTTTTGCTGACTCGATTTCTCAAAACCACAATCGACTAATAACATTCTTTCACAGCTCTTCAAGGATTAATCGTGTACCATTACATAATCCATATATTTGGTCAATGTTTCTCAATATCAAAAGCGTTAAGCCATTTTTAAGATTATTTTGTAGTTTTGGATCCCTGAACATTTGATTTCATTTAAAATTTAATTGTTATTTAATTGTCATCAATAATTACATCTGAATCAGCCTGACATGAAGAATCAAAACTCAGGCACACCATTTCATATTAGGTTCAATTAGGATAAGTGAAGTCCACTATACTCTTCACAAAATAACTTGTGTCTAAAATTAATAATTTATGCAGAATTTTAAGGTCAGTTGTTTCATCAATCACTTGTCTAAGTTTTTCATCTCTAACTTTAATTATCCAATCAGAAAAAATTTCTGTGTCCCTATCTGGGATAGAGGACGTAGAAGAATGTAATATCATATTCTTCGCTAACATATAAATTTTAAAATACGACCATAATTTTAAAGAATAGATGATAGCACTCACAATTTTCTCTCTTGAAGTTTTGGGTAAGATAGGAAAAGTTTGCCAAAAATCACCTCTGAGTACAACTATTTTCCCTTCGAGTCCTACTTTTTCCCCTCCGAATTCAACTATTTCCCCTCCAAATGGTTCATTTCTAGAGTTTTTATTAGATAAATTCATTACATCTCTCATTTTGTGATCCAGCACCTTAAAAATAAATTTATTCATCATGCATGCTCCATCCCATAGTATTAGTCTTACTTGTTGGATTAGTTCTGCTTTCGGACTCTCTTGTTTGATGGCACACGTTATGCAATCGCCCAAAGAGATTGAGAATCTCAAGTGTAATGTCATTCACCCATGTCCTTCCCTCATGAAAAAGTAATGCTGCAATACAACTGGATGTGACATTCAAGACAATCTTATCATTTGACATTAGATAAATAAACACTGATTTCTATAAAAAAATATTTTTTCAGTTCCACTGTAACCATACATAAAAAATAAACCTTCTCTTTCAGGTGTCACAACTTCCATTATCTCATCATATATATTGTGCTGATATTTATTCATCGTAGATAAGTATCTAAGATCATATGCAAACTTTTCTTTTTCACTTTTATAATGCAAAATCATTCAAGCCCTTGATAGTATTCTCGTCAATATACAAAATGTTTTATCAAAATAGAAATAATTATAAATATGAAATTATATTTCTCTTTGATGTGGTTGTAACATGCAACTTAGTCTCGATCTTATTAGTCTCCATTCGGATTTAATATTTTCATTTGACTTTTCTTGGTCAAATTTTGTATACTTTAACCTTGTTATATAGAAAAAAGGAATCTCTTTATATTTAATAGCTAAATAATAAATTTTGGAGTTCCGATCAACAAAATTGGAAATATGTTCTCGTAAGCTCCGCAAAGAATATGGAAAATAATATCATTCACCAAAAAATAATGCTATCAATTTCCTTTTTAAATAGATTACTAATGATGCCCTCCCTTAAACTTACCAAATGAAGTGTGAGTACATCATCAATTACACAATAGTTTTCACAAATTCACCTATCTACACTATAGAAGAAAAAAAGAAAGATATGCAAATAGGTTCCCAAGAAGTTGAAGATGATGATTTTGTAAAAAAAAGATATATAAGGTAATATAACTTATAAGTATAGAAGGAAACTTTTGGTAGTTACTACTCCATATATATTACTCTGTATATATTTCCTAAACAAAACTAAAAAATCACTCAAATAGAAGTAAGACATAAATCTTATGCCCAGAATAAGAGTTCAATATTTTTATTTCCTAAATAAAGTTTACACAGTGACGTTGTGGCAATGTATATTACCATTTCATAATGTTTTTAGCACTATATAATAAAAAATTGGTATTGTAGTTAATATTTTGGAGATAAAAAATATGAAACTCATATTTTGGCACTTTCTCCATATTCTAATCTTATTTTAGTTTTTTTCCCAAATAATTATAGTGACACTTCGTAATCCGTATAGGTGGCGGATGATTTGTTAAAATGTTGCAATGTAAACTCACCACTTATTGTAATTCTATGAGTTTAACTCTTAAATTTAATATATAAAGATAAAGATATGTAGCAACCAAACCCATTCTTTTTGTTTAGCATAAGACCACTAACCTAAATATAAAATTAATAAAATTCATTCAGAGAAATAGGTGCATAATTAATCATTTCATAAAAATGGATGAATCTAAATCATTTCATAAAAATGGATGAATCTAAATCATTAACCCTTTTTATTTGTCCACCATAGATCTTCTCATTACTTTTTTTTAACAATTAAAATACATACCACAACTATTCTCACTTACTTTATTTATTACACCCCATCTACCTCATTTAATACACTCCACCCATTTTCATTAAAGGTATTATGGTAAACTTTAACATTTTTTCAACTCTCCTTAAAAACCACAAAAAGTCAAAATGAGAAGATCTTAAGGGGACAGAGGGAGTGATTCTAAATCCAAAATAGAAAGTGTTCTTTACCACCCCCCATACGTATATATGGTAAATAAATTGGTATTTTTAAATAATTCTAAAAACCTTATTCATTAATTGTCTCAGTTCGCTTTGCTGTCAAATGCTTGAATAGTTATTTATATAAATATATAATGAATTGAAATATTAAAAATTAGACTATAATCTCCAAATAAAAAATATGTTTGATAAAAAATTTCATTGGTCAAACATATCATTCGAAAAATGAATTGGGTGTTAAAAACAATAGAGTTAATAATTCTTAAGATTAACTGCATTAAACTTAAAAGACAAATAAACTAGTCACTATGTTCAATCAATAAAAAATAATATAAAATAATGTCAAATCAGTACTCCGTATGTTGATTAAAATTACCAACTCATTAAAATAATAAATAGACAACAGATGATTTATTAAAAATGTCATATTAGCTCGTGACATGCCAATATCATGTAAGCCAGTCTCAAATTTTATAACAAAAGGAAGGATTAGCCAATAAATGTCATTAGTAATTAATTGAAAGTTGTTTATAATTAACATTTATAACCTCCTAATTATAATTACTTTACATATACCTCGTAAAAGTTTTTCATATGTGCAATAATTGGAAATGAATATTTGCTCTAATAAGATATTTTCATACTTTAAGCTAAAATTGCCAAGTCACTTAAGTCATCAAATTTGGCTGATGATGTGTAAAAAAATTTGCCAAGTAGCCTGCCACATGTCGAATTTCTAGGAGTTTAACTCCCAAATATTATATATAAAAGATATATATGATGAGTTAAATGTAGTTAGTTGTTACGCATGTATATGTTTGCGCATCGAGAATAGTTGGAAAATAGCCGCCCCAAACTTTGTTTTTGTTTTGAAAGCCAGAATAATATAGCATTGCACGGGGGAGTACTAAGGGGATCTAATCTAGGATACATCAAATATATATCAAGACAAAAATAAGTATACGCAAACACTTAATATCTGTGCGTGCATAAATATCTGTACGTGCACAATTACTAAGTGTTTGTGTGTGTCTATTTTTGTGTTGGTGTATATTTGATTTGTCCCAAATGAGATTCCCCCAGCATTTTTCTAAATTAAATTGAGAACAAGTCAGGTGGGACACCCTCCCAAACACCACAATGAGGGGGTCTTTTTCAAAATGCCCTAAAAACTAAAGAAATTTGTTATTCTACCCTAAAACGGATCGTATTTATTAGCCTATCCTTTCTATCAAAGTGAAATTACTCTCTTATCCTTCTCCTCCAAGCGGTTATCGTTATCTAGACCTGATCAAAGTGCGGGCCGGGCCGAGACACTACTTTATGAAAATTTTATAGGCCCGATCCCAGCCCGGCCCGCATGGTTACCCGCGGCTTCAGATCGGCCCGGCCCGACCGACAAAAACTTCTAAATAATTTAAAAATAATTTTTTTTTAAAAAAGTAACAAGTTAATATATTAGATATTTGATATAAAAACTATTGTGAGTAAATGAAAGAAAAATTGATATATAAATATATTTTGTTTGATATTGCTACTATGTATGGAGTACAAAATATTATCTATTGGAATGTCATAATCAATGTGTGATACGTTCCAAACAATACGGAGTAGTAAAGATGCATTCATTTTATTATAAATATTTATAGTTTATTTTTTCTCTCCATAGAAGTATATATGTGTGTTTATAATAATTTAAAATAGGTTTGTTCTTTATTATTATTATTATTAATGTTGTTATTGTTATTTTATCATAATTAAATTAATATAAATATTTAATTTATTCGGGCCGGCCCGGCCCGTGGGTTTGAGCATAAACCCGAGCCCGGCCCTAAAATATTCGGGCCGCCATTTATAAGGCCCAAGCCTGGCCCGTACCCTAAAATATCGAACCCAAGCCCACTATTTTGCGGGCGGGTTTTTGCGGGTGGGCCGGATACCCGGGCCCGTGATCGGGTCTATCGTTATCAGACTGTTGCAGCAGCTAAGCGTTTGTACGCTAGTAAAGAAATTCGTTATTCTCGTTTTGGCTGCGCTCCATTTTTCATTGGTGTTCTATCCCAATCGATTGCATACTATGTCACCTCTCATCGGTCGTCGCTGCTCGCCGTTTGTTGCAAGCTTTTTGCTGTCGAACCACTCTGCGCGACTGCGGCTCTCATCGTTTGTCGTCTTTCGTTTGTTCCCACCTGTTCGCCATCTTTCTTTTGTTGTTGATAATCGGTGAAAGGATCTTTCAACGTAAGTACACATTCACCTAATTGTTATAGTAAGGATTGTATCATTAAACAAAGCCGACATAATCGAAACTGTTATATTGCATAAAGGGTCGACATAATTAAAGTCGATTCAACACTATCTGAGTAGTCGACATAATTTAACTGGATTGTGTCGGATTGTTGGCAATCTAAAGTCGATATCTGAATGGTCGACATTATTGATGTCGAAATCTACTTTACAATGGAGTGAAGTCAATAGTATCAGATCATGTCGACGTATTTGGTCGATCTAGATAATACATGGTATCATCATTGAGCCGGCATATATTTTGTATGCTTTTGATCACATATATTTTTGGTGGATATTATTTTGAAAAGTTTCGATATAAATAGACATAGCAGACACAGATTGATACGTCTCGACACTCAGAGTGGTCGACAATATTAAAGTCGATTATCTGATTTTCGGTAGAGTGTAGTCAACTATATCTGACTATGTAGACGTATCTGATTGAGTCGACATATATTTATATGTTTTTGACGGTAATTTTTTTTTGGATTCTATTTTGACATGTTTCGTTATACTTATATCGACATTTTGAATTATTATGTCAACGTATATAGATCGACACAGTAATAAGACGTTTACACATTTAATTCCATTTTTGAAGGCAGATGGGCTCTATTCTGTCTCTCTTCATTCACTATGGTGGTGAATGGGTTGAAAATGACAAAAGCAAAATACAGTTTAAAAGAAACAAGCAAAGTAAGACACAAGTTGTCGAGTGGGAAAGATGTCATGAAGACTTCAATGCCCTTATCATGTGTATATATCGGGACTTTGGATTGCAACGAAGTAAGCATCAACTTCAGGTTTCGTACCAATCTTCTTAGTTTGGTAGGGAATTGCCACATGTAATAATTGCCAGTGATAAGGCTTTACGCTATTTCCTGAGGGATAAAGATGTGCATTCTGCATGCTTATGTGTTGAGGTGTCTGAAATTGGGGAAAGAGAGCTGGAAAATGAAAATGACAAGCAATAACATGAAATTGAGTAAAGAGAGTTGGAAAATGAACCCGGAAAGAAACAACATGCAGTGGATGAAAGCGTAAAGGAAAATCAAAATGGCTTAAAACATGATTGTGACTTGTTCTTCTATCATGAATATTTTGATTGCAACTAAGGTTTTGATAAAGGATCAAGCTGTGGACAAGATGGGGTTGTACTAAATGACGAACCAAATGCGAATGTGGAGATATTCCTTTGCATAGGATCCAATCGTATTCCTAACTCTCCCCAAGATCTAGAGGTCGAGGGAGAGCTTCCCAAGAGTACTCAAGAGAAATTTGATATGGAGGTAGAAATTCAAAAAACTACACAAGAGCATGTTGGTGTCGAGGATGGACACTACTCTCAATTTCCAGATGATTTTGATTTTCTTGTCGGTCCTGTAGATGGCAATAGTGGCACAGATGGAACATTTGGCGACGGATCAGACTTGTGTGTTGGCTATGAGTTTGCCAGCAAGGCTGATCTAAAGCGGAAAATGACCAAGATAGCCATTGCTGGTTGCTTTGAAACAAAGACAACAAAGAGTGATACAACTCGATATATTCTGTGTTGCAGGGGTTGATAACTGTAGTTAGATGATGTGTGCATTTTCCGTAAAGGACTCCCCTAGATTTATCATCAACAAAGTACAACGATAAGCACAATTGTGAGGTTGGTGACCGTAAGTGCAATTATAGGCAAACTACATCGAGGTACGTTGGGGAAGTTGTCTTGGCTACTCTAGGAGGTTCGCGGGAACACATTAAGCCAAAGACAATCAGGACCCTTATGTAAAATAAGAGCATTCCCATAACATATACAATAGCATGGCTAGGTAGGAAATTCACAAATGAAAAGTTGTACGGGAAACCAAGCGAGAACTATGCAAACCTTCCTTTATATCTACATGTGTTGAAGGAGGCAAACCATGGCAGTGTACATACTAATCTAGAGGTCGGGGAGGATGGATGTTATATGTATATATTTGTAGCATTTCACGCATGTGTTTCAGGTTTCTCAGAAAAGAAATTTCTATTAATGGCACGTTCTGCAAAACACTTGAAAAAGGTGTTTTACTAATTACCACAAAATAAGACGGTGACTTCCATGAGTATCCTCTCGCATGGGCCATCGTAAACTCTGAAAATAACGAGTCATACTCATATTTCTTTGGTCATCTTCGACAATTAATCGAAGATCATCGAGATTTGGTCTTCCTTTCAGATAGGCATCCAAGCATCGAGAATGGTTTGAGAAAACATTTTTCTCTGGCAGACTATGGGTACTATCGATATCATATTCACTGTAATTTAAAAGGTCCATTAGGAAAGAAGAACAAAGATGGTTTAAAACTATTCGATCAGCTTTCAAATGCCTACACGAAAGGTCCTTTAATAGGCTTTTAAAGGAATTCGAGGATAGGTTTTTTAATGGATCCAGGTACATATATACAATACTGAAGGAAAGGTGGGCAAGATCTTTCTTCGAGACAACCCGTTATAATATAACAATGACAAATGGGACAGAGAGGATTAACAGTGTCCTTCGACACACCAGAACACTACCCATCCTAGATCTATTGAACGGGATGCAATCGAACACTACCAAGTGGCAGTGAAAGTGGCGTACAGAGTTGAATGCCCTCGAAGGCTCTAACTGTCCACTCACTCCCAATGCGGAAGCCCAAGTTCGTAGGCGGTACCCTATTGCGTTGAAGCTTTCAAGCATGAGCTTGGGAAAATATGAATTTCACGTGAATGGAATAACACCAGATCATGTAGTGAACGTGTGCCAAAGGACTTGCACCTGACGCGTATTTGACTTGGACAAGATTCCTTGCGTACATGCATTAGCATGCTTGACCGACAAAATTACTAAGGAACTGCAAATAAATGCCTACGACCTTTGTTATTATAAATACACTAGATCTCATGTGCACATTGCATACGGAGACACAATATATCCTGTACATGCATTTGATGAGTGGAAAGGTGACGATCTAGAACTCCAGCACATTCCCTCAGCCGGAGAGAAGAAGAAGAACTTGTGATTTGACATGCTCTGGTTTTCATAACAAAGGGCATACTATACGAACTTGCAAGAAAAAGGCATAAGAACAATCAGAACTAGAAGAAAACATGGAAGAAACTGTTTCTGATATTAAGCCGCAAACAGAAGCAGACAATGGAGAAGAATTTTAGTAGAGTTCTAATTCAGTAGATCTCATAGATTTCATTTGATGTGCCTATCGACACAATGTTTTGGTCGAAGTGTAACGCCCCAAAACATACCTAGAATTAGTTATGAATAATTATTCAATTAATCAAATTTGTTTTTGATTAAAATAAATTATTATTGGGATTTGGGCTGAAATGAAATATGTTTTGATATCCAATATCACAATCTGGATAAATCTCATAGAGATAAATCCAATTTGTTGACTTATTGTGTAATCTTGATTGAGAACCAGAGTACAAACCCAAATGAAAAATAAATAAAGAATTTGTTTATGATATGAACTTTGAAATGATATATTGAAATAAATCATGAGAATAAGTAATATAAATTAAATGAAAGATACCTTTTTGAGTAAAAGTCAATTAAATCAATTTTGACTCTCCCAAAGTTAAACACCAAAAATATGTTTTCGGAAAAAGTATTACAAATAAATATAAATTTATATAGTTGGATAGAGTTTAACTGTCCGATCGCAACGGTGCAATCGGAATTTAATTCAGAGAAAGTTGGACCAAAAAGCGTACCCCGGTTGGGACCAAATTAGTCCCAATCAGGCCGTAACGTGCTGAATCTCCTTAACTCACATTATCGCTAAACGAAGATTGTGAAATTGGAAATCGAACGCAGCAGGCTTTGGAAACAGCCTCTTCCTCTTGCTATATAAGCATACTCAGCTCCTCCCATTAGTTATCTTTGTGATCCTTGTTGAGTGGAGAGTTCATTGGTGCTGCTCAGAAAGCTTGACGTCGCCGGAGTTGGGAGTAATCGTCGCCGGAAAATTTCCAAAACATTCGTTTAAGCTCAAGGTAAGCATGTAGATATATCTAGTGACTAGAATGTTCGTATAGTTCGTTTTTATGTTCATAAACAGTCGTTTGATTGAGTTTTGTGTTTGACATGTTTGAGGAATCAAGAATCATAAACCTTGAATTTGTTGTTAAAACTATGAATTAATGATATCAAAATGATCCATGAACATTAGAGAAAATTTCTATATAGTTTCATTAAAGTTTGGTGACTAAAAATGATGATTCTGAAAAATGGACCGAAGGCAGAAGACGATGAACAGTAACAAAATGCTTCAGTGGTTCGATCCAGGAGGCCGGATCAATCACCTGTAGTAAAACAAAATGCACGGTGGATCGATCCAGAGGGCAGGATCAATCACCTGGGATTGATTCAATTCACTGGATCAATCCTGGGTGCTAGATCGGTCACCCGAGCTACCCAACTCATATATTTTTTGGAAAATGTTATTTTCAAGCCCTATAATCCTATTTTTTTAAACCAATCAATTATGATCAATATAAAGATATTATAGACAGGTTGACTAAATAACACAAGTTGGCGCACAGTTGCACAGTTGTTTCAATTTTAACATTTTTCTATTTCTAATTAAGACAAGTGGACAAGTTGACTAATTAACACAAGTCTACCCATGTCCTTGTTTCAAATCTATTTTAAAATGGAGCTTATTACTTAAGGAAGTCTACCCATGTACTTTCAAATCATTTAATACTTTACACACTACTCTAAGTCTTTAGTAAAATTCAAAGATATGCGTAATGTGTCAAAATGGAGTATATTACTTTTAAGTCGACCTCAGTTTGTATTGTAAACAAATGCCCATTTCAACACATAAACATATAACGAGAAATTTTTGGTGAACACCACTTGGGGTACACAAGATGTACACCAAACCAAGAATAGGCACACTCATAATATAATTGATAGGTTGACTAATTAACACAAGTCGACACACTGATGTTTAAAGTTCGACATTTTGCTATTTTTTATTAAGACAAGTCGACACATTGATGTTTTAGTTAGGACAGATTGTTGTTTCTAGTTAACACAAGTGGACAGGTTGGCTAATTAAAAAAAGTCTACCCATGTACTTGTTTCGAATCATTTAATTCTCTACACAAAGAGGTAAAAAATTGAAGATATGCGTAATGTGTCCAAATAGAGTATGTTGCTTAAGTTGACCTCAGTTAGTATTTAAAAACAAATACTTGGTTTATGTATTTATTTATTTGTTGATGATGCGCTCACTCATATATCTGAAGCGTAATTAGTAGATTAGGAGTGGGGTGGGGTGAGGAGGAGGAGGAGGAGGAGGAGGAGGGGGAAGAAGAAGAAAAAAAAAGAAATGTGGTCAAATTGAAAATTTTAAAATATATAAAATTCGAATTTAGTCCAAATGACTGGAAGTTAACCTGAAAACGGGTAAATGGACTTTTAGAGAAAGGATTATGTAAGTTCAGGTACTTTTGTGAAAGGATTTAAAGTTCAGGTACCACTTCAAAATTCCAGTAAAAGTTCAGGTATCATTACTAAAATTTACCCTATGAATATGTGATCGAGTTCTTTTCTTTTTTTTTTTTCTAGTTTTTATCCATCTCAAATTACTAAGACTTTCACTTTAAATTAAAGTTTTTATTTATCCCTCCTAGTTATTAATATATGTATCACATTATTATATGTATTGACTATTAATCTACACATCTTATCATATTCTACTTTTCTATAAAGTAAGGGCATGGAACATCTATACTATATACAAAAGCAAAAGAAATCACTTTTCAAAAAAAGGAAAAATGTATATGGGTAATTTTTTTCTGATCCAGCTGTACGCCTCTAAGCACCGTTGATTGGAAGGTCTTGATCTATCTACGGACATTATTTGCGCATGGGTAATATGCAATCTTGGATGTCCTTTTGTCTTCCTAAGCATAAATGAATGGGTTTGGATTCCAAAGAGCATAATTAATATGGAGTATCAGGTAATGGCTTTTGGGCTTCCAATTTTTAATGTGGATGGCTTAATCAAAGTGTCTTTCGAAAATATTGTTTTTTATTCATTTTATATTATAAAATAATTTCGTTTAAATTTCTACTATTTTTCAATTTTCCTCATAATTTTTTTTATATGCAAGCCATTACTTAAAAAATAATATGTAGCTGGAAATATTCTCAAAGATTTACTAACCAACACCAATATCTATATACTACGAAGTATATAAAAAGCAAAAGAATTCGAAAAATAATCTTAGAAAAATAATTTTGGAAAAATATTGGTCATATTTTCCTGCCCATAAGCCTGTGTTATGCATCGTAGATTATAATTAATTTTCATTAATGCATGAATTAGGCTCTGTTCTTTTGGTTGGAATTTCAGAGTTGGATATTAGAAGAAATTAAAAAGAGTTTGAAGAAACTAGAAGGACTTAGTAAAAGTTGGAAAGGGTTGGAAAATATTGAAAGAATTTAAGTGTTAAAAAGTTACTCAATTAAATGATCAACTAGATACATATATTAGAAATTTGGATAAAAAAGAATATATTATTGTTTGTGTTTGATGTGATATGCAATAATTTATAAATTTAAGTATATAATTTTATTTTATATTCATCATATACTCCCTCTGTCCACAAATAAATTTTCCGTTGCGCGTTACGACATTTGTTATTTTTAAATTATTTAATATAAAATAGTGTGAAATTTTAAAATAAAAATTACATATTCAAAAACTATATCAAAAGATCTACAAATAACAAATTTGTTTTTAAGGAAGAACTTTGTTTAAATCAACACACTGTGATGACAACAAGATACTGTTAATACCAATATTTTATAATCAAGATACATACGCACAATTTATTGAAATTATTAGTGAACTTTGTAAAGCATAAACGTTTTCATGAATGCAGAGCTTTGGGGATGCAAGTGGAGAGTGGGTGAAAAATTGGAAGGGCAGGATTTCAATATCTTCATATTCTGTCTTATTTTTTTATGTCTGATTTTTACATCTCAAAGAAATCAGATCTTCTTATTTTTGTATCATTATTTTAAAGAGTATATGTACGTTTTGTACAATAGTGTATTTTGAGGTGAGAATGAGCCAATTGTTGAGTTGGCTTCTTATTTATTGTAAAAAACATATTAAATTTTTGGGATTCATAGTTTTAATCATTCGAAAGATCAAGTGGAGTATATAAAGAAGATAATTGAAAGTTGGAGATGTTTTATCCTTGCTTATATTATTTTGCATATGTTATTGGGGTGAGGTTCCCATGAAATTGGAACCCCATGTCATGGGATGACCCAGGGCGCTCCAGTGCCTCGTTCGTAAAATTGACGCTTCCAACCCCTAAGAGCCCCCCATCCCGTCCCGACCCAAACACAACCTCCATTCCTTTCAATTGCACCTCACAAGTTGATTTTGATTTTGAAGTAAAAATGTCATGGGAACTCTTCCCATGTTATTGACAAGGAGACCAACAATTCTACCATTAAAGTTAGCTCAACATGCAATGCATAATTGCTTATATATACTTCTTCCGTCACAAAAAAAGTTCCTATTTTGACTTTTAAAAAAATTTAAGAAAGAGATATTTTTGTGTTGACTTTCCAAAAATATCCTTGGTGTGATGGGTAAAAGTAGAATGTGATGTGTTTTGCATATGTTATGAGTGTTTTTTAATGTATTACAAAAATTATGCTAGGGTATTTATATGGGCAACTCATATATGGGTGAAAACCATGTTATGAAGTAGACATTTTTTCCCTAAAATGCTATAAAGATGAGTGTAAGATTTTATGTTTTCAATTTAAAATATTACAAGGTATTATTGTAAATAAATTTAATCAATGGAACATTTTCATATATGTCATATATTTGATGCCTTAAGCCGATTTTTCACCGAGATGTGATTATACCTTTTTTAAAAGCTACGTCAGGCTCTCTTGCTCAAACATGTTATACCGTTACAAAAAGTGGAATTTAAAATGCAACTCTTTCAAATATTTTGATTGTGTGTCAAATTAAATCATATAGTTCGCTACTAATCTATGTTAAATTTATATTTAATCCTATATTTAAATTTAGATTTAGACATTTATTTCATGAAAATGTCATTTTAATAATTTGGAATAAATTGTTTGCCGTGCAACGCACGGGTATGAATCTAGTGTAAAACAACACCAAAATTACAAATTCTTTAAATCCAATCTCTTTTCAAAATGAAAAAGTTCTATTAGAGGGAGGGAGTAAAAAATGCTCTAGGCTATAATCAAAAGTTAAATTTTTTAGTTGTGTTAGTTCCATGATAGAAGCGGATGAGTTAGTTCCATGATGCAGCTATTGAGGAATGGGCACTTGACTTTCAATTTTATTTAGTATCTCCTTTCCTGAGTATTTTTTAGTTTTGACTTTTTGCGGTCAACTATTTTTAACATTGGACCTGTAAATAAACAAAATATATATTGTATAATAATAAGATGAAATAATATTTTGAAAATATTTGATATAATAAATATCATAAAATTATTTTGGTATCAATATATAATATTATTTTTATTTAATTAGAGGTTAAATTATACAAATTTTGATAAAAAATTAAAAGTACCCAAATATTCTGGGACGAAGAGAGTAATAAATACTTTTATTTAAGTTTTAAATATGCTTCCACTAAAAATTATGACATGTACCTATTAATTTAATTTCTCAAACCTCACTTGCTTAATATTGGGGTCTAAGCATTTAAAATCCTTAACTGAAAATTATTTTATATATACATACATACATGTGTGTGTGTGATGTGAGTACACACACACACACACAGATATATATATATATATATATATATATATATATATATATATATATATATATATATATATATGTATGTATGTATGTATGTATGTATGTATGTATGTATGTACGTATGTATGTATGTATGTATATATGTTAGACAAGACGTGCAACTCGAGAGGGGGGTGAATAGAGTTGTTGAGAATATTACTATATTTCGCATGATTAATAATATAAACGTAAGTGAAGGGGAAATAAAAGAGAGATGGCAAAGAACACACTTATGTATACTGGTTCACCACCTCGTGGCTAGTCCAGTTCCCTGATAGACTCTCTCGAAGCTACCACTACTTCCGTTAAGCTTACAGGTGCTTAACAAACCGTTTACAACTCGAGAACTTGAATCCCACAAGCCTCGACACAAACGCTCGTAGATATGCCCTCTACAAGACTTCACAACCAAGACTTAAGTCACATAAGTCTTGAACAACAAGAAGAACAATCTTCTTCAACCTCTCAACATAAAGTCTCAAAAGATTAAACCTCTAATGGATGAAATGATTAAACCTCTAATGGATGAAAAAACACTCTCTTGAAAACACTTAGTTTTTTCTCAAAATATATCAATTTGAGGAAGAAAAGAGTGGAGGATTATAACCTCAAGATAGGAGAGTTTAGGAGTGCTTCTTATCCTTAAAAATGACCGAGGAAGGGTGTTTAAATAGGAAGTGAAGAAATATATTCGTTGGTCCAAGAAAAGAAGCTGTGATGAAAAATGCAGCATAAAAATCAATTAATGCATCATCATAATCGATTAATTTCGTCAGAGCAAAATTCCTTCTACGCAGAAAAGTGATAATCGATTAAAGCCAAAGGTTTTAATCGATTAGTTCTTTCTGGACGAGATAATCGATTAATTCCAAAGGTAATAATCGATTATTGTAACAATAATGCCCAGACAGGAAGAACACAAGCATGTGGGCGAGTTGAAGGACAAGAATGGAGCTTATAGATGTTTCCAACAAAACAATTAGGGGTAAGGCTCCCCATCACCTCAAATATTATTCAAAAATAATTTTGAATAAATGAAAGATATTTGGAGTGTAGAAATTGAGTCCCAAAACTATTTTGTGTGTCAAACGATGAACACAAAAATATTTGAATAAAATATTTTTGCTTTCCAAAAATATTTTCTAATATCAAAATAAATATTTTGATAAATGTTTGACACTCCTTTTGAAACTGACTCAATAAAAGTATTTTGAACAGTTAAATGATTTTTCAACTGACTCAGAAAATAAATATAATTTTTATTTTAACTCTCATAAAAATAACTTTGGAGAGAAGGTTATTTTTGTCATCCTTACAATTATTCCTACGACTCAAATAAATAAAAAGTCTTCGGAAATCTTCTACTCCTCCGAGTCCTCCGTTAAGCGCTCCGAACGCGTCTCGGACTCCAATAAAATCCTGTGCACCTTCTTGAATACTTCAAGGAATGGCACTTCAAGTCTTCGTGGGTGTCGTAGTAGCACTTTGATCTTGACTTGAATAAAGTGTGTTTGTCAATTATCAAAACCTGTGAGTCTACATTTAACAACACAGAAAGGGTTGAACTCATGCATTCCAACAATTTCCCCCTTTTTGATAATGAGAAACACATGGAGGATATGCTACCAATAAGTAACAAATTAAAGCATATACTCCTATACTCTTCCCCCTTTTGGCATTATCAAAAATAATGCAACAAAAGAACTCATGCATTCCGGGGAGAGAAAAAAATTTCTAAACAATGAAGAAAAATCACATTCCCCCTAAAATCATGCATTTCTAGGAAATAAAATACTTCCCCCTTAAATTATGCTATTTCCTCTTAAAAAAATAAAGCATACAAAAAGATTAACACATACAGCAAAAAATTCCCCGTTACTATATGTAAAACACCCTATATAAATTCTCAAATAAATTCATATAAATTCATTAAAAAATGTAATGACTCCCCTTTGATGCAACCTCTTTGGCTAAGTGCTTGGAGCATCCACTACAAATTTGTAGTCTTCAAGCACACCTTTCAAGTGCGTCACGTACCTGGCCACCCATCTTGTTCTTCAAGAGCGATGAGGCAATCGTCTTTGGAAGGTTCATCATACTTCCACGAAAAGTATGCGAATTCATCTTGTTTGCTCCTCTTCTTGAGCTTCGGGCACTCAAATTTTCGGTGGCCAAGCTTTCCGCACTTATGACACTTTGGGGTGTTCTTCTTCTTGCTCTTTTTAAGCTCATGTTTCATAAACTCGTTAAAACATTCAACCAAAATATCACAAGAACTGCTAGAATCACTATCAACAATAGAATCGCTATCACTATCCGAATCATTAATCTCTACTCTTTGAGAAGAGGATGCTTTAAAAGCAATTCCCATTTTCTTCTTTACATCAAGAGTATTAGAGAGATGATTTGTTTCATAAGTGATAAGGTTACCTCGAAGACCGTCGTATGTGATGACGTTATAATCTCGGCCTTCGTAGATGGAGTTAACCTTTGACTCCCATTCCTGGTAAGACTTCGCAGGATTTTCCTCACTAACTCTTTGTCGATGAAAGTCTTTCCAAGCATATCATGGTCGTTGATAATGTTTGAAAATCTGCCAAACATGTCCTCCACAAGCTCGTTCTCTTTCATACCAAATAGCTCGTATTCATGGGTTAGTAAATCAATTTTTGATTCATGAACTTGAGGCGTACCTTCGTATGTGATCATGAGCTTGTTCCACATTTGGTTGGCGGTTTGGCAACGAGATATCTTTTGATAATCGTTGGCGTTGACAGTACAATACAAGAAGTTTATGGCGGTGGCATTCATTTGAGCCTTCTTGAAGTCGGCTTCATCATATTCATCCTCATTCTTCTGGATGAGTGTATCGCCTATCTTCTTCATCGGCAAGCTATATCCATTCTTGATAGCAAGCCAAATTTTGAAGTCATTAGATTGAACAAAAATTCCCATCCACTCCTTCCAATAGGAGTAATTCGTTCCATCAAAAAATGGTGGCCTCACGGTGGATTGCCCTTCTCGAATCCCTGCGTTCAACATTCTAAATTCTTTTTTGATTGTTTTCTCAAACGTCACAAGAAACGTTAGAGATACCCGCTCCGATACCAATTGTTAGACAAGGCGTGCAACTCTAGAGGGGGGTGAATAGAGTTGTTGAGAATATGACTAATTTTCGCAGGATTAATAATATAAACGTAAGTGAAGCGAAAATAAAAGAGAGAAGGCAAAGAACACACTGATGTATACTCGTTCACCACCTCGTGGCTAGTCCAGTTCCCTGAGAGACTCTCTCGAAGCTACCACTACTTCCGTTAAGCTTACAAGTGCTTAACAAACCGTTTACAACTCAAGAACTTGAATCCCACAAGCCTCGACACAAACGCTCGTAGATATGCTCTCTACAAGACTTCACAACCAAGACTTAAGTCACATAAGTCTTGAACAACAAGAAGAACAATCTTCTTCAACCTCTCAACATAAAGTCTCAAAAGAGTAGAAATGAGAAATGATTAAAGCTCTAATTGATGACAATACACTCTCTTGAAAACACTTAGTTTTTTCTCAAAATATATCAATTTGAGGAAGAAAAGAGTGGAGGATTATAACCTCAAGTGAAAAAAGCTGTGATGAAAAACGCATCATAAAAATCGATTAATGCATCATCATAATCGATTAATGCAAGTGAAAAAATAGATTAATTTCGCCAGAGCAAAATTCCTTCTACGCAGAAAAGTGATAATCGATTAAAGCCAAAGGTGTTAATCAATTAGTTCCTTCTGGACGACATAATCGATTAATTCCAAAGGTAATAATCGATTATTGTAACAATAATGCCCAGACAGGAAGAACACAAGCATGTGGGCGAGTTGAAGGACAAGAATGGAGCTTATAGATGTTTCCAACAAAACAATTAGGGGTAAGGCTCCCCATCACCTCAAATATTATTCAAAAATAATTTTGAATAAATGAAAGATATTTGGAGTGTAGAAATTGAGTCCCAAAACTATTTTGTGTGTCAAACGATGAACACAAAAATATTTGAATAAAATATTTTTGCTTTCCAAAAATATTTTCTAATATCAAAATAAATATTTTGATAAATGTTTGACACTCCTTTTGAAACTGACTCAATAAAAGTATTTTGAACAGTTAAATGATTTTTCAACTGACTCAGAAAATAAATATAATTTTTATTTTAACTCTCATAAAAATAACTTTGGAGAGAAGATTATTTTTGTCATCCTTACAATTATTCCTACGACTCAAATAAATAAAAAGTCTTCGGAAATCTTCTACTCCTCCGAGTCCTCCGTTAAGCGCTCCGAACGCGTCTCGGACTCCAATAAAATCCTGTGCACCTTCTTGAATACTTCAAGGAATGACACTTCAAGTCTTCGTGGGTGTCGTAGTAGCACTTTGATCTTGACTTGAATAAAGTTTGTTTGTCAATTATCAAAACCTGTGAGTCTACACTTAACAACACAGAAAGAGTTGAACTCATGCATTCCAACAATAGATACATATATACACACACACACACAGATATATATATATATATATATATATATATATATATATATATATATATATATATATATATATATATATATATATATATATATATATATATGTATGTATATATATGTATATATATCTATATATATATGTATATATAATATATATGTGTGTGTGTGTGTGTGTCTATATATATATATATATATATATATATATATATATATATATATATATATATATATATATATATATATATATATATATATATATATATATAATGGGCTAATACCCAACGGGCAGCCCAAATACCATACCCGGAAGATGCTGGGCCACTAGAGCCAAGGTGCGTTAATTCTGGGCCGGCCCAAGAAATTGGGCCCGGGGTAGTCCAACAAAGAAGACAGCTGGAAGAGTCAATCTAAAAGAGGAGATTCAGCAGAAGGCGAGGACGTAGCCGAAGAAAGTGGATCGCGCCATTGACGAATTAGTCTCCCCTAATTATGAACTACCTTAATTATTCATGAAACCTTGTATAAATAGAGAGGACTCGAATGGGGATCCTCAAGCTGAATCAAGCTAATAAAAACATACAATTCTCAAGTACTTGTTCTTTATAGTTCCTTTCGATCTACTTTTCTGAATCCGATCATTTGGTGGATTTATCGTCTATCAAATTGGTGCTCTCGTTGAGAGCTTGAGAAATACACTCAAGAGAAACCCTTCCAAAGAACAATGGTGCAAACCTGTAGCAACGCAAACCAGGTCACCGGAAACCCCCCTCAAGGCGAAACTAGAGCCATTGGAGGTCGTCACCCTCACATCAACGTGACAGAGGTAGAGGCCCTCATCCAGCGGGTCGGGATCACCGTTGAACAGCTCAGGGAGGTGTTGGCAGTTCTAGCCCCGAACCACGAGGTCGTGGTAGAAGATGCGACCGGGGGGCCGGCAGGAGGGAAGGCCAGACCGGCAGGCTCAGAGGGGAAAAAGAAGAAGAAGGTCAGACGATCCCAGAGGAAGAAGGCGACCAAGCCTAATGTGACAGCTATGGTGGAGGACAATCTGTCCAGATTGGACGAGGAGGATGAATTGTCCTCCTTCGAGCGGGCATCTGCCTTCGATCGGTTAGGGGATCCCAAACAAAAGAAGCCCAGAACCTCCACGTTCGATTGGCAAGGGCGACCCGAGGGAGAAACTCAAGGAAAGAAGGGAGGAGTCCTCAGCGACATCCAAAGCTGGCTCGGAAGAGCGATGTAAGGAGATCGAGGACAAGGAGGTGATCGAGTTATGGAGGATATACGATCGTTTGGAGAAGCGACTAGACGCCCAGAATCCTTACCGTCAGGCGGTTTTGAGTTTGGTAACCCCCTTCTCCAAGAGGGTAATGTCTTACGGTTTTGAGTGAGGTAACCCCCTTCTCCAAGATCATCTTGCGCGCTTCGGGGCGAATGTGGTTATGTACGCTTACTCGGAAGAGATCAAACGCTAGAGTTTCCTGGCGACGCTGGAAGGGCAAGCTTGTGAATGGTTCCATAAGTTGCCTAAGGGATCGATCGAAAAGTGGAGCGACCTGGCCTACAAACTTTTAGAGCACTTCGCGTCAAGTCGAAGGCAGAAACTCCCCTTGTCACACGTGCTCAATGTTAAGATTCGGAAGGGAAAGCAGCTCCGGGAATTCATTTATAGGTGGGAAAAGGAGGCCAGGTACGTCCATGGGGCGGACGTCCAGGCCTTGATTGCGATGCTCTAGGCAGCACTCCCTCAAGGGGATGTGCGCAAGGAGCTGCGACGAAATCCACTCCCTACCTATCAGGATATGCTGCCAGGGTGAAATACTTGGCGTTAGAAGAAGAGGATGATGAGGCGCCTATCCAGAAGGAGAAAAAGGGCGGGCATCTAGCAGGAGAAGGAAGGGAAAGAAAAGATTTTGGTAGGGGACCAAACCCTACAGGTTATCAGGCGAGCAGACCGCCTGTCCATACGGTCTAGTCTTTACCGGCCCCTCCTCGCAGTCGGGAAAGTTATAGCATCCAAGACGCACCCAAGTATTGCGAGTACCACCGTAACAGCACACACAATACGTTAGAGTGCGTTATGTTGAATAAGGAGATGGACCAGTTGATCGCTAGAGGGCCGCCACCTCGACCAGAAAGGCATGCACCTGGAAACAGAACGTGGAGGAGAGCGGCCGCTGCAGCGATCACCAACGGAGAGGGACAGGAAGATGGAAGGAGATATTTGGGGAGAGACTATGAGGACCTGGATGAAGATGAAAGGCAGAACCGCTGGCATCTGGGATGTCGGTTCATCATGGGTGGAAATACCGGAGGGGACTTAGCGTCCTCACAGAGGAAATGGAAGAACATGGTCCACCTAGCAGAGGTGCATAGGCCACCGCTGCCCAAGCGGAAGAAGAAGGAACCCTTGATCATCACAGATGAAGATTACCCACCAATCCTTAGCCCCCATCGGGATGCACTGGTGGTGAAGGTAGAAATCAATAACATGGTGGTCTAACATCATGTACAGCAATACTTTCAAGGAGCTAGGCCTATCTCGAGGAGATCTTAAGCCAATCTACACCCCGCTGTCAGGATTCACCGGGGACACCATTGAAGCGGAAGTCACCATCACAGTAAAGCCCGAGGTAGGAGATGGAACCCACTGACTTTTGCTCGACATGGAATTTATGGTAGTGCAACTCGATTGTGCACACCATTTAATCCTAGGGTGACCGGGTCTGGAAGACTTGGAGTGCGTGATCTCCCCTGTCCACCTGTGCATGAAGTTCATCACCCCAACCAGGGTAGGGGTGGCGAAAGGAAATCAAAGTTTGTCACAATCGTGTTATGTCAGGGCGACCAAGAGCTAGACACGGGTCGACGAGAACGTCAGCACAATCTGTGCCGCGATCCAGAAGGAGGAAGGTCGACCAAGAGCGGAGCCGGCAGAGGAAATAAAGGAAGTTGCCTTGGATCCCGCAAAGCCTGAGCAGAAGGTGAAGGTAGGCAAGGCCCTGCAGTCCAAGTTGAAGGAACGGTTGGTAAGTATCCTTCAATCATTTAAAGTGTTATTTTCCTGGGGACCGGGGGACATGCTTGGGGTCGACCCGCAAGTCATTTGCCATAGGTTGGCAGTGGATCCGGCCCACAAGCCGGTCAAGCATAAGAAGCGCTTCCTCTCCTCAGAAAGGAGAGAGTTTGTCACAAAGGAAGTAACTACCTTGCAGTCCATCGGGCACATCCGGGAAGTCCGCTACCCGGAGTGGTTGGCAAACGTGGTCCTCGCACCCAAGGGGAATACCTGGCGGATGTGCGTCGATTACACCGACCTAAACAAGGCTTGCCTGATGGACCCGTTCCCTCTTCCCAACATTGATCAGTTGGTGGACGAAACGGCAGGGTGTCAACTGATGAGCTTTATGGACGCTTTTAGCGGATACCATCAGATCAGGATGTCCATGGCAGAAGAAGAGAAGACCTCCTTCATCACGCCCAATGGGGTAAATTGTTACAAGATAATGCCCTTTGGTTTGAAGAACGCGGGTGTGACCTACGCACGGATGGTCAATAAGCTGTTCGCACCAGTGCTAGGGGGATGTATGGAGGCGTATGTGGACGACATGATTGTCAAGTCAAAGCAGATGGCGTCCCACACTCAAGATTTTTAAAAGGTGTTTGGAATCATGCAGAAGTACCAGCTTCACCTCAACCCAAAGAAGTGCATGTTTGGGCTCCAAGGGGGAAAATTCCTGGGACACATGGTCAGCCAAAGAGGCATTAAGCCCAACCCAGAGATAAGTGAAGGCGATTTTGGATATGGAACCTCCATGGAATGTAAAGGAGGTCCAACAACTGACGAGAAGGATCGCTGCTCTCAGCCGTTTTTTGTCAAAAATAGCTGATCAAGCAGCCCCATTCTTCCGGACTATAAAGAAAAGCAGAGGTTTCGTATGGACCGAAGAATGTCAGAGGTCCTTTGAAGGGTTCAAGGCGTATCTCCTCTCACCGTTAGTACTTTCGAAGCCAGATCCTGGAGAGACCTTGTACTTATACTTGGGAATTTCTCCTCGGGCTGTGAGCTCAGTACTTGTGAGAGAAGAGGAAGGTACACAGCGACCTGTACATTATGTGTCCCGGGTGTTACGAGGGGCAAAATTAAGGTACTCAAACATGGAGAAAACTATCTTCACGGTAGTATGCACGATAAAGAAGCTCTCACCCCATACTTTCAGGCACACCCAGTCCGCGTCCTGTCCCAAAGCCCGATCAGAACCCTCATCCGGAGTCCCAATGTTCCGTCGCGAGTGAGTAAGTGGGGAGTGTTCCTGGGCTCATTTAAGATAGAATTCAAGTCGCGGCCGGCGATCAAGGGGCAAGCTTTGGTAGACTTCGTGGTAGAGTGCACCGCAAGAGAGGTGGAAACCAACAGAGAAGAGCACGATGGAAGTTGGTGGATCATATACACAGATGGGTCGTCCGTGATAGATGCTTTGGAGGGTGGAGTCGTGGAGATATCACCAGAGGGGTTCAAAGCATATTATTCGGTAAGGTTCCGCTTTAAGGTTTTGAACAATGAAGCTGAATATAAGGCGCTCCTGTGTGGGTTGAGATTGGCAGCATCCTTGAAGGCTGAAAGGATCCAGGTCAGGTGCAACTCGAAGTTGATAGTTGGCCATGTTACAAGGGAGTTTGAGGCGAAGGATGAGCGAATGGAGAGATATAGAGACACTGCACTGGAACTTCTTAAAGCATTCGGGGCATACCGGATAGAGCAGGTCCCTCGAGAGGAGAACACCGAGGCAGATATCCTCTCAAAGCTTGGTCCGGATTCCCCAAGAACACATTAAGGCAATGACTCATGAGAAGGAGTTGTTGGAACCAAGCATCAGTCCCAGACAAGTCCTGGTCATCACGCTTAACGAGCCAGACTGGATTGACGAGTTGACCATGTACATCCTTAACGGATTGATACCGATGGATCCGGTCGCGACCAAAGTCATCAAGCGACGCACACCTAGCTACACGCTGGAGTGCGAAAGGCTGTATAAGTGATCGTACAATGGTAAATTGCTAAGGTGTTTAAGGAGGGATGAAGCGCAGAAGCTAATGGAGGAGATTCATGAGGGGATATGCTCGGAACACCAAGGAACTTTTATAATGTCAAGGAAGATAACCTTGCAAGGGTACTTCTGGCCAACAATCATAAGGGATTGCGCGGAGTATGTGCGCAGGTGCAAAGTGTTCCAGGAGTTCCAGAAGGTACAAGGGCGACCAGCAACGAATTATACCCCTATCAGCACAGCAATACCGTTCGCTCGATGGGGTATCGATTTGGTCGGCATCTTGCCCAGAGGAGCTAGGAATAACATGTATTTAGTGGTCGCGATTGACAACTCTACCAAGTGGGTTGAGGCCGCCCCTGAATCGACCATCACGAAAGAGCACATGAGGAGATTTGTGTCGAAGCAAATCTTGTGTCATTTTGGAGTGCCCCAACAAATCATCACTGACAACGGAACCCAGTTTGAGCTAAGGGATTTAATGAGTTCTTGCAAAGTTGGTGTATAAAGCATAGTTATGCCGCGGTCGGGTACCCACAAACTAATGGGCAGGTCGAAAACACCAATCGCACCATCGTGGACGGCCTAAAGAAGAAGATAATGGAGCGTAAAATTGCATGGGTAGAAGAGTTGCCTTACATTTTATGGACATATAGGACCACCCCGAGGAAGGCCACGGGGGAAACACCATTTGCACTTACATAGGGATTTGAAGCAATGGCTCCAGCCGAAACCTCATTCTTGAGTTATAGGGTGGAAACATTTGATGCACTGGAAAACAAGGAAAACATGATGGCCAAATTGCACCTGATAGACAAGCGAAGAGAAAGGGCCTACATCCGGGAAGAAAACTATCGCCGACAAGTTAAGTCTTACCATGATCAGAGGGTGCGACCAAGAGTGTTCAGGATGGGCGATTGGGTCCTAAGGAAAAGAGAGGTTAGCCGGCCGACCGACAGTGGGAAGTTTGCAAAGAACTTTGAAGGGCCATATATCATAAAGGAAGTGTTAGCCGATGGAACATTCAAATTGCAAACACCAATAGGAGGCGACGTCCCTCGGGTGTGGAATAGTATTAATCTTATCAAGTTTTACCAATAATTTGTACTCCTTCTATGATTCACCCTTGAGCTAAATAAAGTCAGCGCTTTGACACTTCCTGATCCCATCTTCCCTCGAATTCTCTTGTTCAAAAAAAAGGGAGCGACCAGAAAAGATCGCTACCAAAAACCATATGGTGATTCGCGCTAAGTTGCCTGTTAAGGAGCAAAGTGTTGAACCCATTTGGTGACTAAGATTACTTGAAGTTAGTAAACGCGACCGAACACATAGCGCTTTGTGGTTAGTGAGTGCAGGACCCTATGATCGCTCGAGCGACCGGGGGGCTTGCGCGACCAAAAACGGGGCGACGCCAGGGTGAGAAAGCCCCATTAATGGCTAAGTCCAGAGCGTAGGACCCGATGATCGCTTAGGCGACCGGGGGGCTAACACGATCAAAGACAAGGCGACATCACGGCGAGAAAGCCCCAGGAATGGCTAAGTCGATAGAAGGAGGTGATTCCCTCCACTGGAAACTGAGGTGATTCAAATGCTCAAGATAAGGCATAAAAGCTAAGCCTATGAAGAGAATGGGACTTGTCAAAAACATTTTAGACAGGTAACATCAAAATTCACTCATGAAAATATCCATTACACATCAAAAATCACCTTTTACATTTGCATGTCTTATACATCTGAGAACATTTTCATACATCCATGAGAAAAAATCCATAAAGAATATACATGCGACTAAAACCCGAAAAGGAAGAAAAACACAAGGAAAAAGGCAAGGTGAAGGGTAGCTCTGCAACTATTGGGCATACAGAACCCCTACCACCAGTTGCTGCAGACGACCACCTTTCTTCTCCAACATGGAACGGGGATGGTCACCCTCCACCCGCGACCAACACCCACCTTCTTTCTCCCGTGTAGAAGGAAGGGAGGGGTCACTCCCTCTATGAGCCCCAATCGGCATCACCTAGATGAGGATGCAGACCCTGAGTAGTCGGGGCTACTCCTGGTCGATTAAGGGCCGTTCGGGGGAGTGAGGGGACAACCAAGCGTTGCGGGGGAGACCCAGTTCTTCCCCCACAGCAGCCGCTTGGTTAGGTCGCTCTGGCGAGTTAGTGCGACTCTCGTTAGTCCACTGCTCCAGACTTGTATAGTATGATACTTCATGCTCGAAGAGAGGCAGGTGCTCATCTTCCACGCTCTTCCAAGCAGTGTAATGTCACTTGTGGGTTGTGCAAGGAGCGTCCCAATCCACCTCCCCGGAGGGTGAGCGGTTGGCCAATAGTGCCCTAGACGCCGCGCTAAAGTCATCATAAGGGTTTGGTGTAATGGGCGGCGGCTTAACCGAGGGCCACCGCCGACGAGGCAAACGGAGACAAAACCAGTAAGGGTCTAGCCCCCCCCCCCCCCCCCACAAATCGTTGGAATTGACAGACTTGGGGGAAGAGGCAGACTCTGGGGAAGAAGGAGAAGGTCCATCGGAAAGGTTCAAAGAAGTGGGAATTTCTCCAGACATGGCAAAAGACAAACAGGTTGTAGTTGGAGAGAGGACTTGCAAAGGGGGAAGCAAATGGAGCAAGGGGGGCTTATAAAGAGCCCAAGGTGGAGAAATCGAAGGGACGGTCAAGTCCCAAGGTAGCTGAATCGATAAAGCAACATCGAGCAGCGTGACGGTCCAATCAATTGCCCTAAAAAATGCAATGGGTCAATTGGGCGGCATGTCAACGAGCCATTAAGTTAGGCTCGTTACGCAAGTGGGCCAGAGGTAAAAGTTGGGCCCAGTCTGGGGACTTATTTGCACCATCAAAGTGGGCCAGGCTAAGGAAAGATACAGCAGCAAAGTCCAAAATAAATAAAGGCATACAGCAACCGGAAGTAAGGGCAAGAATAGCAAACATTCAAGCATCATACTAAAAGACCAAACATTTAGAAAGCCACAAGTTTTTACAAGTCTGAAAACGAAAAATACAAGGGAAAGGAGAAGATGAGGTCGATCATACATCCAAGCTGGTGCCCACGCCCGCCTTGGTCGCTGCAGAGTTTGCTCCCGTCTCTCGGTCGCCTTGCCCATCTAGGTCACCTTGCGCGGTCAACTCATCCTCCTCTTTAGATGTACCCGAACTCTCCTCGTCCAAGTAAGGACTGATCGAACTCAGCAAACGTACCGCAGGGAGGAGGAAAGCCAAAATCGGGGAGGGAGGTCCCTTTGGGAAGCCGAGCTAGCTTGCTGCGGAAGACCTGTTGATCCCGGAATAGTCCGCAGTTGAATGACTTCTCTGCTTCTCCAACCATCCACTTGGCTCCGGGTCCGATTTTGACCACTCCACTACTAGCTTGCTCATCCGCTCCATGGCGACTGCAGTGAACTCGGGGGAGTTCTTGAAGGACTCAATCGCCTACACCCCGCGACGGGCCTGGTCGCCCTTCTCGCCCTCCAGCTGGTGGATCAGATCAACTTTTTCCCCTTCCAGCTCGGTCACCCGGGTAGAAACGGATCTCACCTTGGAAGATAGTGAGGTCTTCTCCTCCTCTAGTTTGGCAGAGCGACTCTTCTCTTCCTCCAGCTCCATGGCGAGGCGAGCGACCTCATCTTACCTTCCGCGGCGTTCTTCATCTCATCCAAAACCGTTTGGTGATCCTGCCCCCTGCCGGCGAGCTCGATCATCCCCAGCGTGGCCTGAGCCAAAGCACGAAGGATCAAAGGTATTAGACGAAAGGTTGGGGACAAAGGGGGTAAAAAGACAAGAATAAAAAGAGGGCCAAGACGGATACCTATCTGAGCTTCAGGAGGACCATGTTGGTGAGATCACCGTTGGAGCTGGCCGAGAAACTGGCCCGATCATAGCCGGGAGGGTAACCAAGGTCTCCAGCTGAACGTCTCCCAGACTTAGGGACGGAGGGGGAATGTTAAACCTCGTCGAGCAACCCTCGGTCGCCACCTCATAGGTCACCGCTGGTGGAGAGGGAGGTCGCTTCGAGATAGCCCTCTAAGACGACCCTGCCAGGTCGCTCCCAGGAAACATGGATCGCGACGGGGAGTTGGTGGCTACCGTACCGGTGTCCTGAATCACTTTGTTTTGGTCCTTCACCTCGATCACGACCTGATTGAGCTGAAAGCAATCCTCACGGCGCGAGGAGGAGCACTTGCTTTTGCCCTGACGAGCTGCGTCTCTCTTCCTCTTCCTCCCCTGAAGGAAGTGGCCAATCAAGAGATCTCCTTCAATCTCGCCATCTAATACCCCCTGTTCGACCGGAGATGGATGAAGCAGTTAGTACTAAAAAGGTAAAATTGAAATTCCCAACTAAGGAGGAAAAGTGCTTACCAAAAGGGCCACAGTCGGCACACCCCCCCCCCCCCATGGAGGTCCCTCAGCAGGTCTGGCTGATGACGATGTTTGTCCTTAACGAACTCAAACCCGACGGCTCATTGGCCGCAGAGTTTCCTGGTGATGGATAGGAGAGCAGTGTTTGGCTTGGGGGCGAGACGTGATGGAAAGATGGGTGCCCAGAACCCGTGAAAGGAGATTCGGGCCTCGTCGAGACAAAGACAAAGAAGGGGTTCCAGTCATTGGTCGACCCTTTCTTGTCGCTGGTAAAGAGTTTGCTCGACCGCTGGGAAAGACAGGAAGTTAAACTCTTAACTTCCAGTTTTTTCTAGTTTTTTCCAGTTTCTTCCAACTATTCTCATTCCTTCAAACTCTTTCTACTCCCCAACTAATTACTCTAAAAATGATATTTTTTTAATATAATAATAATTATGATTACTATTACAACTATTATGTTCATATCTATAGTTTATAAATTATTCCATTTTTTCATCTCACTATTTTTACGATTCACATTCATTATTACTTTTTATTCAACTTTTTAATATGAATAATACAATTTTTTGTATAAAATCACAATAGTTTAGAGAAAAAGACTAAAATAGGAGTAACACATAAAAAATATACAAAAATAAGAGTTCTATGTCTTTATTCCAAAAATAGAAGCTACAATGAAAATAAAATGTTAATCATATAAGAAAAGAAGGTTTGGTAACATTACGTGACATTTCTGATTTTTAAAACAAAATCTTGTAATATATAAGTATAATTACAAATATATTATTTTATAATAAATACTGCACAAATAAATTGAGGTTCAACGTAACCACGATAACTTTTTAAAATTTAACATTTTGATATATATGCTTATGTTTAGTACTTCCTCCGTCCCATAAAGATGTTTTTATTTTGACTTTTAGAAAATTTAAGGAGATATTTTTGTGTTGACTTTCCAAAAATAGCATTGATGTGATAGGTTAAAGTAGGATGTGATAGGTAGATTATTACTAAAAAGGTATGATGTGATAGATAAGTGAAAAATTAGTATGTGTAAAAGTAGTTTTTTAATAGAAAAGAAAAGAAGCTTGTGGGACAAGAAAAAAGAAAAGGAGGAGTTTTTGGGATGAAAAAACTACTCCCTCCGTTTGGAAAAAGTGTTCCCATTTTGATTTGGGGGCAAAAATAAGGAATTGATAAATTATAGTTGATTTCCAATTCTGCTTCTGATGTGATGGGTAAAAGTAAGATGTGATGGATAGATTATTAGAGAAAAAGTATGATGTGATAGGTAGAGTATGAAAAAATAAGGGTAAAAGTGGTTTTTTAATAGAAAAGGGAAGTATTTTGTTGGAACTGGAAAAAATGAAAGAGGAAGTGTTTTTGAGAACGGAGAGAGTACTATTTAGTGCAAATTTCACAAAATGATATCATTTTCTAGGGATCTGTTTCATTTTGAAAAATCTTTAAGGGAAGTGTATTTTATAGTTGACTTTTCAATTTTTTCATTAGATTTCATAGATAAAAGTAAGATGTGATGTGTAGATTTATACTGAAATATCATTTTTATTATGAAATTACTTCAAGTTTATTATTAATTTATTCACATATATTGATGATGATGATGATAAAAATGATTATAATAATAATAATAATAACAAAGGTGATTTTAATAATTATATACTCCTCCTAGTCTAAAATTTTTTGTATGTTTTGACTTTTTTAGTCAGAGAGAGACACTCTTTGACCACAAATTAAACATAATATAAATCAATAAATGTTATAACATTTTATATATACACAACTATATTCTAAGATAAACCTAATTATTTAGAATTTATATTATAATTCAATAAAGTTTGTCATAATTTATGATCAAAGAGTGTTATTGCTTGACTAAAAAAGTCAAAATAGCAAAAAAAAAAATTAGACTAGAGGGAGTACAAAAATATGACTAAATAATGACTTTTTAGGTCAATGTTGAATAAAATTTGAAAGATTTACAGAAAATAGAATGAGATAAAAGAAATTAAAAGGGATTGGAAGAAATTAAAAAAATTGAGAATTTGAGAATTAAATCCAAAAGAGTAGAGACTATTTATAAATAAAAACTACTCCGTAGAATGATGAGATTAATTAATTAAAATAATATTTTATACAGAGGACAATAAGAGTAAGAGCATATGCAATGGCTAGGCAAGTGGTTGCCTTGCCCTGCCATTAGTGGAGTGGAAGATAATACAATGGGAGAGGCAATAATTGACTTGCATGGAATGGGGCGAGACACCACTATATGCGTGGCTTGTGCGAGGAGAAATGAGCGGAACAATGCAAGCTACTGATTGGACTGAATCCTTGTTGTTTTTTCTTTCTTCTTTTTTTCGGTTTTTTGCATGCCACCTGTGTAGCTTATCTTTCTTTTTTTGTTACATGTGTTTTGCCTAACTTCTTTTTCTTCTTTCCAAATCCAACTTAAAAAAAAACTAACCCTTTTTTAAACAAAAATACCAATTCATTTTTTTAATTATCTATGTTGTTTTTTTTCATTTCAGTCTATTTTCTTTTATAAAACATTTTAAGATATTTTCTAAAACTAAAAATACATATTTTTAAAACTAGTGTTTTAATCCTAGATTATACTCCGTACAATTTAAGTAGATAATTAAACTAATTTTTAAAAAATAATGTTTTCTCTATACAATTAAAATCTTTACAAGAAAATAAAAAATGTATTAAAAAAATGAAAAATAAAACACATGAACTAATTAAATTATGTCAAAATGATAAAATTGACAAATAAACATTACTTCTCATTGTAGGGCATGCTACTCTAATGGAATGCCACTGTGTGACTATGCATCATTTGATTAGTTATGTTGAGCCACGTCACCGTGTGGCATTCCAGGACAGGATTTGACATTGCCTATACTCTAAAGTGAAGTAGTTTACAAATGCTTATTAGCTTAAGTTTGAGGATTTTTGTAATGTTTACAAAATAAACGGTAATTTTTATGTGACAATAAAAGTACACATGTCATTGTGTGAATGGTGGGGTACGGATGCCCTCTAAATTGCAAATGTATCAAAGTAAAACCCATTTATTTATAAAAGTACACCGATTGACTAAAAATATCAAAACAGGAAGAGTATTTAGGATCAAAATGAGTATTATTTTTGTCGTTTCACATTATTTTTCAAAAAAAAAATCAGAGATGTTGCTCCCAAACCGACACCCTACTATTCTTGCCCCCACTCTTCCCATTTTTTGGATCCCTCACTATTCTGATCCTTTTTATGGGTTCTAGCGGCCAAACCTGGCAGGTACGTAGAGACGTGTTAAAATACTATCTTCATAATATGTTTTTTCCGTTTCTGTTTACTATTATATATTTGATCGATTTTATTTTCAATTCTATTTATTTGGTTCTAAGTGTAGAATTAAAAAAAAAAATTATATACTCCCTCCGTCCCACAGTATGTGTCCAGTTTGATTTTTTAGTGTCAAACTGGACAAACTTTGAGCTTCAATTAAATAAAAACCGTAATGTATTTTAACATAAAAATGACTTTATTGGATTTATTGTATTGAGAATTTTCAATTCAAAATTGTATTTCATTATGCTAATATGCAATATAAATTGAGAGTAATTGGAGGGGATAAGTACCAAACTAGGAGTAAAACATATGTCATATCTCCAAAATAGGAGTTAGAACTTAAACTCCTCCAAATAGGAGTAATTAATTTTCATTAATCTAATCTTCACGCATCAATTCTCCCTTCCCGTTCATTAATCTAAGCTTCTGCATCAGCAATCATTTGCATTGTCTTCCTAACATTAAAGCATTAATGCCTTGTTTGGGTTAGAATAGAATTTGGTATGGGAAATTATATAAAGAATTAGAGTAGAATAAACAAAAAAAAAACTTTTTTGGCCAACCTTTTTTCTTTCCAGTTTTCAATTACCTTTATCAGTCTTTATCACTTTTTCAAAGCTTTTTTTTTCAAATGTAGGGTAACTCTTTATTTGGGGGAGATAAATAAGAGGGAAAAGAAAATAAAGAAATTGGAATATATTCTCTAAGTTTCTAAATTATCTTTTTAGTTTTATTGACTCGATCAAATTTTAGTTAATGTCACTTCCGATGATGCAGATATTAATCGTGGTTAATGCGGCGGAAGCAACGGCCACAGAAAGAGGAATGATGTTGCTGCGTTTCCTAAAGGGTTTTAGGAGTCTTCCGAAAAGGCCGCCACACATTTTGTTTTCTTCGTATTTGAATAAATCGAGACGAGATGTACACAGTGACAAATACAGTCATACATGCGAATGCATAATATTAAACAAAGGGAAAATACTAAACAAGACAATGTATAATGCCACACTCGACAATATATAATGACAGATATGTCATTGTATAATGCTACATATCATACATGTTAATTATATATTAGCATCAAACTATTTCAATGTCTTTGTCATCTTTGCTTAATTTTCAATTCCAGTTCAAATTAATGCTATACCCTCCATCCTGTTAGCTTCGCCTTTTATGGGACTTTCTTTCTTTTGAGAGAAGCCTTTGTGAGCTTGCATAGAGAAAAAACTTGTGGGTCTAGGACTCTAGGTAGTATTCGGGTCGGACGAGGAATGAGGGGCCTCTTGTTTCATATTCTGATTTAGGAAGAGAATCTAAAGTTTTTTTTTACCAAAATCTACCATTTTGTTGTTGATTTTTTGCCTTCACCGCCGACATCACGGCTCTCTACCGTTGTCTCCAACACCATAACCACAATTTACATTGTTGATATTACAGTAACACATTAACTACCAAATACAGTGTTAATAAACATAATGTCAAACATTGCATCAGATACTGTCACAAATGATAACCCATAATGTTACAAATACCCATATGTAATGTTTTAGATGCAAATTGACAGTGTCACGCAAAGATTAATAGCCCATGCATCAGATTAATGAAGTCTACAAACTTTTTTTAATTGATATGTGCATTCCAAATCAATAATCAAAAATTAAAAAAATAAGTCATTTTTAGGGGGACAAAGATATATTTTTGATTTGCTAAAATTATAGCCAAAATATACACAAAATAGCACACTAGCACTCGCCATCAATAATCAGAGTCGAGATTTTGGCTGGGGAATTTCATCGAATACCTTTTGGGCCTCAAACGCCTCAAAACGGACAGGAGAAAAGAGGCATTTCTCTCTTGGACCGAACAAGAGAGGAGAGAGTTTGGCATACAAAAATTGAAAAAAAAAGAATTTTGGTCCATATTCAGTCCACCTTTATAAAGACAAGATCTAAAAGTAGTATGTTGTTGATTCAGATTCTTCTGAGCTTGACTTCGTCCGTGGAGATCGACGCAGCTAACAGCTCCCATAAGCAATTGTTCTAAAGAGCACTTGAGGATCTATATGGAATGGTTCGCATGGTGTGGGCAGGGACTTAGGATAACATCATTTATTAATTGATTAATCACTCCTATTTAGATGAGTTTAACTTTGAACTCCTATTTTGATAATATGATATATGTTTTACTCCTATTTAGGGGGTTTTGTTCAAAGTTTGTCCAGTTTAACTCGAAAAAGTCAAACTAGACAAATACACTCAGACGGAGGTAGTATTTAAAACTACATCAAAAATTCTACAAAACAAGAGATGATAAAACTATATTATTTTATCAAATAACTAACGAAAGTAGGTAAAGAAAGTGATTAAAATTTGACCGTGTAAATAATAACTGGAAAGAATATTTTAAGACGGAAGGAATATAGAGAGTAGGAGTAAAAACTTTAATTTCTTTGAACCTACAATTACAAATTTGATTTTTTTGCTACCTAGCTTTGATGTCCTAAATCTCCCTTTTTCTTCTCTCAAAAAACGAAAAATCTCCATTTTTCCAACGTTGGTCATTTGTTACTGTATATGTGTATTTTATTACAACCTCCGTCCCACAAAAAAGTTACCATTTTGACCATAAATTGGTCAAACTTTTGCACACTTTGACCATAAATTAAATATAATCTAATTAAAGAAATGCTAAAAAAATTGAGATATCAAAACTAGATCCTAAAATAAATCCAATTATATAAAATTTATTTAATAATTCAATATATTTTTCTCACAATTTGTAGTCAAAGCGTATAAATATTTGACTAAATACTATTCAAAATGAGAACTTTTTTGTGGGACGGAGGAAGTATATTTTTTTATAATGTACATAATGATGATTGACAATGTAAATATATTTTAGTTCTATTTTAGTTTTTTTTTTCTTAATTTATTGTCAAAGTTTAGTTCAAATGCATTTTAACTCACGGCTATATATACATGCATCCTCCCTCCCTCGAGCATACATATCATCGATTCACCACATTTTCTCCCCCCAAGAAAAGAAGTAAACATTTATTGTTCTTCATCTGCCCGGCCTTTACGGTCAAAAACCAAAATGCCTCAAGCTGCTAGAATGATCCAAATCAAAGTGGCTGACCGTACCATAAGAGCGAGGCTGATGGAGGAAGAGAATCCGGAGGTGGTGAAGCTAGTGTGCGCCCAGCTTCCTCTCAGAAGCTTTGCCCTCCACACCAACGTTTCCGGCCAAGGCCTCGTGCTGCCGACTCCAATCACTTACGTTGGAGCCGGCCACATGGTGGACCGCCACCCCGGGTCGATCTATCTCTTCGCCCCGGGACAGTCCATCGTGATCACCTACGGCGACACCAAGGAGAGCGCTCCCGTCAACAGATTCGCTGTCGTCCTCAAGGAAGACATGCGGGACCTGCGGGCCGCGGGGAAGTCCGTTTTCGACTCCACCCTCGCCGCGGCCCAGCACAGCATCGTCCCCGCCAACGTCAGCATCTGCGACGACGCGGACGGCGTCCGCGTGACACCGTCCCTCGCGCTACCCGAGGCGGCCCCGAAGTTCACCGGGGGGTGGAAGAGTGTGGAAGCACTCTTCCGCCACGAAGCGAAGCGGGTCCTGCAGGAGGAGCCCGACGAAGTGTTTGCCAGCTTCGCGGGGTTCGTCCCCACGGGGATGGGGACGGGAGGGAACGTCCTCCCGGTGTGGATGCACACGTGGTGCTGTCTGATGACGGACGGCCCGAGCACCCTCTACCACTTCCTGAGAGACTCCGACCTCCCGAGCATGACGCTCCCGATGATGAAGGACCTCACGCGCTACCACTTGCTCCAACCCTTCAACCACTTCGAGTTCCTCGCCGACCTCGGGCTCCCCAAGTTCAAGGCGTGGGGGAAAATGTATTCATCCGCGCTCGCTGACTTGGAGTCGCTGGATGAGTACAAGCAGCTCACGGCGGCGCTGTTGACCCTCGTGAATGTGTACCTCCGCCGCGTGCAGTCGCGCTTCCCGTTCCACCTCGGCAGAGCTTTCCCGCGCGTCAGCAAAGATGAGATCCTCAAGCTCTCCGGCCTCTGTTATTGATCGAGCTAGTCGTCGTCGTGTTTGACCGGACCATGCCATAATAAAAAGTTAGTTCATCCGTGAGGGGAACTCTTCTTGAAAAATAAAAGCCCCTCATTTTCGAGAGAGGAAAAATAATAATTAAAAATAGATAAATAACATGGAGTGATGGAGTAATGTTATGGCCTATTGGTGTTAAAAAAATTTACTGCATTTTGTTTAGATTAAGAAGTCTTTGTTTCTCTTCAAAAAAAAAAAAGAATTCTTTGTTTTTCCAGATTTCCTCCCGTTCCAAAGAAATTTCTTGTTTATCATTTATTATTAGCTCAAATTTTCTTCCAGCTTTGCATGGATAATAACCAATGGGTGGAATAACATTTTTTATTAGTGTTAGTATTTTTAATTAAATTTTAACGGTGCAGATTGAGTTTGAAAATGTAACACTAAATGTTTCCCATAGATAGTCTTTTCAAAATACTAATATTAATTTCTAACGCTATTATCAAACAGGTCTATCGTCAATAACTCTTAAAATGTCAGGATCATGTTGCTTTAATAAAAAAAACTTAACCACAAAAAATAAAGAGGCATGAACGCCCCCTCCCCCCCCCCCCCCCAACTTTGAGTTCCATGTTCTCAAAGTTAAGAATCTCAAATTTATATATAAAGGATTTTATTTCAAAAATTGGTAAAGAAATATAAAATATAATGTACATATTTAAAAAACATGTCAAAAGTCCTGTACTTGTACAAAAAAACGGGAGATAGCAATATTTTTATCAAATTAATGAGCAATAAAAAATACATATAAATAAATAAAAGTTATCGTAATTTTTGAATAGTTGACAGCAGAGAGCCAGAGACTTCCACAATTATCTTTTACTACTTCCATTTTTATTTAATTATCTGTTTTGCTTTGTGTATCAAACATTTGACTAACTATATATAAAAATATACAATGAATTAAAATATAAAAATTATACCAAATTATTGGAGTCGAAAAATACTTTAAATATATTATTTTTTAAAATAAATTACTAATATATTAAAGAGATATTGTTGGTCAAAATTTAAGTTCAAAAAATAGACAAGACACTCAAATCAGAATGAAGAGATCAGAGTATGTTCCAAAATCATTCTTCATTTTTTTTTGCAAAGTAAACTTTCATTGCTCATGTTTTCGCACATATTTATTCTCGACAACAAACAATAAAAACTCCGCATTTAATACTCCTTTTGTTGCATTCTCTTTCATTTTATCACAAATTTCAACTAAATATTGTACTTTTTATAATTTCGTTAAAATCATAATAAAAAAAATATTTACAGCTGAAAGGATTACATTTTACTTCACTTTTACAAAAAGAACATATGTTAATAAAGAAAGAAAGGGAATATTTGAATAATATATTCCCATATATTTTCGTATATATTGTTTTTGGTAGTTTGCTTGTATAGATATTTGTTTCCTTTGTTGATTAGGATTCTCAGCCTGTAAGAACCTATACATATGACTTCTTTGTAAATTGTAAACAGAAGAAATAATACAAGAGAACTTTCTCCCAATTAATTCTTTCATGGTATCATAGCCGCCACAAACCTAGAAATTTCCGAGACCACTGTTCACGATCGCCCGGCATCACGTCCATCGATCATTGCTCAGTTTCTTCGTTGTTGCTGTTGTTGTCGAAGAACGAAATGGTCGACCGTTGTTGTAGAACAGTCAAACACATCGACCGTCCCGTTGACAGTTTGTCTTGGTGCTGTTGCTTCGTTTTTCCCTTCGACGAATAATCACCTGATATGACTCAGGAATCAGCCATGGAGATTATTTCCAACAAGAAAATGAGGAAGAAGAGAAAAATGGATTTTCATCGTTCCCCGATTTTGAGGATCTGACTCTGGAGCAGTGGAACGCTGTTCGTCACGCCCTTGCACTGTCCCCTACAGACACCAATCAGAAACTTACAGGTATTTCTGTGTCACCACGTTGGATTATTGATACGGGTGCATCAAATCATATGACAGGTGATGTTTCATTATTGTATGATGCGGTGGGTTTGACTCCATGCGAAATTGGGTTACTTGATGGAAAACGAGTAGTATGATTCTGTTCAATCTGGAAAGGTTGATTTGACAAGGACTATGACATTGTGATACGGGTTTATATTTAGTTATTTACCATTATTATTATATTATTATTATATTAGGTAGTATCATTATTTATGGTTAGTTAATTATATTATTATTAGAAAGTAGTATTCTATTATTAGGATATTTGTTACCATTTATAATTAGGATTCCTTGTTTATTTAGTTTCCTTCTACGGTATGGATTCTTTAGGGTTGCTAGCTATATATGTATCCATTTCAAGGAATTATGAAAAAATAAATAAACAATTTACTTTCTCCTAAACCCCAATCTCTCTCTCTTTCTTGCCTCTTTTGTTCTTGGAGCTCGGAGGTGCTCGAAATCCTTCCCTATCCTGATACGATACCGTATCAATTGGTGCTCTCATTCTTGAACTCATTCAAAAAAAATATACAAAAAAATCAGCCAGAAAATTCAATTCAATTTTTGTGTGGTGGAGTTTCTTTTGGCAATGGATTCACTGTTGGACAAAGTTCTTGGTTTACTCGAGAAAGTTCTACGGGGACAAATTGAATTTTATGAAGGCGTGTGTGCAGTTGAAGATTCCGTAGATGAAATTATAAAGAAACTTCAGGCATTTCGTCAAATTGAAGGTCAACCAAAATATGATTCCGAGGTATATGCATTCGCCGTAGAGGTCTATTGCTCAATCCAGGATTTAGTTCATGGTCCTCCAATTTTACCAAGTTTGATCCCGATAGAATTACACTTGTTCAAAATAAATATGATGAGCGTGATAAAGAAACTCATCGGTGCTCCACTTTCTTCACCAAATCTAGCCCCTAAGGCTGGGGACCTGATTGTCCAGATCGTGGAAGACACAGCCGCACACACTAGTCCTCTTGTGGAAAATTTGAGCAATGAACCACATGTCGAAGATGACATTAAAAGTGGGTCCAATGTCCTGGGTACCAATAAGTCACTCACGATGGAGGAAATTGTTGTTCATCCGGTAGGTATTTTCGATGATGCTTTTGTTATTGTTACTGATCCTGTTCCTACAAATAATGTTGATGGGGAAGACCACCGAGATCATATTGTCCAGGCAAAAATTTCAAGTGATGATGCCATTTATTATGAAAGCGTAGAAAAATATGGGATGTCACAAAGTGAAGTTGTTGTCCTTTATAATTCTGAGGATGTTGCACGTGATTGCATAATATTTCCACTCTTAATTGGCCAGAACTGTTTACTTGATATTGGGAATGTTTTAGGTGTGACTCGTTCTTTTGGTGCTCCAAGGCTCAAGGTGTTTGACCCCGGTGGATGGACAATGAACAGTGTAATTTTTTCCCGTTCTTTATTTGATTTCCAACTTGAGGACAAGTTGGTTTTTGAGGCGGGAAGAGTGATACGGGTTTATATTTAGTTATTTAACATTAGTATTATTATATTATTATATTAGGTAGTATCATTATTTATGGTTAGTTAATTATATTATTATTAGAAAGTAGTATTCTATTATTAGGATATTTGTTACCATTTATAATTAGGATTCCTTATTTATTTAGTTTTCTTCTACGGTATGGATTCTTTAGGGTTGCTAGCTATATATGTATCCATTTCAAGGAACTATGAATAAATGAATAAACAATTTACTTTCTCCTAAACCCCAATCTCTCTCTCTTTTTTGCCTCTTTTGTTCTTGGAGTTTGGAGGTGCTCGAAATCCTTCCCTATCCCGATACGATACCGTATCACATTGCAGAATGTGTTGTTTGTTTCAACTTTGAATTGCCATTTGATCTCTGTCAGCTGAGGAGGGATTTGAACTGTGAGACAAAGTTCACCAATTATGTGTTCATATTACAAGACATAAGTTTGAGGACAACGATTGGTGTGGGTAGACATGAAGGGGGATTGTACTATTTGAACAAGGAGGAAAGAAGCATGGCGTGCAGTACTAAGAAGGAGAATTTCTTTTATCTTTGGTACAAGCGTCTGGACATCCTTCTTCGCATGTTTTGTCCTTAGTTCCTGTAGTTGGTTCAAATAAAAGTAGTCATAGTCATTGTGATGCCTGTTTACGTGCTAAACAAACTCGCTGACTTGGAGTCTGCTGAAAGAGTACAAGCAGCTCACGGCGGCGTCGTTGACCCTCGTGAATGTGTATCTCCGCCGCTTGCAGTCGCGCTTCCCGTTCCACCTCGGCAGAGCTGTCCCGCGCATCAGCAAAGATAAGATCCTCAAGCTCTCCGGCCTCTGTTATTGATCGAGTCGTCGTCGTGTTTGACCGGACCATGCCATAATAAAAAGTTAGTTCATCCGTGAGGGGAACTCTTCTTGAAAAATAAAAGCCCCTCATTTTCGAGAGGCCACATCTCCGGACACAACCCGTTTGAAAAATAAAATTAAATAATGTGGAGTAATGTTAGGGTGTTAGAAATTTGTACTGCACTTTATTTAGATTAAGAACTTACTGGAGTATTTGTTTTTTTTCGTTCCAAAATTAAATAAATTTATGTTCATTATTTATTAGTTCAATTTTTTCCCAAATTTTGTAGAGATGCGCACATGCAAGAATTATCGGTGTGATACAAACAATTATTAATTATTGTGTGTCTATACAAAGTATGTGGTCATGGTAATTCCAACATGTTGGGATTATCTAGCTCTATTAGAAGGGAAAAGTTAAAAGTTCACCTAATCATAAATATAGGGTAGACTCCTCCTATAGAGTAATAAATGGTTGTTTAGTTAGTGTTTACGTTGTTTGTGACTCTAACATTGTCCATAGAGTAACAATATGTTTTACTAGAGTTGTGATTTTGTTATCCTAAGAGGGTATTTGAGAGTCATTAGCTTGAAATAAAGTGATTTCTACAAAAGTTTAAAACAAAATCGCCTCATATCTACTTCTCCGAAATGATGTTCTATGTATAAAATAATGGTAAAAAAAGAAGAATCTGACATACCAAATAGAGTAAAACCACTACCACTCAAAGCAGAAACTAAATTATTTAAAAGAAGTGCGCTGCCAAACACCCTCTAAGGTAAACTTGAGAAATAAAGATCTTTTCACACTTTCATGGGCTTACAAGTAGATCTTTTGCCTTTTACAAAAAGCTCATTTCTTAAATGGTTCGGCTCAATAAAAATCAAAGTAATTTGGTTTGGTAGATGGTTTTATCCAAAACCGAACATGAGACAACGAATTGGATGATCGGGCTGCAACGATTCCAAAGGGAAATAGGCGATTGAGATGTTTGAAGAATCTCTCACCGATTGAAGAGTCCAAAACAAATACTCACTCTGTCCCAAATTTGATTACACATTAGGATTTACAAGATAAAACCGCATATCTTTTGCAATCATTTTATTTACAAATATTCACCGGTTAAGAGTTTTTTGTTTTTCTTCCATTCTAAAAATAAATAAATTTATGTTCATTATTCATTAGGTCATTTTTTCTCAAACTTTACAAAGATGCACACATGCAAGAATGGTTGCTGTGATACAAACAGTTATTAATTATTCTGTGTCTATACAAAGCATGTGTGGTAATGGCAACTCCAACATGTTGGGATTCTCTAGCTTTATTAGAAGGCAAAACCGCAAAAGTTAAAAGTTCACCTAATCATAAATATACGGCAGACTCCTCGTATAGAGTAATAAATGGTTTGTTTAATTTGTGTCTAAGTTGTTTGTGATTCTAGCATTGTTCATAGAGTAACAATATGTTTTACTAGAGTTGTGATTTTGTTATCATAAGAGAGTGCTTGAGAGTGATTAACTTCTGGATATAGTGATTTCTACAAAAGCTGAAAGTAAAAACACCTCATACCTATTTCTCTAAAATGGTGTTCTGTGTATAAAAATGTGGTGGAGAAAGGAGGATATGACATGCCAAACAGAGTAAAAACCACTACCGCTCAAAGCAAAAGCTAAATTCTTAAAAGTAATGCACTGCTAAATACTCTCTAAGGTAAACTTGAAAAATATGAATCTTTTCACATTTTCATGGGGTTACAAGTAGATTATTTGGTCTTTTACCTAAAGCTCATTTCTTACGGCTTGATAAAAACCCAAATAATTTGGTTTGGTAAATGGGTTTACCCAAAACCGAACATGAGACAACAATGGTATGATAAGGCTGCAATATTTCCAAAGGCAAATAGGTGATTGAGATGTTTGAATAATCTCTCACCGATTGAAGAGTCCAAAATAAATACTACTTCTGTACTAGATTTGATTATAAATTAGGATTTATGAGAAAAAACCTCATATCTTTTGAAATCATTTTATTTACAAATACTCATCAATTAAAATATTTTTTTGTTTTTCTTCCGTTCCAAAAATAAATAAATTTATGTTCATTATTCAATTCATTAGGTCAATTTTTTTTCTCAAACTTTCGAGAGACACGCACATGCAAGAATTTTTGGTGCGATACAGAATTATTATTATGTGTCTATACAAAGCATGTGGTCACGGTATCTCCAACATGTTGGGATTATCCACCTTTATTAGAACGCAAAAGTTAAAAGTTCACCTAATCATAAATATACTCCTCGCATGAAGTAATAAATAATTTGTTTAATTTGTGTATAAGTTTGTGATTCTATCATTATTCATAGAGTAACAATTTGTTTTACTAGAGTTGTAATTTTGTTATCCTATGGTAAATTAGGGAAAGATGGATCTTTTCACACTTTTATGAGTTTACAAGTGGATTTTTTCTCTTTTACAAAAAACTCATTTCTTAGATGATATTTTTATATTGAGATCCGTAGAATGAGTATAGATTAGGGGTGTTCATTCAGAAAATCGAACCGAACCAAAAATTTGATGATTTATTATTTGTACCAAAAACATAACCGAAATCAAATGGTTTGGCTCGGTAAAAACTAAAATAATTTGGTTTAGTAATTGGTTTTACCCAAAACCGAACATGAGAAACAAAAACATCTATCCATTAACTTCTCTAAATTCAAAACAAAAAAACACAGATTTGATCCATTACATAACATAAAGTTCATAATGTTTTGCAAACATATTTTTGTAACAATTCTCAAATTCAAAAGCATCAAACACGTGGATCTTTATACTTTCATCCTTCTGCAAAAATTCCAAAGGCACATTAGGCGATTGAGATGTTTGAAGAATTTCTCACCGATACAAGAGTCCAAGGCAAATAAGCGATTGAGAAACGAATGGAAACGATATTGCGTGGATACGGCCAAATGAGGCTTGGGCTAATGCCTAATGGGTTGGGCCTTGGGCCATTAGGGCGGGGTAGAAATATACGGAGTACTTGGTACGGAGTGCTCTTTATTTAGGTGGGCTGGGTATAATTACTTATTTGAGTTCCCACTAATTTGGTTTTCAGTACAAACCGAAATACCGATAAAAAATTTTTGAAACTGAATCGGAAACTGAAATAATAAAAATTAAAATAGAAATTTACCTAAATAGGAATAAAACGTTATGACTTTCTCAATATAGGGCTATATATTTTTATTTCTTAATGTAAGACTTTTGATCATTATCAATTAGTCATTATTCAGGTAAATGCCCATCATTACTGCACATTATTTCTTCCACTAGACATTATTAAGTTCTATTTAGGAAATAAAAAAGTTTAATTCCTACATTAGGAAATGACTTATGTTTTAGTCCTGTAAATTTCACAAATTAAAAACCGAATACCTAACCAATTACGTACTCCGTGTTTTGGTTCTGTTTCGGTACGTACCGAAATTTTGGTTTCGATACAATACGATCGGTTTGTCGAATTATGCACACTCCTAGTATGGACTGAAGGACCATATAAAAATTTGTCATTTTACCAATCAAGTACGGAGTAAATAATTTTAATTCAGTAAGTATTGATATAATTACTGCTTTACAAAATTAAGACCAATTTTTTAGTTTTTTCTCTCACTTTTTGCTTCTAAGATTAGGGTTGTAAACGGACCGAATCAAAGCGAATTGCGTAATATTTAAATTTGTATTTGTTTAAGTTTTTCGAATACGAATACAAAACGAATTAAAAATAAGATTTGTATTTGTATCAGATTAATATTCGAATACTTAACGAATATTCGAACAATCATACTCCGTAACTTATATGTCTATTTTGAATAATTTAACTTACAATTTTTCTTATACCATATCAAAAAATATGAATACATTTGCGTCTTACACAAATTATAATTTATAAAATATAACTATTAAAAATCACCAGCTTTATATTTTTGTGTTACGTTCAATCGATGAAATCTTAGTAATTTAAATGTCTTTTTTTAATACTATATTAGTTTGCTTAACTACTGATGTTGAAAACAAGGTCAGTATGTATAAATATTTTCCAATATAATCTGAATCGAGTATTCCTCTATTTGTATTTATATTTGTTTAATATTCAAATCAAAACTAATATCCGAATCGAGTATACCTCTATCTAATATGCCATGTAGTGTTTCACAAATAAATCTCTAGAATATATTACTAGTACTAAATTAATATTATTTTAAAAAAATAGTAACAATGATTATTTGATAAAATAAAATATTTGTATCACTTCTTCTTTTATTAAACTTTTAATTTTTAAACATGTAAATTTTGTATTTTTTATATAATTTTTTCTTTTATTTTTTTAATCAATTCGTATGTAAAATGAATCCAAAGAACATGAGGGTTTGTCTCGTAAATCCCCAAAAACTAATTTGGAGACACAAGGAGTATTATAAAAAAAATTCAATTTTAATTCAATATATCTTTTTATACTCTGCATATGAGTCGTCAATTTAGAGTCTCTGTCGAATCCAAGAACCGGAGTGACCGAGAGCAAGAATAGTACGGAGACTTAGAGGTAGTGCCCCCAATTTTTTTAAGCAATGTGAAATTACAAATAAAATAAATCATCTTAATCCAGCAAACACATAATTACTGAAAAAGTTGTTAAAATACTCACTTTAATTTAACTTTCTCTTGTAATGTTTAATTTTAAATTATATTCTTCAAATTTTAAATATTACTTTTTTCAATTTTATTATTTTAGAATTAAATATTTTATTTTCTCTACTTGAAACTTTCTTTTTATTGGGGCAAAATTTTTTTTATGAGGGATATTAGTTTATTTTTAAGGAAAATCTAAATTTATTATTATAACTAATAATAAAACTGATTTGGAGCAATTTTAATTCAATAAGGAGAATATTTTATTAGAAATTCTTAAATGCTACAGGAGTGATCCCCAAATAAATATTTTATTAATTAATGCATCTTATCTATTGCCCTTAGAGAAACAATTATCAACTTCTTAAAAACCCACCGTTCATATTCCCTCCGTCCTATAAAGATAAAGAAATACGGAGTATTCACTAAAGTGGCAAAACAAAGGAGGGATAATTTTGTGTTGATTTTCCAAAAATATCATTGATGTGATGGGTAAAAGTAGGATGTGATGAATAGATTATTAGGAAAATGACATGATGTGATAGGTAGGGTATGAAAAAGTGAAGGGTAAAAATGGTTTTTAATAGAAATAAGAAGGACTTTTGGGGACACAGTTTTTTTGAAACGTGAAAGACTTTTTTGGACGGAGGGAGTACTTCTTTAGTCATGTTGCATGTGTTTACGGTGAGATATAGAGTTCTGGTCAATAGTTCTTTTCTGAGCCTATCTGCCCCTCCTAGGGGCTTCGTCAGGGAGACCTTCTAAGACCTTATTTATTTGTGCGGAGGGTCTTTCACTTCTTCTGAAGGACGTTGAACAGAGATCAATTTTGCATGAGATACGTGTTTGTAAAGGGACTCCCCCAATCTCTCATTTATTTTATTTTTTTGCAGATGATAGCCTCCTTCTCTTCAAAGATACTACATAGAAGGCTACAGTTGTTAAGGATTGTCTGATGGAGTATGAACGTATTTTGGGCAAGCTGTTAATTTTAACAAACATAGTATTTGTTTTAGTCTTAATACCCAGGGGGAACATGTGACCATTTAGCTATTTTTTTGGGGGTTCCTCATGCATGTAATTTTGGGAAACACTTGGGGCTTCCATCCTTTGTAGGATGTGATAAGAGGGCAATCTTTAATTACATTGTTGACAATGTTCATCACAGTATGACATGTTAGAGCAAAAAAGTACTTTCAAAAGCTCGTAAAGAGATCTTTCTAAAGATTGTGGCGTAGGCAATGCCTCAATATGCAATGAGCATTTTTCACTTGTCTCAAGGTTTTTCCCAGGAAATTGAACATATGATGATTTTTTTGTGGGGTGGTAAAGATAATGGGGAGAGAAGCATTCATTGGATGTCTTGGGAATGCTTGGCTAGCCCAAAAACTTTGGGGGTCTCCGTTTTAAGCATCTTCACAATTTTAATATTGCTTTTTTAGGGAAACAGGGTTGAAGACTCTTAACACAATTGAATGTACTAGCTTCCAGGATGTTTAAAGCTAGATACTTCCCCAAATCAAATTTCTTTGAGGCTTCACTAGGAAGCTCTCCTAACATCTGCTGGAGGAGTATCCTAGCTGCACAAGAGTTGCTTGTGAGGAACATCCTCACCATATTAGAGACGGTCGAGACACAAATGTTTGGGGATCCCCTTGGCTCACTGATAAGGAGAACTCATTGATGACAACAGTTTCGTCTTCACATGTGGTAGAGCTAAAGGTTAATGCTTTGATTACACTGGTTATTCGGACATCACTACGTTAAGGACTCTCCTTAATGATAGAGATGAGCTAGGTCTTGCTCCACTTAACTTATGACTGAGGGATACTTGGCTTTTGTGAGGCAATGTTTGTGGGAATTACTCGGTAAAAAGTGTCTATCTTAGTTCATGGAAAAGACACAAAATAATAGCCCCTTCTCGGAATGTGATAAATTTTTGTATGTCCAGATTACCCCAAAAGTAAAAATCTATGTGTGGCAGGTGTTACATGGTATCCTTCAAACTTTAACTGCCTTGAGCTCAAAAGGTATAAGCTTAGAGAACATTTGTCTGGATTGTGGTTGCGCCTCCGAGACAATTGATCACATTTTCATGTCATGTCCCTTGTCCACTACTAAAAAATGCAAATTTGGCACGAAAAGATTGGCACAGACGACGTTGTGCCAAGAGCATCGTGGAAAGGTAGTCCAAATGGCGGTTTTCCATTCGTTCTTTTGTTGGCACGAACATATCTATTCCAAACATCGTGCCAAGGTAACAGACGTTGAAACAATGTCTCAGCCGTGTGAAAGTTTCATTTATTTTTTTATTAGAAAGTACATTTCTGTGCCAAAATTTCGTTCCAAAAAATTTAGGGAGAGCTAAATCTGTGCGATTATCCGATGCCTGTTATTAAATTTTGAAATTCAAAATTTGAAATTTGACCATCGCATTGGTGCTCCCTTTTGACATGGCGTGTCCATGCCGAAATATTTATACACAGATAGATTCGTACCAAATCTCGTGCCTATTTTTAAAATTTGAAATTCAAAATTTGAAGAGCGTTTTTGTGCTCCCTTTTGGCACAACATGTTCGTGTCAAAAATTTGTGCCAATCTATACGTGTCAATACTGATCTTATCAATTGTGAGACGCATTTGAAAAATAGATTTTGACACGGACTCGTCCGTGCCAAATTCGTGCCAATATACTAAATATATAATAAACGCTTCACACTTTTTCTAAACTCTATCACAATCTTTTACTATCTTCTCTTTTTCCTTTTCCAGTGAATTGCTCCACACAGTCCCTCTTATGACGACCGTCTTCACCTCTAGTGACTCTCTCCTCCGCCATATAGGCGTTTCTCCTCCTCATACTAGGCAAGACATCTTGTTTGTTCTATTTTACTCTATTTTGTTGGAATTTTAAGCGCGTAAGATACCGAAAAAATATTGAGAACACCAGAAAAACGAGAGAACAAACACAAGAAGAGAATATGAGAGAAAAAAATTATATTTCCACTATTTCAGGACAATATACAAAAAACTCTCTCCTGTTTACAAGACTAAATTTCAGACACTCATAAACAGATCTTTCCACATCCTATGCCCGGATGTATTTTTCCGAGTAACTAAAACCAGTTACTCCCTACACTTACCAAGACCCCTTGGATTTTCCCGGTGGTATTCTTGTGTAAAATTCCTCTTTTTCTCTCTCTACCTTGGTGGTGTGTAAAACCCACACACACATTCTATTCTAAAAAAAACCCCAGGTTATATACATACGGAGTGATTTCATCCAAGAGGAAGATGGTAAATGGTCCCTTAACATCACATGTATACAACCTCTCACATGCATGCATGATGGATGCATCCACTGCACCATTCATATCTTCTTTTTTATCTTCCTTGTCCTCTTCCTTATTTTTCTTTCTTTTCTTTTGATTATTAATCAATTTCCCAACAAACTTCATCTTGATTAAATACTCAAAAAAAAACTTTGTAGCTCCACCTCACTTCTCCGGTGAGATCACCGCTACTCCGGAAAAAAAATTATCCTTAGCGTCATCTCAGTCTGCTCCATCGAGATCACTGCTGCCAACCTCAAAGAAGAAAAAAAAATCCTCGTGTCTCCACCTTGGTCCATCCACCAAGATCACTACCACCTTGAAAAAATCATGACCTATCTTGCTCAATACCGCAAGCTCTCCGCCACCATGTGTTGACTCATGGTCGTGGCCTCACCTTGCTCAATACGACAAGGTCCTCACCATTTCCAGTTATCGCTGTACCCATGGCTCCATCTCAACCAACCCGTCAAGATCACCGCCACAACCTTAGCTCCTTAGAGTTTTAACCCTCCACCCCAAGCTAAAAAAATGGCAACTCACCTTTGTTAACACTCTCTAACACCACCCATCTAGCAATTAGTTTCTTTCGATCCGCCCATCTTGCACCGCTGCAGCAACACCTGCGGGACACGCCGCCCGACCTCTTCTTGCCGAAAAGACTTTCGACACAAGACATAAGCCGTAGTTTTTCACTCCGCTAGACCACCGGTCTCCTCAAGTCCTGCTCCTGCACCATACTTCACAAAGCCAGCATGCCGCTTCGTACCCGGTTCCCATGCCCTCCACTTTGTTCCTGAAGTCCCAAGGTCGCCTTCTGGCCAAAACTGACAAGTCCCTGGGTTCTCAAAATTTCTCCTTTTACCGCTTACAAATCCCTCCTGCATAGCGCAACCAAGCTCCGATACCAATTGTTGGTATTTTAAGCGCGTAAGATACCGAAAAAATATTGAGAACACCAGAAAAATGAGAGAACAAACACAAGAAGAAAATATGAGAGAAAAAATTATATTTCCACTATTTCAGGACAATATACAAAAAACTCTCCCCTGTTTACAAGACTAAATTTCATTATAAACAGATCTTTCCACATCCTATGCCCGGATGTATTTTTCCGAGTAACTAAAACCTGTTACTCCCTACACTCACCAAGACCCCTTGGATTTTCCCGGTGGTATTCTTGTGTAAAATTCTTCTTTTTTCTCTCTCTACCTTGGTGGTGTGTAAAACCCACACACACACATTCTATTCTAAAAAAACCCCAAGTTATATACATACGGAGTGATTCCATCCAAGAGGAAGATGGTAAATGGGCCCTAACATCACATGTATACAACCTCTCACATGCATGCATGATGGATGCATCCACTGCACCATCCATATCTTCTTTTTTATCTTCCTTGTCCTCTTCCTTATTTTTCTTTCTTTTCTTTTGATTATTAATCAATTTCCCAACAAACTCCATCTTGATTAAATGCTCAAAAAAAACTTTGTAGCTCCACCTCACTTCTCCGGTGAGATCACCGCTACTCCGGGAAAAAAATTATGCTTGGCGCCATCTCAGTCTGCTCCATTGAGATCACCGCTGCCAACCTCAAAGAAGAAAAAAAAATCCTCGTGTCTCCACCTTGGTCCATCCACCAAGATCACTACCACCTTGAAAAAATCATGACCTATCTTGCTCAATACCGCAAGCTCTCCGCCACCATGTGTTGACTCATGGTCGTGGCCTCACCTTGCTCAATACGACAAGGTCCTCACCATTTCCAGTTATCGCTGTACCCATGGCTCCATCTCAACCAACCCGTCAAGATCACCGCCACAACCTTAGCTCCTTAGAGTTTTAACCCTCCACCCCAAGCTAAAAAAATGGCAACTCACCTTTGTTAACACTCTCTGACACCACCCATCTAGCAATTAGTTTCTTTCGATCCGCCCATCTTGCACCGCTGCAGCAACACCTGCGGGACACGCCGCCCGACCTCTTCTTGCCGAGAAGACTTTCGACACAAGACATAAGCCGTAGTTTTTCACTCCGCTACACCACCGGTCTCCTCAAGTCCTACTCATGCACCATACTTCACAAAGCCAGCATGCCGCTTCGTACCCGGTTCCCATGCCCTCCACTTTGTTCCTGAAGTCCCAAGGTCGCCTTCTGGCCAAAACCGACAAGTCCCTGGGTTCTCAAAATTTCTCCTTTTACCGCTTACAAATCCCTCCTGCCTAGCGCAACCAAGCTCCGATACCAATTTTTGGTATTTTAAGCACGTAAGATACCGAAAAAATATTGAGAATACCAGAAAAATGAGAGAACAAACACAAGAAGAAAATATGAGAGAAAAAATTATATTTCCACTATTTCAGGACAATATACAAAAAACTCTCCCCTGTTTACAAGACTAAATTTCATTATAAACAGATCTTTCCACATCCTATGCCCGGATGTATTTTTCCGAGTAACTAAAACCAGTTACTCCCTACACTCACCAAGACCCCTTGGATTTTCCCAGTGGTATTCTTGTGTAAAATTTTTCTTTTTTCTCTCTCTACCTTGGTGGTGTGTAAAACCCACACACACACATTCTATTCTAAAAAAAAACCCCAGGTTATATACATACGGAGTGATTCCATCCAAGAGGAAGATGGTAAATGGGCCTCTAACATCACATGTATACAACCTCTCACATGCATGCATGATGGATGCATCCACTGCACCATCCATATCTTCTTTTTTATCTTCCTTGTCCTCTTCCTTATTTTTCTTTCTTTTCTTTTGATTATTAATCAATTTCCCAACAAACTCCATCTTGATTAAATGCTCAAAAAAAACTTTGTAGCTCCACCTCACTTCTCCGGTGAGATCACCGCTACTCCGGGAAAAAAATTATGCTTGGCGCCATCTCAGTCTGCTCCATTGAGATCACCGCTGCCAACCTCAAAGAAGAAAAAAAATCCTCGTGTCTCCACCTTGGTCCATCCACCAAGATCACTACCACCTTGAAAAAATCATGACCTATTTTGCTCAATACCGCAAGCTCTCCGCCACCATGTGTTGACTCATGGTCGTGGCCTCACCTTTCTCAATACGACAAGGTCCTCACCATTTCCAGTTATCGCTGTACCCATGGCTCCATCTCAACCAACCCGTCAAGATCACCGCCACAACCTTAGCTCCTTAGAGTTTTAACCCTCCACCCCAAGCTAAAAAAATGGCAACTCACCTTTGTTAACACTCTCTGACACCACCCATCTAGCAATTAGTTTCTTTCGATCCGCCCATCTTGCACCGCTGCAGCAACACCTGCGGGACACGCCGCCCGACCTCTTCTTGCCGAGAAGACTTTCGACACAAGACATAAGCCGTAGTTTTTCACTCCGCTAGACCACCGGTCTCCTCAAGTCCTACTCATGCACCATACTTCACAAAGCCAGCATGCCGCTTCGTACCCGGTTCCCATGCCCTCCACTTTGTTCCTGAAGTCCCAAGGTCGCCTTCTGGCCAAAACCGACAAGTCCCTGGGTTCTCAAAATTTCTCCTTTTACTGCTTACAAATCCCTTCTGCCCAGCGCAACCAAGCTCCGATACCAATTGTTGGTATTTTAAGCGCGTAAGATACCGAAAAAATATTGAGAACACCAGAAAAATGAGAGAACAAACACAAGAAGAAAATATGAGAGAAAAATTATATTTCCACTATTTCAGGACATATACAAAAAAACTCTCCCCTGTTTACAAGACTAAATTTCATACACTCATAAACAGATCTTTCCATATCCTATGCCCGGATGTATTTTTCCGAGTAACTAAAACTAGTTACTCCCTATACTCACCAAGACCCCTTGGATTTTCCAGGTGGTATTCTTGTGTAAAATTCCTCTTTTTCTATCTCTACCTTGGTGGTGTGTAAAACCCACACACACACATTCTATTCTAAAAAAACCCAGGTTATATACATACGGAGTGATTCCATCCAAGAGGAAGATGGTAAATGGGCCCTTAACATCACATGTATACAACCTCTCACATGCATGCATGATGGATGCATCCACTACACCATCCATATCTTCTTTTTTTCTTCTTTGTCCTCTTCCTTATTTTTTTTCTTTTCTTTTGATTATTAATCAATTTCCTAACATATTTAACCTACTTTTTAATTTTATTTTTCCTAACAATAATTGACCCTATTTTTACTACCATATGTTTTTTCCAATGCAACTCAATTTTCTATCTAGTTCTAAGCATTATCTTTTTTATTATTTTCATAATAGTACACTTTTGAAAAAAAGTTTTTGAAAAGTTTGCCTTTAATAATTCTTTCGATTATTATATTCAAACTATTTTTTGTAATTAACAGACTATATATTAAACATTATCTTTTACTCCGTAAATATTTTTCGATTACTCGAACATTTTTTGTAGTAGACCATATATTGAGCATTATCTATCCGTTTTTTTGAAATACGGTCGTTTAAAAATTCCGATTATCTTTTAAAATCGTCCTTACATATGTTAAACTTTTTTCTCTTTTGTTGTGTACTTTTTCTCTCTCAAAAGTTTTACATGCACTTATTCAAAAAATTTATAACATTTTGTACTTTTTCATTTTTTAAGTTCTTTAAAATATTAAATTGAATTTTATTAGCAATGACCGTACCCCTGGGTTTTGTTTTTCCATTATATTGTCTCAGATGATGTCTCCCATGATGCAGTTTTATCAACAATTCATTGTCCTTTCGCAGTTGTTGATCAGACCAGATCAAGATAGTAGTTAAAATAATTGTGATATATATTAGTATTTGTAAACAATGATACAAATTGATGATGAATTTGAATTTTAAATACCCCCATAGTACAAGTTTGTAATATTTAAGTGACATGCAATATTACGAGTAATTTATTGCATGTGGTGTACGCTTTTTTATTTATCATACCATTGAATCTTTGAATATTTATATTATTTGTTTATCGAAGTATTTTCATTTATAAATTAGTTTTTTTTAAATGCAATTTTTTTAATTTACATGAAATGTTGGCACGGACTGCTTCCTTGCCAATTTGAATTTTGAAATTCAAATTTATATTTTGCGTGAATTTTGTAGGAGTCGAGATTTAATAATTTTAAAATAACGAAACCATATCTCGCAAGAATATTGGTCGTGCTTATTTGGCAGGGACTACTGACTCTGCGTCTACAAGCTGTAACATTGTAATTTAGAATCGTGATCTTGGAACGGATTAGCCGTACTAAAATCCGTGCCAAGTCTTGGCACGGACTTACTCATCGTGTCAAAGAGTTTGGAGCTTCGAAATTGACATCCCCTCGATCCGTGCCAAATAATGTAAGCACGGAAAAGTCATGAGGGGTGGTTGAGTTAATAGAATCCGCTTTGTTTTCAATTACGGCTCCAGGGGAGTCATATAGTACCCCCCCGACAAGTCAATATCAATGTTTTGTTGATGGTGCCATTTTTGCCTAGCTAGGTGGATAAAGCTGCGTGCGGAGTGGTGCTCTTGGACTCGGAGGGGGAGATATGTGGCATCCTTTGCGAAGCTTCTCGACCGTTCTTTGGAGCCGATTCTTGTGGAAGCTATGGGATGTCGTGAGGCTCTTTCGTGGTTAAAATCTAGAGGTATTGTGTCGGCGAAACTCTTTCTCCGACAACCAACAGGTGGTGCTTCTACTACAACATTCTGATAACAATGTTATGTTTTCCTATTTTAGCTCCACTATTTCTCACTGTAACAATCTTCAAAACAATTTTGATGTTTTTTCTTGTTCTTTTATTCATCGTACTTCGGAACACCCTTGCTAGAGGGGTTGTGTTGCTTGTTGGTGTGTGGGAGGGTCTTCCTTCGGACTCTATTTTCACTCTTGTTCAAGTCTAAAGAGTCCTCTTTTGCTTTTAGATAATAAATTTATTGCGTTCTCAAGAATTAAGCAATTCTTTAAACATACTGAATTAAAAGAAAAGTGAAAGAATTTGAATTTCTTACTGGAAAAGAATTAGATTCCTCCATGGAGCAACTCCTTGCACAAATTGACCCTAATTTTTTGCTGCCAAACCGCAGCAATGTGGAGATGCAATTAGGCACCAAATTTTGAGGGAATTCAATTCTGGCATGAAATCGTGTTCCTGGCGGAGGAAAAGCAAACGCACGATAACTATGGGCTGGCAAATACTCATGGACATTAGCATAAAGTTATACGAGTAAATAACATAGAGTAAAACGCACACGAAAACTTATGAAACAGTGAACAATCTGAGAAAAAAATATGGTCATGTCGTATAATACAATGACCTATAAATTATTTTAGGCAATGACTACTAATGACACATCTGTTTTCAAGAACAAGCATTCTTCATCCACTCCAAGCCATAACCTCTTGCCAAGATCTAAGATCATCTTAAAGTAAAAAATAACGTGTCATATTTGGAGTTTGCACATGCCGTGCTAAAGTAATTCTAGACACAAAAAACAAAAACAGCAATTGTGACAAACTGTGAATCTTGAGAATGGCTACCATCAAGCCACAGCCTGGAACTTCTTCAACGTATCACAATTCGGTGTTGCTTGTCTGTAGCCCCAGTGGACTTGCTGGACTTCAAGGCGGCAGTTATAAGCAAGGTTGTTGAAATAATCACGCTCGATCCCTTCTTCAAGTTTCACACGTTTTGGGGTGCTAGGAGGATATTCCTGCTCAAACTTCCCTGGCTTCACGTAATAGTTCACGCCCCGTCGTGTTGTGAAGAGTTGGTCATATGGATATGATCTTGAGAAAGAATAAATGGGATCCGAAGAGGGCAAAAAGTTCAACAGCAGAATCAATAACACGGGCAGAAATTGAATCAAAGTCCGGGCAAGCCCGTTGGATCCATTATGTCCACCAACACGCACTCCCACCCCGGGACCAAAGCTGAAATGGGTAGTTGCTGCTACAGGATTCATTCCTCCGAAAAAGAAATTCCTGAAAATTTCTTCGGCATCAACATCATCATAGTAGAACCCATGCCTTCCACCAGTGTGATGGTGCCTAGTTGTGCGCCTCTCATAAGCAGGTGTATCATTTTCACCTACAAGATCATACCTTTTCCGGCTTTCATCATCACTCAAACACTGAAAAGCCTTGGAAACCATCTTGAATGCCTCTTCAGATCCGGGGGCATTGTTCTTATCGGGGTGAACCTTCAAAGACAGCTTTCTATATGCTTTGCGGACATCCTCCACACTGCAACTCCTCTCTAATCCCAAAATCTCATAGTAATCTTTCTTCCTCTTAATCTCTTTCACAATTGTGACTTGTTCCTCTGTGTAGATAGCCCCGTTCTCGGATGAAGAGGACGGCCCTGCCTCCCTCTTTACTGAACTCCTTCGGCGAGTCCCACTTTCTGATGGGTTTGGAGAAACGGGAGAGTCCTTGTTGGTGGGTGTGTCAGGGGATTTATTCTCAGCTTGGGAACAATCAAGCTTAGACAACAGATCATCAATTTCGAGGTTTGGGTCTAAACGCTTAGCTTTGTTCATGAATTTCAGAGCCCTTTCTCTGTTACCAGATTGGATTGAATCTTTAGCTATCTCAAAGCACTTGAAAGCTTCATCTTTATTCCCGTCCATCTTCGAAACAAAACAGATCCAATTTCAAGAACAGTGTCTTAAAAAACTCCTAAATCTACCTGTAAGCAGATGGATCTTGAAACTAGAACAGCCTATACGTATATCCCGAATAAAGCAAAAAGAAACAAAAGGGTATTGAGCTTACAGATTCAATCGAAGGCCCTTATCTTGGATCGAACAAACGGAGGGTTTTCCGATGAGTCGCGAGAAAGCTTCTCCCGATTGAAAAAAAAAAAAAAAACCGGATTTGGGGTGAATGCCTTTTGATTATGAGCTGGGGTCCTACGGAAAGCAGGAGACTCCGAAGTCCGAACAGCCACAAAGCATGTCATTATCTTCTATTCAATTTATTCCGTTTTACTTATTATTTATTTTTATTTGAATCACATTAAATATGATTAGATTAGAGACAACTTAAATATATTTACATTCAGATCAGATCAGGCCAAATTAATTCGAAACTTATTTTAATCAGATTAGAACCATTCAAGTCAAGAGAATATGGCCTAAGCATCATTAACATTGCAATTCATTGTATTTTTTATATCTACTCGTTTCGTTCGCAAAAATTATTTTTCTTGTCTCCTAAAATTCTCCATCCTAGCCCTTCTTTCTTCGAAACAGTAAAGAAGGAGAGGACAGGGGTTGAATGAAGATAGAAATAATCAATTTTATGAGTGGAGCACCGTAAGTGTTTTAATTGGAGCCCATTAGTTGAAGCCACCCTAGTTTGGTCTCAGTGGGCCCAGCCCGCTAGGCTGTAGACTAACGACTGGAAAAGCCCAAATATGCATTGTATAAATACTTCTCTCTGAAAGGAGAAAAGACACGTTCACTTTGACTACTAAGCTAATATACTTTCTCTACTCTTGCAACCAAAGGCACTTAGTACTCGTTTGATACTCTTCTACCTAGTCTCCTAGGTCCCGAGTTCTAAAACCAGTCGGGACTGAAATTGTCTTATGTCCCTCACAAATTTTCCACAATTGACCAGAAAAAAAGATTTAAAAAATGAAATTATTTGATTAAAAGTGGTGGAAAGGAAAATAATAACAATCTAAGTGTCGAAGGTGGAACCTTCTTTAAGAACGAACAGAAAAAACGGTGGCACATTATTCCGAGAGAAATGGAGTATAAAGCATAACAAATATATTATATTAGAACCATGGGTTATTTAAAAACTCATTAGATTTTAAGAATCATACTCAGGATCCATTCCGTAGGACTTATTTTTTCTACTTATTACTTATTCTTATTAAAATAAGATTCGATCAAACCAGACCAGACCTAATCAGATCAGATCAGATTCAATCAGATCAGTTCAGACTCAATCAGATCAGATCAGATGCAATCAAATCAGACCAGATCCAATCAAATCAGATAAGATCCAATTAGATCAAATCCAATCAGATCAGATCAGACCTGATCAAGTCCAATAATATCAAATCAAGAAAAAATATAAAAGATAATATTTACATTTTTCAAGGATTAAATCATAATTACTATTATTTGATTAAATCACATTACTTTATTTAAAACTACACACCTAAATCTTAATTAATATTATAATTTTAAATATTATTGTTGTTATATTACTATTATTATTGTTATTATTATTATTATTATTATTATATTTCAACTACAAACCATTATTTTTAATAATTGTTTAGCTTGTAGGATAGAAATGATGCATGGAAGCAATGTTAAATCTTAAAAAGTTTTACTTTTCATACTTCAAAAAGAGTTATTTTAAAATACCTGTTTATAAAATAATTATACAAAACTTAGTTTTCAAAACTATAAATATTTTATACTTAAAGATACATACTTTTAAACTTTAAGATGGTATAATTTACACAAGGGTGAGTTTATGACAAAATTGATAGAGGTGAAAGGGATATTAGTGTTTAAAATTTTATATGATCTTTTATTTGTAACATGAAATATATTATTATGTACTCCGTAATATGTATATAAAATGTGATATTTTTGTAGAATAGCATCAATATTTTCTAATATTTGGTTATTTTAATGCCGATTATTTAGTTTTCACAAAAATTAAAAAGTTGTGATATTGAAAAGATGTTTAATATTTTAAAAAAGTTTAAACATATCAATGATTAGCTAATTTACTTATTTTACTTTTTTTATTTATATATGAATTGTAATACTTTAAAACTATTAAATTTTGTAAGAATTTTAAGTTTAATTTAAATCAAATTTAAATTCATTTACACCTAATCTAATTAGAGAAAATCAGATCCAATCAGATTAGATCAGATCAAATCAGATCAAATCAGATTCAATCAAATCAAATCAAATCAGATCTAATCAGATCAGATCAGACCCAATCAGATCCAATCAGATCAGATCAGGTCTAATCAAATGAGATCAGATCCAATCAGATCAGATCGGATCAAAAGTTCAAAAACTCAGATCAGATTTAATCAGATCAGGCGTACGGAACAGAGCCTCAGTGGCCCATAGTTTGATTAAATTGCAAATGTTCTGAGGAAACAATTTTACATTGGCATTTAACAAATACACTAAGAATAGGGTATCTAGCATAAAGAAGAATACATCAGAAATCAAAATTAAAGGCCCGTGAAAGAATTGAAGATGTGAAATGTCATAGGTGGGAGCTTAATGCTACTACTCTACTAGGCTGAAGTTTAAAGAAATGAGTTAAGCTCGTCTGGATTTCATTATCGTCCATATGTTGACCGAGTGTGACACTTAGACAGAAAGCTGAAGGTTAGTCAATTATGCCAAATGACTTAGACAATTTCCTTAGAGTTATATATTAGGCCTCGTTCCATTCAACTTATTTTTCCGCTTTTATATTATTCCAATTAAAATCAGATCAGATCCGATCACACCAAATCAGATCAGATCTAATCAGATCAGATCATATCGAATCAGATCAGAATAGGTCAGATCCTATCAGATCAGATCAGATCCAATCAATTATTATTATTATTATTCTTTAAAATGAAAAAGAATATACTTTAGAAATAAGTTAAATAGAAATTGAGAAAGTAATCTTTAATTATTAGACGTCAGAAAAATTATTTTTAAAATTCATTGATACTGTCAATCTAGTTCTAGTTTTAAAATACATTTTCATTGCTATCTGTAATTTGATTTTCTAAAGTTTTGATCTTTTACTACATCGAGTTGATCAACTTTGATCATGACTTAAATAAAATTAACATTTGATATTCATTTACGGAGTATATTTATGTGTAACTGAAATAACTATTATTTCTATGGTGTTATATTAACCATAAAAAAAAGTTTCGTAATACAACGCACATGCTAATATTTTATAAAGATGAGATATTTTAATAAAAATACTATCTCTTCTCTATATTGATTATCTAAATTTAATTATTTTTAATGTATATATCAATTAATTATTTATTCTAATGTATATATGAACTAATTATTAAAATATTAAATCAATAATTTTATTCTAATATATGAATTAACTAATATTATTTCATTAAAAATAATCATAAAATAAAAAAAATATTGATTCTAATTTAATATGAGATCAGATCAGATTCAATCAGATCAGATCAGATTCAATCAGATAAGTTCAGACTCAATCAGATCAGATCAGATGCAATCAAATCAGACCAGATCCAATCAAATCAGATAAGATCCAATTAGATCAAATCCAATTAGATCAGATCAGACCTGATCAAATCCAATAATATCAAATCAAGAAAAAATATAAAAGATAATATTTACATTTTTCAAGGATTAAATAATAATTACTATTATTTGATTAAATCACATTACTTTATTTAAAACTACACACCTAAATCTTAATTAATATTATAATTTTAAATATTATTGTTGTTATATTACTATTATTATTTTTATTATTATTGTTATTATTATTATTATTATTATTATTATTATATTTCAACTACAAACCATTATTTTTAATAATTGTTTAGCTTGTAGGATAGAAATGATGCATGGAAGCAATGTTAAATCTTAAAAAGTTTTATTTTTCATACTTTAAAAAGAGTTATTTTAAAATACTTGTTTATAAAATAATTATACAAAACTTAGTTTTCAAAACTATAAATATTTTATACTTAAAGATACATACTTTTAAACTTTAAGATGGTATAATTTACACAAGGGTGAGTTTATGACAAAATTGATAGAGGTGAAAGGGATATTAGTGTTTAAAATTTTATATGATCTTTTATTTGTAACATGAAATATATTATTATGTACTCCGTAATATGTATATAAAATGTGATATTTTTGTAGAATAGCATCAATATTTTCTAATATTTGGTTATTTTAATGCCGATTATTTAGTTTTCACAAAAATTAAAAAGTTGTGATATTGAAAAGATGTTTAATATTTTAAAAAAGTTTAAACATATCAATGATTAGCTGATTTTCTTATTTTACTTTTTTTATTTATATATGAAATGTAATACTTTAAAACTATTAAATTTTGTAAGAATTTTAAGTTTAATCTAAATCAAATTTAAATTCATTTACACCTAATCTAATTAGAGAAAATCAGATCCAATCAGATTAGATCAGATCCAATCAGATCAGATCAGATTCAATCAAATCAAATCAGATCTAATCAGATCAGATCAGACTCAATCAGATCCAATCAGATCCAATCAGATCAGATCAGGTCTAATCAAATGAGATCAGATCCAATCAGATCAGATCGGATCAAAAGTTCAAAAATTCAGATCAGATTTAATCAGATCAGGCGTACGGAACAGAGCCTCAGTGGCCCATAGTTTGATTAAATTGCAAATGTTCTGAGGAAACAATTTAACATTGGCATTTAACAAATACACTAAGAATATGGTATCTAGCATAAAGAAGAATGCATCACAAATCAAAATTAAAGGCCCGTGAAAGAATTGAAGAAGTGAAATGTCATAGGTGGGAGCTCAATGCTACTACTCTACTAGGCTGAAGTTTAAACAAATGAGTTAAGCTCGTCTGGATTTCATTATCGTCCATATGTTGACCGAGTGTGACACTTAGACAGAAAGCTGAAGGTTAGTCAATTATGCCAAATGACTTAGACAATTTCCTTAGAGTTATATATTAGGCCTCGTTCCGTTCAACTTATTTTTCCGCTTTTATATTACTCTAATTAAAATCAGATCAGATCCGATCACACCAGATCAGATCTAACCAGATTAGATCATATCGAATCAGATCAAAATAGGTCAGATCCTATCAGATCCAATCAGATCAGATCAGATCCAATCAAGTATTATTATTATTATTATTATTATTCTTTAAAATGAAAAAGAATAGACTTTAGAAACAAGTTAAATAGAAATTGAGAAAGTAATCTTTAATTATTAGACGTCGGAAAAATTATTTTTAAAATTCATTGATAATGTCAATCTAATTCTAGTTTTAAAATACATTTTCATTGCTATCTGTAATTTGATTTTCTAAAGTTTTGATCTTTTACTACATCGAGTTGATCAACTTTGATCATGACGTAAATAAAATTAACATTTGATATTCATTTACGGAGTATATTTATGTGTAACTGAAATAACTATTATTTCTATGGTGTTATATTAACCATAAAAAAAAGTTTCGTAGTACAACGCACATGCTAATATTTTATAAAGATGAGATATTTTAATAAAAATACTATCTTTTCTCTATATTGATTATCTAAATTTAATTATTTTTAATGTATATATATCAATTAATTATTTATTCTAATGTATACATGAACTAATTATTAAAATATTAAATCAATAATTTTATTCTAATATATGAATTAACTAATATTATTTCATTAAAAATAATTATAAAATAAAAAAAATATTGATTCTAATATAATATGAATTATCATTACAATTTTCAAAAGTTATTATAAAGTCAAATCAAATTATTGATTTGAAGTTTAAATCAAATCATAATTCATCATATTGGACTAGATTAGATCAGATCAGATCCACTCAAATCAGACCAGATCAGATCCAATCAGATCAGATCATATGAGATCAGATCTAATCAGATCAGAAATACAAAAAATCAGATCAGATCAGAAAAATAAGTTGAACGGAATGGAGCCTTAGTTGCCCAGGGCGATCTGATATGTCGGGTTGGTCTAAACCTACTTGGGATATGGTTTACACGTGGGATTGCGTGCCAACTCTAATTTTGTGGAAGGTGGAAGCTAATTTACCTCTTGTACATCTATAAATATCCTCCTTATCGTGAGAGGGGGGGTTGAACTCTCATTTTCCTCAACACGCTCTAGACATTTAATTTTCTCTATCTAAGAACTCTCTCTCTTTCCCTTTCTCTATTTATCTCACTGATGTGACTTGTGAACAAGGAAAATGTCATGGATCGATCATACAAATTCAAAGTCTTATTTTAATCAATCTTTCCAATTAGATTAACGAGAAACGCATAGCTTGCGGCGGCACTTGTGTCTGAGGAGATCTATGCAACCATGTCTGCACTCGTGAATGTGTCGTGGTGGCGAAGCATGAGAAACTAATCATGAATTATAGACAAGGATTATTAGGAGGCTAGAAGTGATAGTGTTTTGCAGGAGAATTTACTAGAGACTCATCTGGTGGTAACGGCGTACCTTGAAGCGCATTCAATTATGGGTGCAAGGCTATTGTTGGTTGATATAACATGTCTTATTGCAACTCTTAAAGATGTGATTTAGCAAGTGGCTTCGGTGGCGCTCCAGCCTTTCTTCCTGAGCATGCAACAACTAGTGATGATGATGCAACCACTTAAACCAACTTTACAAACTTTATAATAGGTCCCGAGAAATTTGCCACATTGAGGACACTGATGTAAGCAAACATTAGCCATGTAAGGAGAACTTGAGATATTGGGTGCATAAAGAGCTAATCGTGGATGTCGAAGTGCACAACGTGGTATCTACGGACACCAGAAGTTCGCATTGTTAACCAGAAAAAGAACTAGGCGTTATAGGACATGGAGAATTATAATAGATCTTTGTCTTCATCAGGCTTTATGTTTCTATGCAGGATAGGATTAGTGAGAGGAAGTAAGCAATCTCAGCCGCCAAGGTAATTGCTTGAGGCATGAGAGGAGACATCCTTAGACAAAAGTCCAGATGATAAAAAATGAACAATTCTACATCGACGTCAACCTTTTCTCAAGACATCCCAAAGACGAAGGCATCATGAGCGTCATTCGGTCATGTTCCCAAAAACAAAGCCTAAGTGTGTTAATGGTATACGCAATATAATGTCCATAATAGAGCCTCAGTATCTTGGCGTGAGGGACCCTCAACCAATCCATCCTCCACCTCCGTCATTGTTGCTCCAATGCTCCCTAAGGACACAATGCCGATGTGAGTCCAGGTGCTGGATGAGGATCCTCGTGATGTTGTTATTAAAGGACTAATAAAATGGATTGAAAAAATGGAGAAATTGCAAGTTGAAGACAAGCCATCCACAGATTTGGATCTGAACTTAATGTCCACGTACCCTTAACATGTAAGATATTAAATGCTCATATGTCAAAGAACTTCTAAATGTTGTGGATAAGGATTTATGACAGCATACATACATTCATGAATGTTATCAATACCTTTCATGAAGTACTTGCCAGGTGTTACAAGCCATTATAAAGGGGTCAACGTTAGAAGGTTTCAATGATCTCCCTTGGGGTTAGATGAACTTTTTGGAGGATCTGGAAAGAAGATTTGTAACTCAGTTTTCCGAAAACAAGAGGAAAAGGAAGCATTACTTCTAGTTATTGTCTGTGAAGCAAGGGCGAGTGAGCTCCTAAAAGATTTCATATTGAGATGGAAGGTAGAAATGTCGAGGGTGTATGGAGCCAATGATAAAACAAAACTTTCTACTTTCTAACTAGTTTTAACGACTGAGGAGTTCTTGAAAAGGTTGGATTATGAAAAGGTCAAAGACTACAACAAAGCCTTAGAGATGGTGCAAGGCGATGCTGAGGTAGAGGAGGTCGAAATGATGAAGAAAAAAGAGGAACTTAAAACTCAAGGAGGCACTAAACCTTTTTTTAAGCTGATTAACACCCTCAAGGAGTGTTGGTCCCTCAAACACTTCGCCAAGAAAGAAAACTTTACCAACAATCAAGCAGGCGTTCAAATAAGCAAGGGAAAATTGTGGGCGTTGGCCCATGCATATCAAACTAGAATAGAATTAAAAAAGGATAGAATATCAACAAACAAATACTCAACATGGCACGATTAATTTGCTTAGTTTGCCGTTTCACAACCATTTAATTGAACGTCTGACTAGTTATATACTCCTTACAATATAATAAATGAACAAAAAAACCTAATAGTCTTATTAAAAATGGAATCTAGAAAAATGGTATGTATGGAGACCTTAATCATATTCCAAAATAGAGAAACTATTTCTAAGAAATTCAATCTCAACCATAGTGTAAAGTTTGAAAAAAAGTGGCACTATAATTTTATTTTGAAAGAGTGGCATTATAATCCTTTATATTCCTTTATATATAAATTTGAGACTCCTAACTCTAAGAATTTTACATGTGGCGATATCTATGTGGTATTATTTTTTGACAAATTCTTATTTATTTAGATAAGGCAAACAAAAAAACAAAAAAATAATTTGTTAAAAAATTATGAAAGACAATGAATTGCAAGTAAATATTTAATATACTAAAATAAATATTCAACATTCACTCAAAAAAATTCATCGTGAGATTAATAATTTAATATACTACAAGTAATACTTGACATATGATTAATTAAACTTTTAATTTAATTTTTGTTAAAAAAGTATTACACTTATTTTTTTAATATATGATTGGAATAAGTTTTGATCTGATCTGATCTCGTCTAATTTGATCTGTTCTGATTTAGTCTGATTTGGTCTCATCTTATCTGATTTGAATAAGAATAAGTAAAAAGTAAAAAATAAGTTGAGGAGAACACGGTCTTATCTTTAGAAAGTGGATATGTGTATTTATTATATGCCTTATTTCACCAAATTTAAGAAAATAAAATATGAAATAAATATGTTAGGATGAATTTTTTGAATAAAGTTAAATATGAAATCGAGATTTTCATTTTTGTAATGAGATTCTTTCCTAATTCAATATTTTTCTCTCCTTATTTATAACAAAGCTTTTAATTAATAAGTGCGTTACTCTTTTCACCTCTAAAAAATTTCATACGAGTATTTGTTTAGGATTTGTAAGAATGAAGTTATTTTTGCATCTATCTGTCATTTCAATAATGACATAACATTAAAAACAATGAATATACTTTTAAAACTACATTAAAATTTTAAAAAATAATAGATGATTAGGTTATAATAGTCTTAAAGTAGAAAAAACACTATACATAATTTGGCAGTTTAAATATTTTAGTTTTATGATTTGAATTAATGACTAGAAAATTTATGATATATACGTTTTAGACGACTTGTGATTTAGAAAATATGAATTAAATATTTTAGGATAAAATATTTGAATAAATTTAATTATAAAATAGAGATCTTTTTTAAAAAAATATTCTTTCACAATTCAATTATTTTTTCTTTTCACTTATAACAAAACTTTCAATTAATAAATTTGTTGCTCTATTCACCTCTAAATAAATTTCATACAAGTATTTATTTAGGATATGTTAAAATAAATTTAGTTTTTAATCTATTTATTTCAATATTGATATAAATTTAAAAACAAATACTATATTTTTAAAACTAGATTAAAAAATTTAAAAAAGAAGAGATGATTGGGTTGTAATAGTTTTAAAGTAGAAAAAATGCTATACATAATTAGGTTGTTTGAATATATTCATTTTATGATTTGATTTAATGACTAGAAAGGTTATGGTTTATAGATTTTAGACGATTTATGATTTAATTTAAAAAATATATTATTTTTAATTATCTATTAGCATATACTTTAATTAAGTTATAAAATATAATTAATCAAAATAAAACATGTCACCACAATTATATGTTAACACTAAAATTCTTTATGATTTCAACATCATTTAATAAATTTAAATATGGAATGCAGTTCTTCTTTTTTATTAGAAGATTCTTTTTAATTTTACATTTTTCCATACGGAAAAAGGCTTAAGTAAGAGTAAAACATTAAAAATATACCAAAATATGAGTTTCATGTTTTTATTTTCGAAATAGGAGTTAAAATTCATTTACAATGTCAATGGTGACCATATACATTATCAAAAAGTATTGTAAAATGTCCATATATAGTGTCACATTAGCACAATGCGAACTTCTATTTTCTATTTTGATACTTTCTTTATATTTTACTCCTATTTAGGGGATTTTTTCATTTATAATAAAATTTTCAATGAATAAATAATATTTCTTTCATTAAAAAAGACACTCTCTTCACCTCCAAATAAATTTTATATTTGTTTATGATATGTTTATTAAATGGAGTTAGTTTTTATTTTATTTATATAAATATTGATGTAAGGCTAAAAGATACTCCAGTATATTTTAATCTCTAGATTAATATTTTATAAAACAAAATACGCCTAGACTATTGTTTTAAATGATTAACTATTTAAATCAAATAAGTTAAAAAAATAATAATGTTTTCACGGGCTTGATTGATTTTGTATTCAAACGTAAAGGAAAAAAATGAATAAAAGTTTACCAAATGTATTTAAAACCTTCCATTCAGAATCACAAGGTTACTAGTATGTTTATACTATTTTTTTTGAATTAATGCATTAGAGAAAAATCATTGATTTTTTTTATATTTTTTAATTTAATTTTTTTGAATCATAGAGTCACTAATCCAAGATTTTATTTTTTGAATTATGCTATAAAGAGAAAGCATATTTCTTAATCAATACGAAGAAGATCAAAATTATGATAATGCGAGAGAGATGAATCAATTTTTTGCTAAACTAAAATAATGCGGAAAAAGAGTCATGTTTTTTCATCGCAGAATTATTTGAATCAATATAAGAGTAAATTTCATAATTGGTCCTTTATAACAGAAGGCTTTCCATATTTAATCCTCTATTATCAAATATTACCTTCGTAGTCCTTTTTTAAGGGTACTTTTCCACAAATAGTCCTTTTTTGATCTTCTGTTATGTTGGTGTTTATTTAAAGGCTAAAAATATAATTTGACATCAACATTATGTCTAGTGACGTGTTCTGGTATTGGTTAAGCGGATAACACAAAAATAATGACTATGATTGTGGGCTAGGATTCCGACGAAAGACCACATTTGTAGACTATGGTTGTAGTAGAAAGCGACTGTAATTCACAAACGACGCAAACGGAACCTTTGGAATTGCGTATGACAAAAAGATATATTATCATTGTGAAATTACACTTTTAGCCCTCAAATTAACACCAACATGATTGAAGATAAAAAAAGGACTATTTGTGGAAAGATACCCATAAAAGAAGTACCACTGGGATAATATTTAATAATAGAGGACTAAATAGGGAAACCCCTTATTATAAAGGACCAATTATGGAATTTACTCTCAATATAATATTGAGGAGAAGAATCATATGATTGCTAACGTATTTTTCACTAATATTTTTGAACTACCACGGAAAGTAAGCTAGAATCATAGGTTTGTAATATCACTATAGGAAGTGTAAGTGGTATACATCATAGGAACAAAGGTCAAGAGAAAACTTACATACCCTAAATGAATTTGGTATTATTTGATCGAGGATTATTATTGAAGTTTCAAATAAGATAATTTCTAAGAGTTTATGTTTCTTTATGACTATTAATGAAATTCAAAGCCAAACATTATCATTTGTTAGATTATTTATTAACAATTCGATATTCACTCTTGGTTAATTTTATATTGTTGTTTCGCGAGTGAAATAATAAGAGTATGATTAAAGTATCACAAGTATTAGTCATATGAACAAAATAAGTATTTCTTTACTACTTAAATAAGCATCTGTGTTTTTTAATAAAAAAAATTTATGTGAAAAGATTTACAAAAATGATATGCAACCAAGGTACACCATAGAAACACTATAGTTTTAGATGACACTAGGCCGTTGCAACTTCACAAAAAAACTATATATCTCAGATTTTTTCATATAGTTAGGGAAATTTTATGGTGGACTTAAGGTCTACAATGAACCTATATATGAACATATATTTTTTAAAATAAAAAAGATTTTTTTATGTGAGAAGATACACAAAAATGGTATGCACCAAAGTGCACCATAGAAGCACTCATATAGTTATAATTTAAATAAAACTTTGACACGTTTATTTCTAAATTTATATAAGGTAGTATTTGGCAACTAGCATTTCATTTCAATTCATGCATTTCAATTCCAAAATTTGAAATCTTAAATTTCAGATTACAAGAGGAGGTGCATGAATTTCAAATTAAGTTTTGTTATGAATAATAAGAATTTGACTCAAATCCAAATTCAAAAATTTTAAATTTTCCCAAACATGGAATTTGAGCCAATTCCGGATTTAAAATCCAAACTCATGTTCCCAAACATAACATAATAGAATTTGTATTAAGAAATGTCATATGTTATATTATTCCTTTAATTAATTGTTAATGTCTACGGATTATTTTATTCGATTTTTTAAATAATACTATAGTAAAGAAAATTTATATAATCAAAAAAAATATTTCATTTCACCCGTGCAATTCCCGTGCATTACACGAGTTAAAATACTAGTTTTAAGAATATTTGCAAGACAAATGCACTTGTAGTTTAAAATGTTGAGAGGATTAAAGGCCAAGAGACTTTATTTGAGGGGTAAAAGTAAAATCTCATTTGGCCCAAAGCAAAACCCTGGCACTCCGCGCAGCACACCACACCACACCCCATCCATCCTAGAAAGTCGTCTGTTTCTTGAAGCTGTGTTGTAGGGTTAACTGAAACCCTCAAATACGATTCGCGGGTCTAACTCTTCCGGCGAGAAGTATTATGGCAGAGATGGATGCTTCAACACCTTACCAAATCGACCTCGGAAACCTAATGGCTTACAACCCACACCACAGCTTTGTCTCTCCTCCCACTTCCAGGTTGCAATTTTTTTTTGTTTCTAATGAACACTTCTCCAACGTTATAGAACGTCTTAACTCTTAACTGTTTTGATTTTGTTTTTTTTTACTTTGGGAATAGTCCTGTTTCTGTTCTTGTATTGTGTTACTTCTAGGCTAGGTCTGAAAGATTCAACTTTGTCCATTTGGTTATAGAGAAAGTAATTTTGTCTATTGTATTACTTCTGGATAGGTTGTTGCTGCTAAATGTTGCTCGTTTGAGTATTATTCTGAGTTTGGTAGGATTAAAGAAGATACATATTAAGGAGTACCACATTATTTTTGGTTAAGTAGTGTTCCTAATGTGATTTCATTTATTTGTTTGTCTGAGCAATTTTCTTCCAAATTACAAATTATATTACAGCTTCACAAAGCAGCATAAAGTAAAATCATTAAGAAATTCCATTCTCGTAGAGTTTTGATCACATTATTCGGAATTTGGGGTATTTTCTTTCTTGATGTGTAGTGTGTGCCAGTTATTTTCCTGACATAAAAACCCATGTTTCCTTCTGTACATAGTTTTCATCCATCCCATCATGCCCTTGGTGCTGTCTCGGTCCTAAGTTGATGTTGAAATGCTTTCTCATGTTGTTCATCCACTATTATATCATTATATTCTTAATTCTAATAAACTGACACTCTTGTAGCTGATTAGAGTTTTTCCTGCAATTTATATCCTAGATTTCTTCATTCTGGATCGCTTTTCATCACGTGTTCTGAATCCAATCTTAATGTTCGAGTTTATGACTTCAAGTTCAATTTTTGCTGTCTTTTGGTGCTTAAATTTTGGAAGCTTACCAAGGAATTTAATGCAGGGAGGAATTAGCACGCGAGTGCTTGCAGGAGGGAACCAGATTAGTACAAGCAGTAGCTGATTCCCTTTTCAACTTACCTTCAACTGAGGACCGAGATGGTCCAATTGTTCAGTTGCCTCCACCAACAACAAGATTGCCAAGAGAGAAGCCGGTATACTGTTTAATCCTGTTTTATAAGACTATAATTTTTTCAATAAGTTGCTGTTTACATAAACTGTGTGCTGATTCAGTCATTTGGATAATTTGGACACACGTTTGTACTACTCCTTTCGACTCGAATCAAAAGGTCGTGCATTTGACGGGGCATGGTATTTAAGAAAGATGAAATAATGTGATTGAGATTTATGTAGAGTAGAGGCAAATAATATGAACCTTTCCTCTTTAGGGAAAATGTAACATTTTTTGGGGTGAGGGAACATTTTTAAAAGGTGGGTTGAGTTCCTGAATTGTTTAATAGGGGTTAGGTTACATATATCTTGGTCATCCCATCCTAACAAAGTTGGGATTTTTTTGTTGTTGAGTTCTTGAGTATTTTATGCTGGTCTTGTTGGATTCGGTTATATCCTGCAACATTGCTTGATGCATATTTTCTGTATAATGGTATGAAACATTTTTTCTCTTGCTTTGATTTCAGCTTCCAAAGCCTAAGCCTCCAACAAAATGGGAGCTGTTTGCGAAAAAGAAAGGTTAGTCATCGCAAATGTCAAATGTGTTTCAGGATTGAATTTTAAGATTACAAAGAGCTTAAGTTTGATACTTTTCTGTTCCTACAGCACTTATTTACTACTGATATCACAATTTCCCACAGGCATCAAGAACCACAAGAAAGACAAGAGGGTGTTTGATGAAAATGTTGGTACATGGAAGCGTCGATACGGATATGATCGTGTGAATGATGACAACGATGTACCAATCATTGTAGCAAAGGAAACTGATGGTACATGTTTTTGTTTTTGCTTGCAGTATATATTTTGTTAGGATTTTTTCCAGTAAAACCATATCTGCCTTGGTTACATTAATGGAAGGTGAAAGTCTCTTATGAAATGTAGTTGTAACCGCAAGTGGTTGTAGTATTTACCAAAATGGCTAGTAATGCCGAATGAGGTGTAAATATGCTCACTACAACTTTAGTTGAGCACAATTTTAGATCTTCTATATGGTACTTGTGGTGAGAACGGGTAGAGCTGTTAGTTAAACTATTAACTAATTAATTACTCCCTCCATCTGAATTTAGATGTCCACTTTCCATAATTGCTCAAATTTAAGGAATGAGAGTAAGAGCATGTTCTCTTCAACTTATTATTTATTACTTTTTCTTATTGGAATCAGTTCAGATGAGACCATTTCAGATCAGAAACAGTTTTAATATAACTACATTAAGATCAAATCATACCAGATCAGATCAGAACTTATTTAAATCAGATAAGAATCATTTGGATCAGATGAAGGTCACAAGCCCTAAAGTAACAAAAAAGTATTTAAAACTAACTTGTCTTTCATTTTGAATAATGGCTTCATGCTCTGTTCTGAAAATCCTAAGATTTGTTTATTTTGCTTTCAAGTGGCTGCTATGACCCCATATTTCCATAGATTCTTTCTTTTGCTAAGGAACAAATGGTGAGTAATTGATTTATCATGCACTATTTTTTAGATTTTATCCTAACCATCAAATTATATTGTTTTTTAGAACCTGGAGTAGATCCTTTTGCCAAGAGACGAGAAGAGAAGAAGAAGAGAGTTGATAAGCAAGAGAAGAATAGATATAAAAACTTGAAAGAAGCGCAAAAAGTTGGTGCACTGCCAAGGTCTCACTCTTTTTTCCCCTTGTGATGTTCTATGTGTTTATTTTCTTCTACTCCACATAATAATAAATTTATGTGTTATAAATTTATTATATTGACCATTCTGCCCCAAGATCTAATTAAGTTTGAGCAGTGCAGCCATATTCAGCTTGCTGCCACTTCGTTACCAATAACAGGGACGCAAACTGCACCCAGAAAAGTTAGCAAAACTGAGTTAGGAAATGTTGCTGGAATGGCTGCAACTGCAACCGCTAGTGGTGGAAAGTTTGATAAGAAGTTGCCAGGAGAAAAAGCCCCTAAACACGAAAAGAAGCATCGCAAGGTATTTTTACTTTGACATACCTATATATTATGTTTTCTTGAAACAATATTTGAAAACATTGTAAGGTCTGCGTATGCCCCCCCCCCCCACCCTCTCCACACCCCACTTGTGGGACCTATATGGGGTGTTGTATACCTATGTATTCTCCATTTTAGGTATGTTGCCAAGTTCTCTTGTATTGATTTTATTAACACATCATTTGTTCTTGCCTCTAGTTTCTACCGGTTGCAGAAGGATCAGGAATGGGCTCTCTTGAAAGACAGCAAACTGACAAAGTTCTGAACAAACTAATATCAAAGAACTCACATGAAATACTCAATGTCAAAAAGGTATGCTGCCTTTTTTCTTCATTCTCTTTTTTTCATCATGGCATTGTATCTCATGTTTGGTTCACTTTCCTTTCCTTGGCTTTGTTTGTTTGCATGGGGGATATAGGCGGTGAACGTGTACACTGCGAGAAAGCAGAAGGGGGGAGGGAAAGACCGAGAAGGGAAATCGTCATCGACCCCAAGCAAGTTGAAGCCAAAGAACAAACCTCTCAAGAAAAAATTTGAAAAGAAAGGAGAAACGTCCCGAAAGTCCAAGTGAATCGCATAATCTTAGCAACTTTTTTTTTATTATCATAATATCTTTTCTGATTAAAGCTAAAACAAGAATTTATTTCCATTTTGAATGTTGTCTTTAGTTTGCTGTACCACCTGCAGAATATACCTACCTTAATTGTATTTGTAGTTTGGTTGATTTTTCATACCTTTTTCATGTCCGCGTTTGAAGGGATTCTTTAGATGCAATTGGTAGATATTTGATTTTCAAAAATAAAAATTTGAGGTACTTATTTTTTAAAGTAATTTCGGAGTATTAATACTTTTATCAATTCGGATTTATAATTCCTTTTTTTTAAAAAAATATTGCTATATATTTGAGATATATCAGATTAAAAAAATAGTGTCAACACTCAATGTTTTCTTTCAAAGAATGGAAGTATCATTTGAGACTTCCTGTGTTTTTTTTTTGTTATCAACAAAAGTAAATTATTGTGTATTTAGCGTTTGAAAATGATAATTCATTTCAATTCTTGAATTTCAAATTCATAAATTGAAATCTCAAAATTCAAATTTTATTCTACGTTTAGCAAACACATCTATGATTTGATGTCCAAATGTTGTTTGGATAATCACAAGAATTCAAATTCTAAAGTTGTTTGGCAAATACTAGAATTTCATTTCAAATGATTCATCAACAAAATATTGTTAACATAATCTCAGAAAAATGCTAGGGTACACCAAAGGTGTACCCCAAATATCCCCCACCCCCTCCTTGTCCACTAAAAAAGACAAAAAAATTCAAAAAAAATAAGTAAATAAAAATCAAATAAAAATGTGTGGAGGAAAATAGGGTGGTGTACATTTGGGGTACACCGGTGTACCCCTAGCATTACTCTCTCAAATAACATGACCAATTGTTTCATAAAGAAAATGCATACTAATTAGGCAAGTCCAAACAGATCTCAAATAACATGAAATAAATACTTAATACGCCGTAGTTGTTTATAATTCGACCACACATCCAAACACAACAATATCTAATCTAACTTCTGATCTTCAGGCAAGTCCTTGAGCTTCTGGATTGGAAGGCGTACTGACTCTCGTCTTCTGAAACTTCAGCAATGAAGCTCACCTTGCGCGCCGATTCCGCTGGAGTAGGCAGATCTTTTCGATGAGACGACAAAAGGAGAAGACTGATCAAAGCGTTGAAGCTCACCTCACGCGACAAAAATCCTCAAGTTTTAATTGGGCTAGGAATACTTCATAATTTTTTATTGGGTTAGGAAGTCAAATGATATGAGGTTGGGTATGAATTTGTATTTGGATTGGTTGATAATTAGAAGAATTTGAACCAAATTCATATTCAAATTTTTTAGATTGCCAAACATGATATTTGGACCAAATCTTGATTTCAAATCCAAATATATATTCCCAAAGAGTCCATAGATTCATTCTCAATTTTTGGTCTTGGTCTTTAACTTAATCATCTCACTCATTAAATTCAGACTCAATTTTTGGACTCTTGAGAAGAATAAGATATTAGGATACTGAGTGACATTTTTTTTAGAATTCTCCTCTCCTTGATAATAGGATTTCGAACGAAGTTATCCGACATCAGGTAGGCATGGCACCGGTGGAAGATAAGTTGCGGGAAGCGAGGTTGAGATGGTTTGGCCATGTGAGACGGCGGGATGCTGACGCCCCTGTACGGAGATGCGAGAGGATTACAGTTAGCGGGGGAAGTAGGGGAAGGGGTAGACCTAGGAAGAATTGGAAGGAGGTGATTAGGCAGGATTTAGGACTTCTCGACCTGACTGAGGATATGGCCTTAGATAGGAACCTTTGGAAAACTAGGATTAGAGTAGCTGGATAGGAGCTCGGTGTTGTAGAGGTTGTTTTGTAATGTGTTGTATTTGTTTGGAATCTTTTACTATTGCTTGTGCTTGTTGCTTGTACTTGGTGCTCTATCTGTATTATATTATGTTCCCTTCCATATTTTTGTGCAGGTGGAACCGGGGGTCTCTTGGAAACAGCCTCCCTACTTCCGAGTAGGGGCAAGATCTGCGTACACACACCCTCCCCAGACCCTACTGTTGTGGGATTCACCTGGGTTGTTGTGATGATCTCCTCTCCTTGATATTCTCTTTCCGATTGATTTCTTTACAAACATATTTTGATATGCTTGATTAAAGTTATTTCAAATTCATTTTATCTTAATATTAATGTAAACTTAAAAATAATAAAAAAACTAGTATTAACACAAAAAATGATGGCTACTACCTTCGTTTCAGAATAATTTGTCAAATTTTAACTTTTTACATTCAAAATTAATAAACTTTGACTCTTTAATTAAATAAAAATTATACTCCCTCTATCCCAAATTAAAGTGTCTGTTCACTATTCATACAGTGAAACTTTATTCACTTTTTTTTTTCTATTTCTGCTAGTAACCTGATAAAATAATATAGTTATGTAACCATTAATTTTGTAGATCTTATGATATAGGTTTTAAATATGTAATCTTTATTTTTTAAATAAACACTGTTTTTCATATAAAATAATTTAAAAATAACTTCAGTCAAACATTGTAAATCAAAACATGCGATTTAAATTGGAATACTAGTTCGACATTCAATTAGTAAGTGTAAAAAATCCTAGTGTAAAGAATAAATACAAAAACAAGGATATGCCGTCACATTTAAAATATCACATGATATCATTCTGTTAATTCACTCATAATCAGCTTCTCTAATCTTGTGGTTAATGTTTTCCCAAATCATTGAAGGAAACAGGCAAACAGACCTAACCATACCCTTGGGATACAACTAGTAGTAAGATATGCCACCCTACTCTTTGAATGGGATTTACTACTAAGGTTTGTCTATTTTGGATTGTTTCAAAATCAAAACACACTTAGGGGCTATTTGGCAACTTCTGAATGGGTAAGTGCTGAACCAGTAAGAGACCTGAATCATTAAGCGCTGAACCAGTAAGAGGTATGAACCATTAAGAGCTAGTATATTGCTTAACTATTCAGAGGCAAATGTCTGATCAATTCAGATAACAGCTCTTAACCATTCAGACTCTGTATAATACTTAACCATTCAGAGGCAAATCTCTTAACCATTCAGACATTTGAACCATTAAGAGGCTGAAACAAACAGTCTGAACCATTAAGTGCTGAATCATTCAGACATCTGAACCATTAAGAGGCTGAAACAAACAGCCCCTTAGTAACTTTGGCAGTACTAATTCACTTTTGTGTCCCACAAAATCAATGCCAAACACATCTGAATTAAGCAATCCTCTACACAACACACACTGATTCTGATTCTAAGAAACAATTTGGGATTGAGAAGACAAGACTTCCAGAAGATTCTGATTCTAAGAAACAAATTGGGATTGAGAAGACAAGACTTCCAGAACATGGAACCAGAGAAGAAACAACATGAATTTTGTTAAACAGAACAACACCTTTGTGAAAAGAAGATGTTTCTTCAAAGAGTAACCATCACTTTCTCTTAACAACCCAGCCAACTTAGGATCTAGATGTTCTCTCATATGTTGGACAAAAACATCAAAACTCCAAAACCTCATCATGCTACCAATGAATGATAATATTTATACTTAAAGCAAAGAGAATTAGTGAGAGACGAGAGAGTTAAATTAACTTTGCACTTCACCATCGCCGCCACGGTCCTTTTCAGCTGCTGCTGCCATTATTTCATCAAAATTTTCACTCTTCACAAGCACTATCTCAATCTACACAAGACAAGACATGTGATGTAAGGGAGATAAGAAAGTCCCCATCCCCATTATTTGCAAATATATGTAGATTTCTGTATGTAAAAATCATAAACTGCAGCTTACTTTGGCTTTTGAAACTGGTCTTCCTCTTGAATCGTCTTTAACATCAACAGTTGATGTCATAATCTCTGATTTCATAAACATGTTTTGGAAAGTTAGCAATTAGGGACAAACTCTCTTGGTTATGTGTGTGTGTGTGTGGGGGGGGGGTGTTGGGGGGAGGATAATGAAATGATACTTTTCCACTAAGTTAGCTCTAATGGTAAACATAAGACGTTACAGCCAGATGTTGGATGAATTTATTAATAAAATGAATTGCATAGTATATTTAAGGGGGGGAGGGGTAAACTCTCTTAACAATTAGTGAGATTCTTACTCTTTTCAACAGCTAATCCATTGTTCTTCAGGATTTCAGCAACTGAGACCACCGTTGCAATAGCTAAAAAGACAAATATAAGGAAAATCTTCAAATGATGCATGCAACAAAGGGCAATAATGTATGTTTGGAATATCTTGAAAATCCCAAACATCTTATTGCTCCAACACAAATGAAATATAGAGCCTCAACAATCATTTCAATCACCACATTAATCAGGATATGCATCCTTTTACAGAACAGGTAACAGCATCAACAAAACAAATGTTCCATACATGATATCATCAAGAGGTTAGATCCTGTATCTGAATCCCAGATCAGACAATAAAATAATCATGTCCAACTCCAAATTAGGACATAACATCCTTTGAAGAAAATCTAACCAAATTAATAAAGAAAATTCTGCACATGGCTATTCCTTTTTCATCTTTTTGTGTTCAAAGATATGGCCTATGTTTGTTACAAAATGCTACATTGCACAGCCAAAACGGAAAATATAAGAGAACTCTCTCCATCCCAAAACAATCTTTTAATTTTTTTTAATTTGAAAATTATGACTAGGAACACTTATTAAGTGTGGTTGAGAATTGGTTGAGGTTTAAGTTGAAAGGAGTGAAAAATAAAATAAAACACACTTCTTTTCTACAAAGGAAACACAAAGATTATCTTGGAACTGGCCAAAGAGGGAAAAAACATTTCAATAGGTAATAAGCTTATCAGTACATACAAAACTCAACAACAGCATACTAGCAGTTAATAAAAATGCAACAATTTTCAAGAATAGCAGTTCGAGCTCATATCAGCTTCTATTGCTTTGATGTACAGATTTTTAGAATAAATGCATTAAAACTGAGAATATCTAGAACTCCTGCTGACTGCAGTGCACAATACACATTGGAAAGCCACAATCAGGAACCAGCTAGGAAATAAAAAGTAAAACATTCACCGGAAATTGTAAAATCCAGAAGAACTATAGAGAACCAAGTCAGGGCATACCCATTCCAAGAGCAGAAAGCTCCACCTCATTGTACTGCTGCATATACCTCTGCACAGAGAGACAAATCCCAAGTACCAATTATACACACCTTAGCAAAAACACATTCATCCACACTAACACTATTGCACATTTCTAAGCATATTCGTTCAGATCCAGGAAACAACTCAAATTCATAGAACTTCATATACATGAATTCGCGGACATGAGTATGAATCAAAGCGGGAGCTGGATGAGGTGTGATGGATTATACCTTGGCGAGATTGACATAGAAGAATAAGGGCTTCTTGGTGCTGGAGACCTGAATGCGATTCCTCTTCTGAGATTCACCGGCGTTATTACTGATGGTGCCGCCTCGTTCCGTTGTCTCCTCCATTGCTGGTTCTTGCTTGATCTGTTGCCAAAATTAAAACGCCCTGTGTCTAAACCTAGAACCAGAAAATTCTTAGACAATATTTTAAGACGGACACTATTAAACACAGTATTGATTACCGGATCGATTTCTGTTAAGACTATCGATGAAGGCTAGGAGCTTTTGGTAGGGCGACTATGCGTGGGTAATGGCTGGGTCTGGTATTTTAACCTAACGGAGTATATATCACAAAAAAAGAGGCGAAGGAAAACAACAAGTATATTGTAACAAGTATATTGTAAAAATGAGAGAAAAATTACTCATAGATTAAGAGAATAAATATAATATATTTCTGATTTCTTTTCTTTATTAATTATTTACTCTTCTTCTTATTCTTAATGGTATCTTTGCAGGGATATTAAGCCACTATTTATAGTAGAGAAACTTAGCATGAATACAAGTGGGAAGGAACTGTACAAAAATATTATTTACAATTAGTGTCTTAATCTACTATTCTAGAAAGTAGGTCTGATTAATTGAATAAATGAACAATCATTGATTTCATAACACTCCCCCTTGAATGTTCATTTTTCAATTAATGATGGGTACTTCGTCAAACGGGCATAGTTTAGTAACTCATTCTAATTTTATGTACTGGCTCGTTTAAAACCTTGTCAGAAAAAACCCAGTGGGATAAAAACCTGATCAAGGAAAAAAGAGTACAGTTCATAAAATTTTCCCCCTCAGCTTAGCATAATTGACGGAGGCGACGCATGCCAATCTTGTGTACGAGTTCTTCAAATTTCTTTAGGGACAACGCTTTTGTAAATAAATCAGCAGGGTTCTCACTGGACTTGATTTGCTTGATGTCAACCTTTCCATCTTTCTTGAGATCATGTGTTGAAAAGAACATTGGTGATATATGCTTTGTTCGGTCTCCTTTGATGTAACCTCCTTTCACTTGAGCAATGCAAGCAGTATTGTCTTCATATATAGGAGTCGGATGACTAGTAACTATTTCTATACCGCATCCGCTCTGGATATGTTGGATCATTGATCGCAACCATACACATTCTCTACATGTTTCGTAGAGAGCTATCAACTCCGCGTGATTTGATGATGTGGCAGTCAAAGTTTGCTTCATCGATCTCCATGATATTGCGGTATCTCCATAAGTAAACACATATCATGTTTGAGATTTTGCTTTTTGCGGATCAGACAAATATCCTGCATCAGCGTATCCAACAAGAGTGGCCTTGGCATCTTTGCGGCAGAATAAACCAAGGTCGATGGTACCATTGAGATATCGCAAAATATGTTTAATGCCATTCCAATGCCTCCTAGTCGGGGTCGAGTTGTGTCTGGCTAACAAGTTCACTGAGAATGCAATATCTGGTCGAGTGTTGTTTGCTAGATACATCAAAGCTCTAATAGCACTCAAGTATTGTAACACCCCAACCCGCGTAACCCGAACCTACGGGTTAGCGAACCGGGTTGTTACTAAATTGGTATTCGCATGCATAATTTTTTTTAAAAAAATAACCAACTGAATAAATTATAAATTCATCCGTGAGAGTTTAAAACTAAACCAAAGTTTATCAGAGTAATAAAACAAGTCCAAAAGTTGCGGAAGCATAAGAACCAAAGTAACGTCCAACAATCCATATAATCAAATAAAATAATGTAGTTTAATTACTAAAGTAAACAAGAGCCATCCACGCCACCACCACTTCACTGCCCTCCGGGTTGCCCATCAAATTCTGTGTTCCTACCTGCGTGCAGTCAAACAACAACGACTACACGCTCAGCGAAACGCTGAGTGAAAATATATCTAAGCCAGCATTAACTCACAGAATAGCACCACATTAACATACAATCAACAACAGCATGTGATCACGGAGAAAAATAGCTTAAATAAACATATTTATATTAACACCTTTCATTTGAACATCATGTCCTTATTTTATTCCACAACAACTACTTTGAGTCATGGCACCCCAAGCGATGCTATAAAAGGGCCAGCTCAGGAACCCAAAGGAGATTCACATTGGGCGGGTTGAAGCCCCTGTCCCTGCGATGCCAGGACAGGTCGCGGACTTCCGTACGTACGTTTTTAACCCAAGACCACCGGGAGTGCGACGACGCCCCGCAATGGCCAATTTCCTAACCATATCCTATTGGTGATTAAATCAGTCAATCCAATTCAGGTCCACCTAATTATACTAGGTGGCCTATTTCTCATACATTATTTATAATCCACAATATTCACCAATAAGATTAATTTAATTTAACATTGGTTCACAAATTCACAACAAATCACGTAGCGTCATGCATAATCAACAATCCGTCATACATAATCAACAAACCCAAATTACAGTTAATCAAACTTACCTGCGCGGAATCGAGCCCAAGGATTCGATCCTCCAGCCCGCTGCCCCCGCCGGAGCAGTCCCCAAAGTCGCCGGAACAACCCCGGCACCCCCACCGGTAGCCGCCCCGGCTGCCCGAACCCGAAGCCAGGCCAAACAGCCCCGTTGGGCGATTCACAACAACCCGAACTGTACATCAATTAACCCAAAACAGTCCAATCACATCCAACTGCACCCAATTGAATCTAAATAGCCCAATTGAACCCGATTCAACCCGTTTGGACCCAATTGAACCCAATTGGACCCAATTGGTTCCAAGCGAACTCGATTGGACCATAGCACCAACGCCAAGCCACTGCCTGGAACCCGGCCGACCTACTGTCGTACGCCGCCGGCGCGTCGCCGGAGTTGGTGACGGAAAACAACCCCAACATTCCCCCAACAATTTCAACCACAATCAAACCCAATTACACAATCATTTGCAAGATTAGAAGCTAAGGAAGTACTAATTCTATAAATTAACGCTAACTATATGTATAGGAATCACGATTCACCTCGAAATTTGACGAATTCAACCTTGGATTGGGAAGGACTCGCCGCTGCAACTCCTTCCTGGTATCGCCGGCCTGCTGCACGCGACGGAGGAAGAAGAGGAGAATGTCGCCGGAACTCCTGAAGTCGACGGCGAGTCACAGCGCTGCCCTGGTCGGCGGAGACGAGCGAGAGAACGGACGGTTGCTCCTCTCCTTCGGCGATGTGCGGACGGAAATAGCGGCGGAGAACGAGGAAGATGGCGGTGAGTGGCTTCCTGGTCGGCGTCTCCAGTCGACGGCACAGCGGCGGACACAAGGTAACGGAAGAGAGAGAGAGAGAGACCAGACGTGCGTTACGCCGTGCGTATCCTTTCCGTAACCTCCTGGGCGTTTATTATATAATTAAATATACTTAGAGTCCACCTTACACCACTTAACCAATTAGGATAAGTTTAACCTATTCGTCAATCGTATCTCGGACCCTGTAGATCCAATTCACGACCTGTTTACACGATCGGGTTCAGAACAGCGAGCTCTACAATGAAGGATTAACCCTCATTAATTAAGGCGAATTAGAAAATAATGTTCGTATTGACAGGCTCAATAATTAATTAATTTTATAAATTAATTAAAATACTAAGCTGGGTTTTGGGGCGTTACATTTCTCCCCCTCTTAAAAGAATTTCGTCTTCGAAATTAACTAAATCATATCTTTATCGCTAATAAGATGAGGATACTGAACTCTCATAGACTCCTCAGTCTCCCACGTAGCTACTTAAACGGCATGGTTACGCCACAGGACTTTGACTAGAGACACCCTCTTGTTCCTCAACTCCTTCACTCCCCGTGCTAGAATCTGCACAGGCTCCTCCTCATATGTCAAGTTCTCGTCTAGAGTCACCGCGCTTTCGGGTAACGAATGGGTCAGATCGGATCAGTATCATCGCAACATAGAGACGTGAAACACATTGTGAATCTTGTTCAGTTCAGGGGGTAGCTCCAACTGATATGCTACAAGACCAACTTCCGCGATTAGGGTGGAAGGTTGTGCTCACATTTAGCTTGGTACCCAAAGCTTGTTGAAGTCCCTTCCTAAACTTTGAGATGAAACAGGGACCCCCATCGGAGATAATAGATATCGATACTCCATCCAATCGAGCAATCTCGCGAAGACACAATTCAGCTAACTTCTGAAGCGACATACCCCGTCGAACAGGTAGAAAGTGTACAGATTTTGTAAGACGATCCACAATGACCCACACAGCGTCGTAAGGGTAAGCTAATTAAGAAATCTATCATGATTCACCAATTTCCACTCGAGGATAGAAGGCGGATGTAACATTTTAGACGGTACTCAATGCTCGGCCTTGACTTGCTGGCAAGTCAAAACCGTGTTGTAGACTCAAAGATCTCTTCCTTCACAACAGCCACAATAGTTTCCTTACAGGACATGATAAATCTTATTACTACCCAGTTGTATGACGAAGATACTCCCAGTTTAATTGATGTAAAATAGTTGGAGAATACTCCGGTGTTTGTCCGTGGCAAATCTAAATAATGAAGAAACGAGGAGATTATGATACAACGAAGAGTGCTAACTAAATTGGTGGAAATCTGGTAAATGGGCCTTTGATTTGGAAAGTATCACTCTGTGATGGTTTTGCATTTAGGGGTGGGAATTTCTTATTTTGTTATTAAAGGTTCTATTATAAAATTATTGAACTGTAACATTTATTTTGTTGACAACTTTCGAAACATAATTCCAAATCCAACCAACTATGTGTCACAGGTCACCCCTTCTTGCGAGACCTACCCAACGATCCTATTCGTGAGTAAACATAATTTCCACGTCACCCTTGTATTTTACTCGTTCATTTTAAAATCTTCCCGATCTTGGGAAGGGCAATTCCCTAACTTCCATAACTCAGATTCCCACGCGGAGTACGCCATTGTACTCGTCTTGTCGGGACTTTCAATTCGAATGTAAATTTTTTTTCTCCATCGGATTTAACTTTGATAGCACTGACTTCTTTTTCTGTTTTTTTTATATTTAATTTAAACAAAAACTAAAGTTACGTTTTGCTACATATTTGAAAACAAAATCCTAGGGTATACTTCACGGCATTACGTTTCACCCTTTTTTTGGATACGACATTACATATTTTTTTTCTTTTTTGTGTGTGTGTGCAAAATGACCGTTTTAGTCATTTATCAAAAGTTCTCTAGTGAAAATGTTTAGGTGAATTAATTACTATGCCGCTTATCTAAGGGATTAACACCCAATCTTAAAATAATTATTTTTATGAAAGTAATAATTTACCTTGAATAAGATAACCTTTTACAAACTTTACTTCTTAACCTCCTTTTTGTAAAGAGGAAACGTATTGTTTTTTTTCTATTGTTACTCATTACCTCATATTGTCATCCTCGCCTGACACTGAAATAAAACACCCTCATTCGTCCGAGTCTGCAGCCCCTTCTGAATTTGGTTGTCATTTCAGTATTCATCGATTCAATTGAATACTAGATAAAGTTTTTTTTAATGATGCCACTAGGCCACCAATTTCACACCTTACCTTAGTGCTACAATATACCATTTTCTCACATGGATTGAACAAATTTAAATTTCAAACTTACCTTACTTTTTTTTTTTTGCAGAGCCACTTACCACTTAAAATATTATCATCACCAATTTAAAAGAGCGTAATTGAAACCCCTTTGCAATATTTTTTTTCTCGAACAACCCTCGTTTAATTGATTCATATCCACAATTTATTTTTGTATTAATTAATAAGTTGTTAGAAAATTAATCTCATTAAAAGTATCATAATTGTCAAAACTTTTAAATTCCTTAAGAGTAACCTTTAGAAGCTACTTTCTTCAAATTTAATCTAACGTCGGTCCAATTCACTTATATATTATACATATATTTTTCTAAAGATAACTTATTAATTAGTAATCTCTCACATAGCCTAAATATATGGTAATTATTTTTTAATATATGGTAACTACCCGCAAAACTGTCTTATTAAAAAATTCTTTCTTGTGAACCACTGCTTAATATGATATTTATTATTAGCTGCGTAAGTTCATTAAGTAGCTTATAATTTATAATTTTTTTTCATTTGCTTCAAGTTATGTGTATTCACCAAAATACTTTAGTTTAGACTTAATCCTAATGAAATCCTAATGATTCAACCCATAATATTTGTTTTCATTTTCTTCGTTCAACAATTATTTGTTGGGAACATTTCGTCCTAGGCATCAGGTTTTACATATACTTTACAACATGGTGGTAGTTATAAATCTTCAACTGTGAGATGTTTTTTTTCGGTATATAAAATTGGCGAATTGGTACATATCATGTTATTCTCTTCTAGAATATTTACGTTGTGTGATTCATCCCATACTATTGAACCACCTTGTATTTCAATATTAAGCATTTATAAGTCTTTGGTGGTGTGATGCTACAATTTTGAAAAAGCTAATTATCTTTTGAGAGTCTTAGCCCAACAAATTTGGTCCGAAATTAATCAAAATCAACTTCGAGGATAATTGTGAGTTATGACTTAGGTTTGAAGATGTGATAAGATATGAGTTTTTTTTAAATTTGAGAGGAGATGATATGAGTTCTAAAATCTCATTAGAAGGTGTTTGGTGAGAAAGACATATACTATGCATATATGTAGTGATTATGAATAGTAGCAAAACAGTGACCAATCCACCGCAGAGGACTTCACCAAATTTTTTTTTGCAGAGGAACGTATAGGAAACTAAACGGTGAGCATGGGTTATGAATAGAAAATATATTCCTCGGTCGTCATTGTCGATGATCCGGATCAGGTGCTAGAAACGCGACTTTCGCGTTGCCCCATGGGAAGGAGACATAGAGTTGAATGCGAAGATAAGAGGATTTTGATGTGTTGAGACAGAATTTTCCCATCTTCATCTCCTTCGATTTTGATAACAATGCCTTTCTCGTTTTCGATAGCGGCGAATTAAGGTTGGAAATTTCCAATATCTCTAGCTTTCAAAATTAAATTTCTTTTTAGTTCACCAACCCAAAATTAGGACTTTGATATTAGAGATATCAAAATCCACTTTTTTTTCCTCACCAAATACGCTCTAATTTAAGATTCACCTCCAAATTCACTACACATAAGTATTTCTTTATATACTTAATAAACCAACCAATAACTAAATATTAAAGACATTAATTATCGCATAAGCAACAATAAGGATTCAGGGTTACCTCCCGGAGCAGCGATGCAGTTAAGCTGTGGACGCTCGACACATGTATATACAATAATAGTTTTTTTCAAAATTCGTAACATCAATTTTTTAAAAAATTGATAAATCATCATTTTTTTTGTTTTTAAACAAAATAGTTTTTTTTTTGAAATTGTTAACTTTTTTTACAAAAACAAAAAAAGTTTTTTATAAGTTTAATTATTCTGGCAAAGAATCGTTTTTAAAACCACATGCTCCGATACCAAAATGTAACACCCCAACCCGCGTAACCCGAACCTACGGGTTAGCGAACCGGGTTATTACTAAATTGGTATTCGCATGCATAATTTTTTTTAAAAAAATAACCAACTGAATAAATTATAAATTCATCCGTGAGAGTTTAAAACTAAACCAAAGTTTATCGGAGTAATAAAACAAGTCCAAAAGTTGCGGAAGCATAAGAACCAAAGTAACGTCCAACAATCCATATAATCAAATAAAATAATGTAGTTTAATTACTAAAGTAAACAAGAGCCATCCACGCCACCACCACTTCACTGCCCTCCGGGTTGCCCATCAAATTCTGTGTTCCTACCTGCGTGCAGTCAAACAACAACGACTACACGCTCAGCGAAACGCTGAGTGAAAATATACCTAAGCCAGCATTAACTCACAGAATAGCACCACATTAACATACAATCAACAACAACATGTGATCACGGAGAAAAATAGCTTAAATAAACATATTTATATTAACACCTCTCATTTGAACATCATGTCCTTATTTTATTCCACAACAACTACTTTGAGTCATGGCACCCCAAGCGATGCTATAAAAGGGCCAGCTCAGGAACCCAAAGGAGATTCACATTGGGCGGGTTGAAGCCCCTGTCCCTGCGATGCCAGGACAGGTCGCGGACTTCCGTACGTACGTTTTTAACCCAAGACCACCGGGGGTGCGACGACGCCCCGCAATGGCCAATTTCCTAACCATATCCTATTGGTGATTAAATCAGTCAATCCAATTCAGGTCCACCTAATTATACTAGGTGGCCTATTGCTCATACATTTTCATAATCCACAATATTCACCAATAAGATTAATTTAATTTAACATTGGTTCACAAATTCACAACAAATCACGTAGCGTCATGCATAATCAACAAACCGTCATGCATAATCAACAAACCCAAATTACAGTTAATCAAACTTACTTGCGCGGAATCGAGCCCAAGGAATCGATCCTCCAGCCCGCTGCCCCTGCCGGAGCAGTCCCCAAAGTCGTCAGAACAACCCCGGCACCCCCACTGGTAGCCGCCCCGGCTGCCCGAACCCGAAGCCAGGCCAAACAGCCCCGTTGGGCGATTCACAACCACCCGAATAGTACATCAATTAACCCAAAACAGTCCAATCACATCTAATTGCACCCAATTGAATCTAAATAGCCCAATTTAACCCGATTGAACCCGTTTGGACCCAATTGGTTCCAAGTGAACTCGATTGGACCATAGCACCAACGCCAAGCCACTGCCCGGAACCCGGCCGGCCTACTGCCGTACGCCGCCGGCGCGTCGCCGGAGAAGGTGACGGAAAACAACCCCAACATTCCCCCAACAATTTCAACCACAATCAAACCTAATTACACAATCATTTGCAAGATTAGAAGCTAAGGAAGTACTAATTCTACAAATTAACGCTAACTATATGTATAGGAATCACGATTCACCTCGAAATTTGACGAATTCAACTTGGATTGGGAAGGACTCGCCGCTGCAACTCCTTCCTGGTATCGCCGGCCTGCTGCACGCGACGGAGGAAGAAGAGGAGAATGTCGCCGGAACTCCTGAAGTCGACGGCGAGTCACAGCGCTGCCCTGGTCGGCGGAGACGAGCGAGAGAACGGACGGTTGCTCCTCTCCTTCGGCGATGCGCGGACGGAAATAGCGGCGGAGAACGAGGAAGATGGCGGCGACTGGCTTCCTGGTCGGCGTCTCCAGTCGACAGCACAACGGCGGACACAAGGTAACGGAAGAGGGAGAGAGAGAGACCAGACGTGCCTTACGCCGTGCGTATCCTTTCCGTAACCTCTGGGCGTTTATTATATAATTAAATATACTTAGAGTCCACTTTACACCACTTACCCGTTTAGGATAAGTTTAACCTATTCGTCAATCGTATCTCGGACCCTGTAGATCCAATTCACGACCCGTTTGCACGATCGGGTTCAGAACAGCGAGCTCCACAATGAAGGATTAACCCTCATTAATTAAGGAAAATTAGAAAATAATGTTCGTATTGACAGGCTCAATAATTAATTAATTTTATAAATTTATTAAAATACTAAGCCGGGTTTTGGGGCGTTACAAGTATGGTATTTCTGGACCAGGTATTTCTTCATCATCTTCACGAGGTCGGAACGGATCATCATGTACATTGAGAGAGCGGATAACCATTGGGGATGTGAGAGGATGTGCTTTATCCATATAAAACCGCTTCAGAACCTTCTTCGTGTAATTTGACTAGTGGATGAATATTACGTCTTTCAAATGGTCAATTTGAAGACCAAGACAATATTTTGTTCTCCCAAGATCTTTCATCTCAAATTCTTTCATGAGATATTTTGCAGTGTTTTCTATTTCATCAGAAGTTCCAATGATGTTTAAATCATCAACATATACTGCAATAATGGCAAAGCCTGATTTAGATCTACGGATGAAAACACATGGACTAATTGGATCATTTTTGTACCCTTCTCTGAGCAGACATTCACTGATACGATTATACCACATTCTGTCAGATTGTTTTAATCCATATAGTGACTTTTCCAATTTTATGGAAAACATCTCTCGAGGTTTTGAACTATAAACCTCAGGCAATTTAAGGCCTCCAAGAACTTTCATATATATGTCTGTATCGAGAGATCCATATAAATATGCTGTCACCACATCCATTAAACACATTTGAAGTTTTTCAAAGACAGACATGCCTATCAAAAATCTCAACGTAGTTGCATCAACTACTGGGGAATAAGTTTCTTCATAATCTATCCCCGGAATTTGAGAAAAACCTTGGGCAACGAGTCGGGCTTTATATCTCACAATTTCATTTTTCTCATTGCGCTTACGCACAAAAACCCATTTGAAACCAACTGGTTTCACGCCTTTTGGCGTAGGAACTATAGGCCCAAAAACACTCCATTTTTCAAGTTATTTCAATTCTGCCTGAATTGCTTCGTTCCATTTTGGCCAATCATGTCTACGTCAACATTCATCAACTGAAGTTGGCTCAATGTTATCATTTTCATCCATGATGTTTGTGGCAATGGCATATGCGAATATATCATCTACATGAACATCCTTTCTGTTCCATTGCAATCTCATAGAAACGTAATGTATTAAAATCTCATATTTATCAATGTTTCTATCTTCATCTGAATTATTCGCAACTTCAGAGATAGTTAAATCCTCATTTGAAACAAATTGTTCGTTGATATTATTTTTATATCAACATGCTCGATTTGTTCATTTTCTTTCCTTGAAGAATGAACGTCTTTTGTTTCAAACATTGTCTCTTGCCTTTTGGGTTTTCTTGGTTTTATATCTTTTAAACCAAGTGGCCTGCCATGCTTTTTGCGTAATGAAGACTCATTTGCAAGAGTTTTTTCATTTTTCTCTGAAGGAATTTCAATTCTGGCAGGAGCATTCATCGCAGGGATATGTGACTTTGTCACTTTCTTTGAATCTGTGAATGCGTCAGGTAATTAATTTGCAGCATTTTGTAAATGAATTATCTTTTGCACTTCTTGTTCGCATGCATTTGTTCTTGAATCAAGAAAAGGTAATCATGTTGCATTCCATGTAATCTCTTTCGTACATGGGTCCTTTTTCTCATTTTCTCCCCCTAAGGCTGGGAATACTGTCTCATCGAAATGACAGTCAGCAAACCGAGCTGTGAATAAATCACCAGTCACTGGTTCAAGATATTTTATAATTGACGGGGAATCAAAGCCAACATAAATTCCCAGCCTTCTTTGAGGACCCATTTTTGTACGATGTGGTGGAGCAATTGGTACATATACGGCACATCCAAATATTTTTATGTGAGCAATATTTGGTTCTTTTCCAGTTACCAATTGCAATGGAGAAAAAATATGATTTGCAGTAGGCCTTAGCCGAATTAAATTTGCAGCATGCAATACAGCATGTCCCCAAACAGATGCAGGTAAACTGGATTTCATCAATAATGGTCTAGCAATTAATTGTAATCGCTTTATTAAAGACTTAACAAGACCATTTTGAGTGTGCACGTGAGCAACTGGATGCTCCACATCAATCCCAATAGACATGCAATAGTCATTAAATGATTGAGATGTAAATGATTGGGATGTAAATTCCACCAATAAGCTAAGTATTCAGATTTCAAACTTTCGTGAAGATGGTGGCGAAGGAAAATTATGGCTTTTGCCTTTTGCTGAGAAGATGATGTATTATTTTCAGCAATTGTATGTTTTAGGCCATTAGCCTTTAGGTAAGCAAGTGCATCAACACTCCATTCCAGGTACTTTTGACCGGATAAATCAAGAATGTCAAATTCTCTTTTGGTGATATTGACCAAGAAACTTCAAAACAATGAATTTGAATTTTATTATTATTGTTTTGTTAAAAACGAAGTGAATGGGTGTAAAAAAGAAAGTATTTTACCAAATAAAAAAAATTCCAAACGTACACAATAGTATTGATTTTTCAAGAGCTTTATTATTATTTTTTAAAAAACTCATAAGGTAGCACAATACATTCGAATAATGCAAACACATGAAAAAAATGCCAGATATGTGAGCTGTGCAATTCTTTTCCCTAACTTATATCATAAAAATTTGATTCCTTTTTTTTATTTTTTTTAAACAATCAAATATAAGAAGACAAACATATCAAGCTATGTAGAATGTCATCCGTCTTAAAAAAACCATTTTTTTAAACACTGCATTTGAGATAAGTAATGGACCATCAAACTTTAAAATTGATTCCCTTTTGAAAAATAATACTCCCTCCATCCTAAAATTAATTTCTCATTTTGACTTTTGCAGTCAAACTTTTTAAACTTTGACTGTATATTACGGAAAATATATATTGAATTTTCATATAAATTTATTATCAATAGATTTATTTTGAAATATAGTTTTGAAATATATTATTTTTATTATATATATTCATATAAAAATGGAGATACTAAAGGTCAAAGTGTCACATTGGAGACTGTGAAAAGTCAAATAGGAAGTTAATTTTAGGACGGATGGAGTAAAACACAACAAGTTAAAATGGTCTGGCTGTCTGCATGATATCCTTCTTTATCTCTTTTTTTTAAATTGATATGGGTCATCAATAGCATCACACATTAGTATATTACTCTCTCCTCTCATAGTCATATTTTACTCCGCATATATATTATTCCTTTCATGTATTTATGCTATATCATATTATCATGTTCATTTTTTTAAATCCAAATTACAAAGAAAGAAAGAAAAACTTATAACGAGAGGAAAGGATAGAAATAATATTATTAAGTGAGATTATCTATTTCTATCGAGGATGTGTATGGTTCAAGAACAAATAAAAAAACTCAAGAGCAGTATGAAGGTATGTTCATGATTGAATTCTAATTTTATTTTAATTTTAATTATTTTTTTAAAGCTACTCTATACTAAATTCTACTCTATTTTAATTTATCAAAAACATGATTTTCTAATGTTAAGGATCCCAAATTTGGGCAATCACAGAGCATACTTCTCATAGTTTTGAAAAAATATTTTATAAAATATATAAAGAATTTCTTGATGAAATATACCTCTGAGAAGAACAAGGTTTCTGGGATTTTGAGCAAATTCGTGCTGATAACGTATTGTAAAATGAGAGAAAAACTACTCAGAGATTAAGAGAATAAATATAATATATTTCTGATTTCTTCACTCTATTAATTATTTACTTTTCTTATTATTCTTAATGGTATCTGTGCAGGGATATTAAGCCTCTATTTATAGTAGAGAAGCTTAGCATGAATACAAATACAAGTGGGAAGGAACTGTACAAAAATACTATTTACAATTAGTGTTTTAATATACTATTCTAGAAAGTATGCCTGATTAATTGAATAAATGAACAATCATTAATTTCATAACAAAATATCAAATATGATCTATTCTGTAATTTTTTGAAAACATAGTCTAATTTGATATGATTTAATTTAATATGATCTGATTGCATTTCTAATTAACGTTGTTTTTTATCTGATCTAGTCTGGTCTCATTATAATAAGAATACGTCATGAATGAAATAATATCATTTCTGTCTTTAAATATTTGTCTAATTTTTTCTTTTGTAGTTAATAATTTTCAATCTTTGACTTATAATTAAATAAAATATATGCTATATATTATTTAGATAAAATATTTTTTATGGTACTTTATACAACAAATCTAATAAAACTATCTTTGTATCATATCGGATATCATTTTTATTTAATTTATAGTCAAACCTTATCAATTTTGACAATAAAAACTCAAAAGTGGACAAATACTGAATGATGAAGGGAGTACTCCGTAATAATAATAATAATAATAATAATAATAATAATAATAATAATAATAATAATAATAAAGATATAGAAAAAGATTAAAGTAGGAATGAAATATTGAAATATACGAAAATAAAAATTTCATTTTTTATTCTCAAAATAAGAGTTAAAAATGCATTTACAGTGTCAATCATAACCGTATACATTACCAAAAGTATTAGAAAACGTCCATGTATAGTGCTGCATTACCAAAATGGAAAATCCTATTTTGAGGATAAAAACATAGAGTTCCCAGTTTGATACTTTTTCTATGTTTTACTCCTATTTAGGGTGATTTTTCAAAACATAAGTATCATCCAAGCAAATTAAGCTATAGTCATTAATTGTCTCTTAGAGATTTACTAGGAATTGAACTTGAATTTATCTCTTTCGCACCCATTGCTCAACGAGATGAGTTACGCCGTACTATCTTCATTCCAAGCTTATTGCACCAATACCCCGTGTGGTTTGGTAAATGTGTACTGTTGCTCCCATAATTTCAAAACTTACATCCATGTCCCTAATGGTTGTGATATTACTACGCTAATGCCCATGAAGACACAATTACCCTTCGAATATTAATTCAATAGCTCCGTTGTCCCCTATGGTTTTAGAAATGGCCCCTAAGTCCTCTCTCATTTTTATTTATTGTTTTTCTTTTCTCTTTTCTCTTTTCATAAAGAAAAGAAAAATGTTTGTGTTTGAAATAATAAATTTTTTTCAATGCTATTTTTTAAAAAGTTTTTTAAAAAAATTTGTTTTTCAAATAAAAAATTTCACATATCCTTCATTTTCAAATTAAATTTTTGTATATATATGATGGAACCTAAATAATACTAACTTAGGTCTTTTAATTTTAATATATAGTTACTTCTATGTTAATGTAACGCACCAAAAATAAGCCTATCATAATTAATTACTAAGAAGAACCCAAAAATATGTGAATTATAAAGTTTGTCGATAAATAATGAAAATTATATCATTATGTAGAGTTTAAGTGTCTGATTCCAACGGTTCAATCAGATTCCAATTCGGAGAAAGTTCGACCAAAAATTGTACCCGACTGGGACCAAAATTAGTCCCAATCAGGGACTTGCGTTTAGAATCGGAGGAATTCGCCAGCCGCTCCACTGAGACGCCAAAATAGTGTTGGGGAGGTCATCTCCCATGGCTTCTTCCCATTCCTTCCTATATAAACTCCTCCAAAACTCCACCATTCTTCTTCTAAGAGATAGCTGAGAGTGTAGAGAGAGAAGTAGTGTTGTCAAGAGAACTTCCCGTCGCCGGAGATAGCCACAACCCTCGCCAGAAGTTTCGCTGGAAAATCTTCAAAACCTTCATTTAGCTTCGAGGTAAGCCCGTAGATATATCTAGTGACTAGAATGTTCGTATATATCGTTTTACATTCATAAACGGTCGTTTGGTTAAGTTTTATGTTTGACATGTTTGAAGAACCAAGAATCATAAACCTTGAAATTGATGTTAAAACAACAAACTAATGATGCCAAAATGATCTATAAATCTTGGACAACATTTCTATATAATTTAATTGAAGTTCGGTAACTAAAAACGGAATTTTTGAAACTTGGCCCGAGGTTGAAGATGACACTGTTTAATGTTAACGCACAGAACGGGACCTTGCTACCGCCCGGACGGTAGCCACCTACCGTAACCACATAGCAGCCTACCGTCGACTACTGCCTCACGGTGGCTAACTGGTGGCGGTCGGTACCAAGGTACTGTGACACGGTACCGAGGTACCGTGACACGGTACCGAGGTACCGTAACGGGTACCGCTAGAAACAGAAAAATTGTCCTGAAAATTCTATTTTGAACTCTAAAATCCTATTTTTGATGCCAATTGACTATGATCATTATAAAAATGATTTTTCACAATAAAAGTGTTGTTTTTAACAAATAAAAATGATTTTTCACAATAAAAGTGATGCATGACAGTAAGTTAGGGTGTTAACATACGAAGTTAGGCCGCTAATTGTTATTGAATATTATGTTGATTGATGTTTATGGTAATGATTATTGATTGATGAATATGATGATTAAACCTTGATGAATATTCTGATTAAAAATGATAATTATGAATGATTAAATCACAATTAATATATTGATAACTGTGAAAATAATATGTATTGTTAAGGTTATCTAGAATTAACTCTAAGATATACTCATAGTAATGTTGATTTTGAAAGGTATCTACAAGACCTCTAAGATATACCCATCTAAGTTAGGCTTTGCGGGTATGATACCTGGTGGCCAGGGTTAAAACGTACGTACGGGATCCAAGAACCAAACTTGAGTACCTACTCGTTTGGGGGTACCACCCACCCAACAGTGAACACTACGCTGTCAGTTTCTGGTTGGCCTTAAGTGAAGGTAAGTTTAAGATTTTGTAGAATCCTTTTATCTTAAACTAGGTCTAGCTTAAGGATTATTTAAGAATACTTTATACTGGAATATAGTTTAATTATTTAAACTAGAATTCGTTTAAGGGTTGACAAACATTAAAGTGATTGGCCTTAGACTAAAAATAGTTTAAGGATATTGTTGAATGTGGAATATTGAATATGAATAAATATTGAATTGAATATTGTGATTATTATGAATGACGGATAAACATTGAATGTGAAAATAAAATAATGAATGATGAATATTGACTTATGATTATTGAGTATCTGAACTGAACATTATGTGCATGATATCAAATGATTTGATTATGAATTTAGATTCAGTTTATATGGATGTTCAACGCATTAGATATGCTTACTCAGCTTAAATGCTGAGCGTGTGATATGTTTTATTTGCTACACGCAGGTAAACAAAAAGAATGAAGTATTGATTTCCTGGAGGCAGATGGGACGAGATGGTCGGGCGGATGTGTGTATTGGATTTGGATTACTGTTGAAAAGACATAATTAATTATGTTTGTATTATGTTTTATTAAGCTTCCGCAACATTAAATTACTCCGTTACTATTTTTAATGACTTATTTGAAATAAAGTTTTAAATGTTTGAAATATTTTTAAATGTTTATGAATACCAAGTTTATACTTTAATCCGAAAGGGGCTGCAGACCTAGATGAATTATGGTGTTACAGTTAATAACATTTTTTAGACTGATGCACAAGAGATTTCTTCATGATTTAATTTTTCGTATTCTATAGAACTATTTTTTCAATTACTTTTCTTTTTCTTTATTTCTTTTCTATTATTTTTTCTTTTATTTTAATTTTGATAAACATAAAAGAAACAATATAAAATTATTCTTAAAAAAATAAAAAGGGAAAAAAAGTAAATAAAGGAATCATAAAATGAACAAAAAATGAGAAATGAGCTTTAGTGTAAAAAGAGGGTTATTGATTTTTGTATCATGATAACTAATCAATAAAGACCTCTTTTGGACAAAAATGAAAATATTTAGTTTGAGACGAATGAAGTGTATATTAACCTTTAGCTCTGCCACATGTAAAAAATAAATAAAAAAATTTATGAAAAAAATACTTGAAAAAGAGAAACAATAAAGAAAAAAAAGAGAGGGGGCGTTGGTGTTTGTTTTCAAAACCATATTGGGCAACAGAGCTATTCACCTAATTTGAAGGATATTTTGGTCTAGAGGGACATTGGCGTAATAATATCATAACTATGAGGGACAACGTTGCAAGTTTTGAAATCAAAAATATTTAACAATGAATACACACACACACACACACACACATATATATATATATGTAATGCATGCATGTATGTATATATGTATATATATTTATAGAAAAAATAAATAGTGTTTTTTCCATTGATCCATTTTAGAAGTTCATAAAATAAATATTTTTACACAAACGTAGTTATCTTTTCTAAATAATTGGAAAAATTTTAAAATTTATGCAACCATGTATAAGAACACTTATATATATATATATATATATATATATATATATATATATATATATATATATATATATATATATATATATATATATATATATATATATATATATATATATATATATATATATATATATATATATATATATATTGCATGATAATTCTAACAAACATAATAGTGGCTTAGGTGGTAAGAACCTATACTTGGAAGTTGAAGATCAGGGATCGATTTCCCTTGCGTGCTAAACTTAAATTTTTTAAAATAAAAGTAAACGGTTTTATAGGCTTTTAATCCAAATCCGCAGACCGGCCGAGCCAACTCGGGTCATCCGATTCACGAATTCCACCGGGTTTGAACGGGTTTCCTTAAAACAATTCTGAGCATTGAACAAAACCGGATACTTCTCCGGATCGCGGTCGAATCGGTTAGACCAACAAATTCGGTCTGGTTTTCATTACAATGACTTTATTAGGCGCCAAATGACACATTGCTCCTTTACGTTTCATAGAGTTCACCTCATTTAATTTCACTATGTGATACTAGGGAAAAGGTATCTAGTCCCTCTAGCAAAGCTCATAGGAGAAGCAAATGCATGCTTTTCCAAACGACTACACGATCATCAATCTAGTCTACTTGAATTCACTATTTCAAACTTTAAACAATTTTTTTTCATATCAATAATGGAAGTAAACGTCCTTGCCATAGGCACACTATTGTTTCTTCTCATTAAATTATAATGTTATACGAAATCCATTACGATTGTAATGAACATAAATCTATCTGATCTTTAGATAAAAAGGAATTAGCAAAGGATATAATTAAATTTTGTAAATGTTTTAATCATACGCAGTGTTTGAATTATGTATGAGAAATTAATTTATTTCTTGTCCCTAAATCATTACCTATTATGCAAAACAAAGTAAAATCTCAAGTTTTTTTAATTCATTTTATTTAACGATTAATATATAAATAAAAATAAAATTTACATATTTAAAAAGTAGATCAAAAATCCTACTACCTCCGTTCCATTTTATAACGCCTGTTTCGGTTTATGATGTTTGACTGAAATTATTTTAAAACCATTTTATATGACAAATAGTATAGAATTAAAAAATAAAAATTACATATTAAAAAACTATATCAAAAGATCTACAAAACTAGTAGTGACAATAATATTTATTTTATCAAATTGCTAATGAAAATAGAGAAATAAAGTGAATCAAGTTTGACCTTGTGAATAGTAAACAGACACTATAATTTGGGACGGAGGGAGTACAATATAAGAGATAACAAGAACATTTTATTTCATCAAACAGTCAATGAAAACATACAAATAAATAAAGTTCTCGTGATTTTTGAAGAGTAAAATATGTAAATCATTTAGGGACAAATAGAGTAGGAAAATTAAAATTTTGATATGGACTAAAAAGCAGACATTATGATGTAGCTAGCTCCTTTATATGAGGACAGGGCAAAGATAAAACCAAAGAGTAATAATAATGATAAGTTAGATAGAAGAAGCAACAAAACCTTGGCTGACTAAATAAAGGCAGTCGGGCATTTGCATCAATTAATTAGGTTACCCAAAAAAAGAGGCTAGAACTCCTCCACATAACAGCACAGTTGAGAAGCTGCCAATTACAAAAGAGCAATATTTGCAACAAAAGCGTAAATGGGCATTCATTCATTCATTCCAACCACACCCAAAGAGATGACAGATAGAGTGAGCTGAGGCCTTTGTTGCTTGCCGTCTATGACTATACCCACCCATCATATATATATATATATATATATATATATATATATATATATATATATATATATATATATATATATAATATATATATATATATATTATATATATATATATATATATATATATATATATATATATATATATATATATATATATATATATATATATATATATATATATATATATATTATATATATATATATATATATATATATATATATATATATATATATATAATATATATATATATATATATATATATATATATATATATATGTTTATATAAATATTAAATAGGGTCATATTAATTTAGATTTAGATAAAAACAAGAGGGTGAGAGGAGTTTTAAGCCCAATCATCTGTACCAATGGATAGCTGCTCAAAGCCATAGTTTTCAGCAGCTGGAGGAGGAGGAGGAGGAGGATAATACCCACCATCAAAAGAGGCTCCATAGGTGAAGTTGTTATCACTGCCACCGTTAGCGGCAGCAGGGTAGTCGTCGTAGTACGAAGGAGCAGCTCCTCCACCTCCGTTTCCGTAGCCACCACCATAACCACCACCGCCAGAATAGTTGTTGTTGCGGTACCCATTTGACCTTCTGTAGTGACCATCACCGCCGTACGGGTTCTCCTCTGCGTATCCATTAAGCCATGGTGGTATCTCTTGATTGGCTCCCTTCATCAAGTCAACAAGATCCTTTGCAATGGGAGCATTCTTGGCAGTGAAGAATGCAGTTGCCAGACCGGATTTGCCAGCACGACCCGTCCTCCCTATCCTGTGGACATAGTGCTCTATGTTCCTTGGCAAGTCGAAATTGATCACGTGGGAAACGTTCGGAATGTCCAGACCACGCGAAGCCACATCTGTTGCCACCAAAATTGGTGTGCGCCCGCATTTGAATGATTTGAGAGCTCTCTCGCGTTCCTTCAAATCAAATTACCCAAAAAAATCAGTTCAATAAAACCTCAATAGGGAAGAGGGGGGAGGGAGGGAAGGAGCTTGTAAAAAGAAAGACCCACCATCTGTTCTTTATCACCATGAATGGCCACAGCTTTGAAGCCAATTCTCATCAGCCAGTGTTCTAAAGCATCAGCTCCTCTTTTGGTCTCCACAAACACCAGTGTTAATCTCTGTCAGATTTTAATCATTCCAACACACACATATATGAGTACATGAGAACCAATGTATATGTAAATGTAGAGTACACTCAAGTGTAATCAACTCTCCATATACCTTTCCATCACTCCCATTTGCAGCTTGCTCCTGAAGAAGCTTCCTCAAGAAATCTCTCTTCCCCGGATCCTCTACTAACTCCACCTTTTGATCGATCCGATCAGTGCTAGACCCTACCTTTCCAGCAGATAAGAAAATGTAATTTGATAGGAACTCAGATGCTAGGCCCTACAAGAAAGAAACAAAGAAGAGGAGAGTTAATGAGAATTAAAACCATAGAAGATTTAGATAGATAAAAGAAAGACTCAAAGAGAAGAGTGTGAAACAGGCCTGAATCTCAGCAGGGAAAGTGGCACTGAAGAGCATGGTCTGCCTCTTCCCAGGTGGAGGCATATCCTCAAGAATGGTTCTAACTTGGCGCTCAAATCCCATGTCCAGCATCCGGTCAGCTTCGTCCAAGGCCAGATACTTAACTCCTCTCAATGAAACTCTTGATCTCTCCATCATGTCAACCAACCGTCCCGGTGTAGCAACCAAGATGTCTACTCCTCTTTCAAGGTTTCGCAACTGCAAATGGCACATGCCCACAGCGTATAATAACACAATAAAACTTCACAGATAACAAAAAACCGACGAAGGGTTCATCAGAAAACAGCAATTCAATGGCATTATGATATGCACACCTGTTGGGACATTGGGGCCCCTCCATAGGCAACCACAATTTTCAACCCTGTCTCACGAGAAAACTTATTCGCCTCTTCGTGTATCTACAGCATTCAAACCCCCATGGTGGGCATCATCAGCTCACATACATATATGATATATAAGACAGTAATAGGTTAAGAGGGGAAGCCATTATTGTCCAAACAGTAAAAGGAAGACAAATGTATCAAAACTTTTCATGTCCATAGAAACATATCATGCAGAAAATAAGATTAGCCAGATTGTAGAGGGTTACATTCATGTATTGATGATGATGAAGAACTAGCAATAATACAGATGTGAACAAACAAGCAAGTAATAACCTGGCAAGAAAGCTCTCTGGTTGGAGCCAGAATGAGAGCCAGTGGAGAAGCGGCTCTGGAGTTTGGGTAACCTCTTCTGCCGTCAAAGGCGCCGTTAGGGCTCCGAGAGTGCGGGTTTGTGAGAATACCGTTGATAATGGGGAAGCAAAAGGCGGCCGTCTTGCCGGAGCCAGTTTGAGCGCAGGCCATAACGTCCCTCCCGGTCATGGCCACCGGAATGGCGTACCTCTGTATGGGCGTCGGCTTTGCGTACTTGCATCTGGTGATGTTCAGGCGGAGGGCCTCGGAGATGTCGAGATCAGAGAAGGACGTCACCGGTTCCGGGACGTCCTTCCCGGTAGCCTTCACGGGAACGTCGTCGTACGCTTTCGCGTTGGGCTCAGCCGGTTCCTCCTCTCCCAGATCATCCGCGTCCCAAAAAGGGTCCGGGTCGTTGAAAACCGGGTTCATCGGACGGCCCAGCCCACGTCCTCTTCCTCCACCCCGGCCTCCCCTACCACGGGCGCCTCCGCCGCGAGTCGAACGGCCGAAGCGCTCGACGCTGTCATAGAAGGCATCGGAGACGGGATTCCGAGTTTGGGGGGGCTGGTAGAAGCGGCGGGAGGGGCGGGGAGGGTGGGTGGACTCAGAGTAAGAACCGTTCCACGTACGAGCCGACATTTCCGGCAGCAACAAAAAAACAGCTGAAAAACGAAGAAAGTGTAACGAAAGGGGAAAGAAACGAGAGAAAAGAGAGAGAGATGAAAGGACTAGAGAAAGAGAGACGCCATTGTTGTTGCAGGAGGAGGAGAAGAAGAAGAGGTAAAAAGGGCGGCGCTGGGGTGGGGAGAGAGAAATAGGGTTTTAGAGAGAGAGATAGAGAGAGGAGTGAAGGGTGGTGAGGATCGAGAAAGAGGAATGGCCAATGGGGTTTAGAGAGAGAAGTTCCGATGGAGTGGGGGGGAAAATGGGGAGGAGGAGAAGAAGGTGGTGTGGTCTCTGGTTACATTTACATGGGGAAGAGGGAGGGGCGAGGCGAGGCCTGTTGTGTAATACGGTTTTGGCAATGTTCATCCCCACTCTCGCTGCCTCGCGCGTCTCCCTCACGCTCTGCCCGTTGTTCTGCTTTGAGTGCAAACAAATGGGCCGGGCTTTGTGCGGGGCTGGATCCATTTTTATTACCGATATCCACTAAAAATTGCAACGCAGTACGGGAGTATATTTGTCCGCCTCCATACAAATCACCTTCATACCTTGTTAAAACTTACTCCCTTATATTTTTTTCTTACACTTTCATTTTTCACGTAATATAATATTTGATAATTGCTATTTTTATTTTACACGGTGTGAAATTTTTATCAAAACTTATAATATGAAATTTTCTAAAAGGTATTTTAATAAATTGAATTGCTTCGCTAATTATTGAGTACTTTCCTTGTTCTAATTTAAGTTGCAAGTTTAATATTGAAACATTTCTTACCTATTTTCGCTACTTATTTGATAAAATAATATAATTTTATTTTCTTTTGTTTATATTCCGGGTAAATTTTTTGATGTAATTCCTATGTCTTATTATTTTTATTTTTTAATTTCACACCAACTTTCAAATAAATTAAATTAAAAAGAATTTCTGTGAGTATATGTTATTAAAATTTAATATTTTAAAATATTGAGACCATATTGCTTTGTATATATAGATAGATATATGTTATCTTTAAGCCAGACTTCATATAGGTATTTTATATGGAATAATTTGCCAATGATATGTTCTTGGATTGTTAGTTTACCTACTTAGCTCTCCAAAAATAAATACCATGTCATATCGTGTGTTAGACATGGCATACATCAAGCAACTAACAGCCATTGACTACTCATGTTGAGATACAACTTTACCTTTTTTAGGCATTACCTTTATACTAGGATACATATGAGTATTAAGCAGAGAAAAATTTTCACAATTGAATTGATCACTTGGTTCAGTTAACTTGATCTTAATCAAAGCCAAATATCAACATGCCATCAATGTATAAGCAATTTATAACTTCTCTACCCAGAGGCAACAAATTCCTTATATACACATTTGTTGCTACGGCTTAATAGAAAATCATGTGACAACACAATGTCATCAAACTTTTGATGCCACTGTTCAATTTAGGTGTCTGCTTTTACAACTTGACACTTTTTTCAAGCCAAATTGAACTTAAAGTATTATCTTTATTAGAGATTTTAGACAAATACTAGTACTTGTGATTTCAAAATGTATTAGACTATACATTGTTTTTGTAATAATTAATTAATCATACTTGTGGAGTGATTACAATTTGTTAAAACTCAGCGAGAATATTAGAGTTACGAATGTACCCCGAGTAAGACATAATAGAATTATTTAATTGCAACAATTTAGGATGTGAATAGCTCGGAGAGAAGATGGAACTATTGGTGACCCTAATATAATGATGGTTTTTCATAAAATGAAATTTCATCCAATCATTAATAGAACCATTCAACAACCTAATAGCAAAAATGGTAAAATATTATTTACTCTACATCCGTGACAACTTTTATGAAAGATAATTTACGAGAAGAACGAGCAATGTTGGTAGCAATAGTTGAAGTAGAAGTTTATAAACCAATGCATGCTTTTCTCGTACGGAAGTGAAGAAAATGTAACCTAAATGCTGATAGTGCATAAGTATGAATGATATTGAATTACACCAACATGAGATACCCCATATGTACACCAACACAGACACACACAAACACAAAATGTTTGTGCAGCACAGACATTTTGTGTCTGTATTGGCTTGGTGTAAATATGGGGTACCCCTAGCATTGCCCATGATATTTGGTCATACACAAGAGCATTTAAACTCAATCAAATATTTTGTTTATTTTCGAGTTCTAAATCATGAGTTGGCATTAAAAGTTAGGACTCTAATTTTGCTTTAGCAAAACATTGGTCATACTATTATGTTTATTTATCATTTTTCATAATAGTGAATTAAAAATAGTATTACTAAAATTATATGGATCCGATTCCCGACAATATAAAAAAGTCAAACTAAAATTGTTATATTCTTTACTGTGATTATTAATAAAATAAATCCTCGTGCATCGCATGGATGAGTACTGCAATAGTTCTTAAAGAAAACTTAAAAATATAGGCAATTTGATGGCATAGATATTCAGCTGAGTCCGTTCCGTTCAATTTATTTTTCAGCTTATTACTTGTTCTTATTAAAATCTGATTAGATCAAAACATATCAGATAAACGCCCAATAAAAAAAAGTTCACAGTTTGACTTGACATTAGTTTAAGTGAAAACGTATGGATTGAAAGTGATGCAAAGGAGAGGGAAAGATTGTTAGCCAGTCAAAGTTAAGAAATCTCCCTAAATAGAGTAAAAAAGTATTAAAATTCCAAAATAGGAATCCTAAATCTTTTAAAACTAAAGTAGAAATATACTGGCAGTGTGATGTAAGAGTATGTGTTGGCAATGTGATAAAATAGTCATGACAATGCTATATGGCAGCTTGATTACTCAACCGTCAGCGATCTACGGTGGTGGCTGGCAGTGGCGAATAGCAGTGTGGCAATGATAATATGGCAGTTGCAATGTGACAATGTGATGAGTATGACAGTGTAACAATGGTAGAGTAAACTCTTATTTTGGTCTTAAAAAACTTACGACTCCTATTTGGTATTTTCATAATTTTTTAAATCTTATTGAGGGGCTTCTTTTTGGGACGAAAGAGTATTAAATTAAATAAATCGGGAAAAAATATTGAAAAACAATGGTAATATTTTTATATTATTACAAAATAATTAGTATAGAATTACTCTCTCGGTCTTATAAAAATTACCCTACATCTTCATAGTATTATTCATTTTTTCATATCATATAAGACGTGAATTGATAATAATAATAATATTAAGAATAATAATTATAATAGTCAAAATAATGAGAATAATGATAATAATAATAACTCTCCCTCCGTCCAACAATAATCTTCCCATTGTGCGTTACGATGTTTGACTGAAGTTATTTTGAAATCATTTTATAAGAAAAATTGTGTGGAATTAAAAAATAAAAATTAAATGTTTAAAAACTTAATCAAAAGAGCTAGAAAATTAAAGATAACATTACTATATTAATTTATCAAATTGGCATAAAAAATAGACCAACAATGTGATTAAAGTTTGACCATATGAATAGTTAAAGAGAAGATTATTTTTGGACGGAGGAAGTAATAAATAGTAGTAATACAACTATTATAATGACTTGACCTTTTATTTGTATGTGATCAGATAAAATCTATTCAATTCAGACCAGATCAGGTCTAATCATATCAGATCTAACCATACCAGATTAGATTCAATCAGATGAGATCTAATCATATCATATCCAATCAGACCAAATCTTCAAAAAAATTAGATGAGATCCAGTCAGATTAAGCGAACAGAACATAGCCTCAATCCCATCAAGGTCCGGCTTGACCAAGAATGTTTTCAAGTACAAGTCAGGTCTTTAATGCACTGTTTTTTAAGATATTACAATAACAAGGGAATAAGGGCATGATTTCCTTATCTTATTCATGAAACACACACACATGTGGAGCATGCAAACACAGATTTGCTGCTCCATCTCGGTCTTCTTGCTACCCAGCTTTGTCAAGTCTCTTTAAGTTGTACAGGTTTTAGCAGCTTCTGGTCTTCCTACAATCTCATAACATTTCTCCTGAATTAACAAAAAAACACACTCTCATAATCCCATTCCAAGTTCAAATGAAATGAAGCCCGAAACGTTCAATCTATATCGCGTAAATCAGTAGCAGTCGTACCAGGAGGTGGCTTAAGAACGGGGCCCCTCTCTTCTTCACCTGCTGGTCCATTGCTTCTATAGCTGGAACTCAAAATGTGTGGATTAAAGAACTATGCATTTGAAACGTTTAAAGTCACCTGCAAATTAGTGTACCTTTTGTAGCTTGTCCGGTGTTTATCAACAGAGTGATCCAAATCTCATTAAAAACATCAACTTGTTCATCTGAGGCTCCAATTATCTGCAAAAGTTTGCAGGTGCATGTACAGCCATGAAAAATAGCGCTGACATTCATATAACCCAACAAACATTACGGGGGTGTTTGGCAATGTGGTTAACGGATAAGTTTTTTGACGTAAATGAGATGTTCTAGCATTGTCAAACGGCTAATAGAAGCGTTTCAAAAACGTGCTTTTAGGGAAAACATCTAGGTCCCAAACCAAAAATGTGGTTTACAAAAAGTTTGTTTTTCAAAACACCCCATAATTTTTTATCAAAACAACCCAAATAGGTGGCGCAAACAAAGCATCCTACCAAACACTTTTTTTTCTATATAGCTGAGACGCGCATATACCCAAACCGTTAACAGAAACATCCATCAACTAACACATAGTAGCTGGTTTCCAAACAGAGCATATATACCTTATAATCTCTAGCATCAAACTTATGACCGAGCAATTCCAAAGCCTTTTCATTTTCTCCCCTGCCATACTCATAGAGGGCTTCTGCAAGCTAAAGTCACAAGTGAGGATAGATTTACAGTTTGAGACTTAGAAATTGCAATGAGTGTTTTTTCTCTCCTACAATTCTCTAAACTGTTGTTTAATGCTTGCTCGATCAATAACGGCAGATGATTTAAAGTGAACTGCGAGAGCCGAGAAGCAGTCAGGCATAATGGTGGACTATTCCAAGTCGAGAAAAACGAGAATGCTTTACAAGTGGATGATTAAGGCATTAAAGGGAATAAATGATGGGTGGGGGTGGGATTAGAAAAGCTGCATGCACGAACCAGCAACCCTTTTTGCATAACATGTTGCTTCTTCTTGCTCATCAGAGAATGCCTGCAGATGAAAAAGAAACTTGGACTGTTTCAATCAAGTAGTCAATAGTTATTAGGCAAAAAAAGAAAAGGAAAAGAATAAAATACATTCCCTCCATCCAAGAATTTTCTTCCCGGTTTGTCTCGGCGCACATGTTAATGAGACATGAAAAAGACATTGACTTTTCAGATTTGCCCTTGGGTTTTCAAAAGGGAATAGTGCAAATGAACAATGAAGACATGATAAAGTGAGAGTTAAAAAATGAATAGTACAGATGAATAGTGGAAACTTGACAGATAATCATTACAAACGTAGAAGGTAGAAGCGAAAATTTGACATTTAAGGCAAAAAAAGTGCCCTAAAAGGAAATGGGAAGAAAATTTATGGACGGACAAAAAGAAGAATGGGAAGAAGATTATTGGATAGAGGGAGTACTAAAATAAAAAATGAGGGACAAGTTAACCATAACCTGTATCTCAATCCCTTCAGAAGATCTTCTGCTTTGGCAGTGTCTCTTGTGTAAGTTAGTGCCCACACTATCAACACATCAAGGTGCCACTCAAGATACCAAACACCCTAGAAATTTGGCAAGCAGATTGCATTCGTAAAGACATAAATCACAATTGTTTAGTTTTGTAAATGAACCCAAAGAAAAGAGAAAAGTAATATGTTACTTCAATGGACAAAATAAAAAATACCGAGTAATTTTTATTTTGGAAAAAAGAAAAGGGAAAACACAAAGAAAAGGGGCATCAAAGGACTTACTCGGTCTGCCAAACAACCGGCCAACATCTTCAGACGCTCCTCAAAAACTTTTATTTCATCTCTTACATATACTCGCAATAACAGTCCGACAGCATTAAGGTAGACCTACAAGCATATGCAGGAATAAGATTCTTCAATCCAATTGTAAGGGATCTAAAACTAAGGAATACATAGTGACATGCCTCCGCAGGCATAGCATCACTTCTTTCCAGTTCTTTCCAGATCCACTTGTCATAAATCTCTTCTACTTTTGTGATGGGAGAATGACCTTCCAAGAAACAAAGAGCAACATGCCACCAATTATGAGTGAACCTGATCAAAGATTTTCTTTAGCCTACCAAAAAAGCTTCTCAAAATGAAAGAATAACAACAAAAACCCAGTATAATCCCAACTCCGTTGGTTTTTTTTTTTTTTTTGGGGGGGGGGGGGGGGGGTCAAGATGCATGAAGCCTTACCCCTGAAGAAAACTGAGAAACTGTTAAGTTAAACTCTTGAGTACATTATAGCATATACTATCCTAAGCTCCAAAGAAAATAAAGGAGAGTTTAATGTGTCACTTTAATTTTAATCCATTACTTACCCAAAGCTAAAACATCATCAATAATGACTCTTTTAGCTATATTGGCAATGGACGCATCAAAATAAAAGGACAAAATCCCTGAAAAATGATGCATACATGAATGATGACAAGGAACTCCACGACTGCGAGCATTCTTCCATGAATTCAACTGCTTCCTTGAATCGACATTGATAGTGATAAACATGGCAGAGCTGCAGCCAAGGTCAAACAATATCTAAGTTCAGCTGATAAAGTTAACTTTTTGCATCCTACTGCAATCTATACTAATAGAAACGAAGTGCTGCTATTTCATTAATCCTGGAAAACAACTTTGACCTTGGAAAGAAATTCCCATTTCCTCTTTCCACTTCCTTTAACATATAGGAAATTGACTAAAACAAAGTAAGCATCTTTAAATCCTAAAGTGTATTGAATGGTAGGATAAATTTTAAAATTACTAGTAACACATTATGGCCCACGGAAATGAAAATAACATTCATGAATTCAAGATATTGCCAAATAAAAGGGTAAAACTCAATGGAGAATACTTCTATGGTTCAACTAACCGCATGTTGTGCCCATGGATCTTCCTTATTGATCTCCAATCCCCTCTTTGCAGCTTTCTCAGCATCTGCCATCCTACCAAGCTCTAGTAAAGGAAAAGCAAGCATGCCATAAATGTAATTCTCTCCTTCATTATGTGGAAGAACCTGTTGGCAAACACCAAGGGAGATTCAAATTTTAACAGGAACATCACAAGATTTAATTTCCAATCATTTCTGCCTCTAAATGGGTGCGCAATCACATGTCAACTAGCTTAATACAATATCTAGCATTCAATAAATATATTCTGAAGCAGGAAAAGAACCTGCTCAACAAGCCTCAATGAGATATCAGGTCGACCCATGTAAAAACAAAGCACTTGTGCCCGTTTCAGAGACGCAAGATCCCTCGGAAAGTCTTTCAGGAGCTAGAGAGAGAGAGAAGAGTTGTAAACATGAATTCTATATTCAATAATAGAAAAGAACTGCAAAGCCCAAGTTCAACTCATATACATGTTCATAAATATTCCATTGAGTCTCAAACTATATGATTTCAGTTAATTCACACTCCATCAAACCAACTGAGGGGAAATTAAACTTTCAAGGAAAATGGGAAATAACAAAGAAAAAAAAGTAACATAAATGGCACCTTGAAGTGCAATTCAATAGCTTCATCATCATCTTTGCCGGGAGAAATCAAATAACTGACAGCATCAAAAACCGCTTTCTCATATACGGTAGCAGTTCCCTATTTATGTACCCATCAAAAATAAGAACCAATTCAATCTTCTTCTTCAAAAAAAAAAAAAGAAGCAAAAACTATCAAATACAAGTAATTAGGAAATAAGAAAAAGAGGTTACGAGACGAGAATTGGCATCTTCAAGAAGTCGAATGGCTTTAGAAGGGTCGGAGGAGAAGAGAAAGTGGGCTGCCAAAATGTTGCTCAAAACACAGTCTGGGTCAGCTCGAGGAGCATCCAAAATCACATTCATATTTCTTCCATAACCAATCACCTGAGTTCACCTCAATATTTTTTGGACCCAAATTAACAATCGACCAATAAAAAAAAAAAGGAACCAAGAATCACAAAAATCATGAACAGATATTACGAAATGGAAAGAGCCCAGATAAAGAACCTGAGTGTAATAGGAATTGATGGCCGTAATACAAGGTTCAGAAGAAGTCTTCACTTTATAACCCCATTTGTCGACCTTCTTCAATCCATCCATTCCGCCTACACTTGGCTCTGCTCAGCTAGTCACAAAGGAATGGGGTGTGAGATTTGGAAAAGAGAATGGTTCGAAGACTTGTGTCGCTGTTCCGGTGGAACGTGGACACGTGGTCCCTCGTCCAAGCAACACCCCACCATGGAAGTATGGAACTTTATCATTAAGAAAAAAGAAATTGGAGGCTCATTGGGCCGTTCATACCAGGTCCAATAGAATATTACCCCTTTGGTAAGTTTTAAATGCATATATGTGTGTTTAGAAATCTCAAAAAGTAATACTACCTCAGGGTATATGTTCGGTTTGACTTTTTCGAGTTCAACTGGAAAAATTTTGAACTCTTATTACTCTCAATTTATATTATATATAAGCATAATGAAATACAGTTTTGAAAGTTCTCAATACGATAAATCTAATAAAGTCATTTTTATGTTAAAACACATACTGTTTTTATTTAATTGAAGTTCAAAGTTTGTCCAATTTGACTCGAAAAAGTCAAATTGTACAAATACACTGGGATGGGAGGAGTATGAGTTTTGTAATTTGAGACAGAAGTTGTTTAAAAGTGTTTAGAATGGATTTCATTAGTGATAGAGGGATAAGTGGCAACAAGGTGGTTGGCGATGACAATGATAGTTGATAATAGAGAATAGTCAACGATTGAGAAAGATACATAACTCACATATTTATATCTTCCAAATTCGGGACATATGAAAGCTTCCGTTTAGAGAATTTATAATATCTGGAGATATCAAATTCGATATCTCTCTTGGACTAGTCCATAAAATCTAAAAGCTTAGGGTGTATTAAATTTGTAAATTTTAAAATCCATACAAATTTAGGTGTAGTAAATTAGGATTATAAAAAGTCAATATAAATTTTACAAAAAAACTAGAGGTATTAAATTGAGCCTTTTAAACTAATTTAAAAAACATGGTTTTTAAAGAATCAATCATATTTAAGGATTTCTTACTCATTATTACACATATCTTTTCTGCTCATACATTTTCTTTTCTTCTTCAATGAACGTTAGAGCAATTTTTCAATTTTCTTTTTCCTTGATTTTGAAATCTAAAAAGTATTTTTTGTATTGTACTGCTACTGCCCTGTTGTTTTTCTTCCTACTTTTTTTGTAATTAAATCTAGAACTATTTTTTTTAACATTCTTTTTTGTATGACATGTTGAGAAATTTAAAACGAGTTCATATTAAATTATAGTAGATCTTCGATTTAGAAAGATTCAACACCAATCACGTATTATATATATTCCATTTTATTAGGCTAAGATCACAACGTAGAACTATTTTTAAGAACTTAAACAATTTTGTAAATGACTGTTTTTTATTTTAAATCTCAAACAGGTTTTTAAAAATATTAAAATCCAATTTTTTTATGCTACTACTCTAATTTTTTAAATCTTATTTTTTTCTATTTAAATTTGAAACCATGTTAAAACTTTTTTATAATCAAAATCATTTCTTTCAAATCTTTTTGTCTCGTCTATTTTTTCTAATTTTTTCTGTTCTATTTTTTTTTCCTAAAACATGTTTATACTGTTTAAACTCTTCTAAATTTTTTTAAATCTCAAAACCCTTGGTTCTTTTAAACATAAAAAGTTTTGTTTTTTTAATATTCTTTTTTTAATAAAAGAGAACAAAAAAGATCAAAAAAAGTAGATACTTATGAAGATCTAGAAAGCAAACAAAGAAAATTTATGAATGAGATGATTTTCAAACACCAGCAACAGAAAAAAAAATGCTGCTCCACTTTTACTGGGGAACTCAAATCACTGAGTAGTAAATGTCTGGTTATTGAGTAGTAAACCTGAACAAGCTATTAAAATTGAGAGATAGTAGTCATGAATTTGAGAGAGACATTGATAAGTGAGAAAATAGTGAGCACAAGTTTTAAAGACAACAACCCAAAGCTACCAGAAAAGTATGCCAAAGTAGGTAAATATGAAATGAGATTTGGTGATTGAGTATTTTTTGAAGTTCATCCTCCTAGCACAAAGATTAAGAGTTCAAGGCAACCTATTAGATGAATGGTAACTTCAGAAACCATCTGGTCATGATGTACTAGCAAAATTTTACAGAACAGTTGTACACAATCTGCTTCCATTAGGATTATTTGACAACATGAAAATCAACATATGGTGTATCCAGATTTTGCTCACAACAAGTTCCACACATTTTAAAACGAAGCTAATTTCTGTCCTCGGGGACAGCTTATCATGCAACACGAACAAGAAAAAAAATGATAAATTGAATTGTTCAACAAATAGACGAAGGAGTCGGCAACCTGATACCATATATAAAGTTGAGTGTTGTTTTCATGTTATCACAGTTGGCTTCTCTCTTCCGGTAAACTCTTTCAGCTTCGACACTGAGAGAGCAAGATCTATCAATGGCTGCAATGCAGTTTGGGCATCAACATTGTGCTTAGAAGCATCTGGCTCGAACTGTTCGATATACATTCTTACAGTAGCACCAGCTGAACCAGTGCCCGATAATCTAAAGATGATCCTCGACCCATCCGTGAACACAAATCTCACTCCCTGTTTGGATGCAACACTTCCATCCACGGGATCAACATAGGAAAAGTCATCGGCGAAATTGAGGGTATAGCTTCCATACTTATCACCAGCCTTACTTGTAGAGACCAAACCTCTAAGATATGCAATCATCTCATTGGCTCCTTCGGACTCACATTCCTCGTAATCGTATCTAGAAAAGAAGTTCCTCCCATAAGTTGCCCAATGATCCTTGACAACATCACCCACAGAAACCAATGTCTCCCCTGCTTTCTTCTCCTTGTTCTTGAATGCTAATATTGAAAGCCAAGCCAAAACAGCCCATATCCCATCTTTCTCCCGAATGTGGTCAGAGCCTGTCCCGAAACTTTCTTCCCCACAAACTGATAACTTTCCTGCATCCATTAGATTTGCAAAGAATTTCCAACCCGTTGGGACCTCGTAAAATGGGAGGTGTAGCTTTTCGGCAACACGGTCCAAAGCACCACTAGTGGGCATGGAGCGAGCCAATCCCTTGAGACCGCTTTTGAAGTAAGGAATAGCCTCTTTCGCATTGGCAGCAATAACAGCGACCGAGTCTGAAGGAGTAACAAAGAATCCCCTCCCCAGAATCATGTTTCTGTCACCATCACCATCACTAGCAGAACCGAAATCAGGGCCATCCTCGCCGTACATTATGTTGACCAAATCCTTCGCGTATGTAAGATTAGGGTCCGGATGGCCATGCCCAAAATCCTCAAGGGGCACACCATTAACAATACATTCCAAGCTAGCTCCGAGCATGTCAACAAAAATAGGCTTCGCATAAGCACCAGTAACCGCGTGCATAGCATCGAAGACGAACCTGAAATCAGGTCTGGAGATCAGACCTTTGATGAGCGAAAAGTCAAATAACTCCTGCATTAGCTCCAAATAGTCGCCGACTGGATCGACCACTTCAACAACAAAATCCCCATGTCTAGTGACTCCAAGCTGAGAGAGATCAACATCTGGAATGTCAGCCATCTTTATTTCAGAAATTGACAGTGTGTTCCCATAGATTTTGTCCGTGATGGACTCGGGCGCTGGTTGGCCACTGCTGTAATTGAACTTGATGCCCCAATCATATTCAGGGCCACCAGGATTATGGCTTGCACTCATTATAAAGCCACCATTGGCCTTTCTCTTCCGAATCACGGCAGAGACGGCTGGGGTAGACATTATACCATCCTTGCCAACCATAATTTTCCCAACCCCATTGCCAGCTGCAATCTTAATGATTATCTGAGCCGCCTCGCGGTTAAAAAATCTACCATCGCCGCCCAAAATCAACAAACCGTCCATATAATCCTCAGGCGAGAGTGAGTTAAATAATGCCTGGATCCAGTTCGCAAGGTAATTCTCTTCCATGAAAACCTTAGTCCTCTTCCGGAGCCCGCTCGTTCCGGTCTTCTGCCCTTCAATTGGCTTTGTCGGTACAGATTTGATCTGCGATTTTTGAGAATTAAACTGGTAAATAGTTCAGCAAGCGCACACAAACATACACAAATTACAAATACCTTGAGAGCATCAGATTCGGGGATGCTGGCCGAGGGAGATGCCGGGGAGGACGAGGAAGAGGAAGCGAAGACGATAGACGACAAAGCAGCTGCGGATTTTCTCGGAGGCGGATACTGGATTGGCCGGCGGCGAATCAAAGCATTTCGGAGTGGAATGAAACGAGTCGGCTCGAAGATGGGTGTGGTCTTGATGCTGAAACAGAAGGACGCCATGGGAGCTTAGGTGAGGAGGAGTGAGTTGAGGGAGGCGATTCTGCGGAAGAAGAGGGAGGGGTTTACGAGACAGATTCCAATCATTCCTCGGGAGGGGTGTTTGTCGCATTTTTGTCTGGGGAACTTCACCGCCTTCACGTGAGCTGCTCACACACAGCCAAAATGTCATTCCTGTACCACAGTTCCACAACTACAGTACCCCTTTTTTCAAAAAATAAAAAATAAAAATAAAAATAAATTGAACCCTATGGTCTCACCAAAAAAAATTGGTACGGTGACTCGAACTCAGAACCTCCCATAAAAAAAGAATCTTAAATAGGGGTGGATACGGTACGGTTCTGGGATGGTTCTAGTTCTGGACCGCCACCCCTTGGTACCGGTATTGTGACCGGACCGAGCGGTACCCGTTTCAGTACCCTTGGTACCGGTACGGTTTTGGTTGGTAAACATACGAAAAAGTAAGTGTTGCGTTATTAAAAACTTCTAATACGGCATTCAATTTTTCAACAATAACAAATTCAATAAGGGTCCGTTTGGTATACGGAATTGACGAAATTGGAATTGAATTGGAATTGAAATTTCATGGGATTCAATTCCATATAATTGAATTCTACCCATTCCATTTCATTTTTTACACTATCAATTCCAAATCCACATAATTTTTGTGCTACCAAACACCAAAATTGGAATTGAATTCCTCAATTCCAATTCCATAGTTTGAATTCTGTGTACCAAACGGGGCCTAAGTAAAATCATTAAACGAAGTTCATCCCTAAAAAATTCAGCAAGTTCCTCTTTGTAGCTTAGAATCTGTGTTATCAACTTGTATGTACTATTCCATCTAATGTTGATATCTTTGGCAAATATTATTGTTCTTCTACCCTTAGACTTACAGAATGTCTTCCAGAAATTCGAAATAAGATGACTACCCCAAATCCTTCTAATTCCATTTTTAATATTCGTCAAACCCCTTCCCCATAGCTTCAAATCCTTGTTGAACACATAAATTTTAAACATGACAGGCACACCGTTGATACAGAAATCAACCCATACTTGTAGTAGGGGGACAAATTTCATTAAGTCTAGCAATAGCAGCAGTATTATTAGTAGCATTATCAAAACCAAATGCAAACACTTTTTCAACTAAGTTATATTCCCGCAGAATATGCTGAAGCAATAAAAAAATATTTTCAGCAGTATGAGAATCATTGAAATCACGAAATGCAAGAACACGTTTATGCATAATCCAATTACTATCTATCCAATTACAAGTAACACCCATATAAGACAAATTATGATATGTTTCATCCCAGATATCAGAACAAATAGTAACACGAGAATTAAAATTGAGAAAAAAATTAGCCAACTTAGTTTTTTCAAGTTTATACTGTCGAATAATTTCTCGTTTAATTGTTTTTCTTGAAAAACCTCTTGCTTGAAGGTTTAATGCATGTTGACCATTCTTTATATATAAAAAGGGGGAGTTGGGTCTTTAAAAACTTGACATGTGGCATGCTTATGTGGCTTTTTTAACACTTAACACACCACCTAATTTTTCATACGAAATTAAAAGTTGGATAAGAAATATTTGAGTAAACTTTAAAATGAAAAAAAGTTTCTTTTTATGATAACATGTTGTCATAATTCTATATTTTTTTCTTTTTATCTATTACAAAACATTTTAATAAGAAAAATTATACTCTCTTCACCTGTAAATAAATTTTATATTTCTTTATGTTACATCTAAATAAATGAAAATAGTTTGTTAATATTCCTAATGAATAAAATATTTCATCACATATAAAAAAATTTACATTTGCTTTGACACCTAATATTCCACCTAATTTAGGACGTATAAAATATTAAATTATTGTTATGGTATGAAATCTTTGAATAAATTTGATTATGAAATAGAAAATTTTTTTTTTATAAAAGTATTCTTTCCCAATTTAATATTTTTTACTCTCTTAATTTATAATTACACTTTTAATTAATTTTAAAACTACATTAAAGTATATTTTCTTAGAAATTACAATAAAAAATTTAAAAACAATAGATGATTGAACTATAATTGTGTTAAATAGGAAAAATATATCTATACTATATACAAAAGCAAAAGAATTGAAGAAATAAAAAAAAGAAAAAAAGAAAAAAATAGTGTTTTCCCGTCCAGTTATCCACCGTTGATAAGCCCTTTGGAATATTCTATCAACGGCCTTTATCAAGCCTTGGAAATTGGATTCCCCAGCCGCCCACTTTGGTAACAAAAATAAAGGTACATACTTTGGTAAATGTAATCCGTATTTAATATGGATTACTCCAAATTTGTTTGTACCCCTTCGTTTCTTAAAATGTTTTGGACCATGCTACACTTACACCAAAAAATATACCTCATTTGTACACCATAGGCTTGCACAAACATTTCGATGGTTTACACCGACACAAGTGTTGGTGCGTTAATAAATATTCACACGAACACAAATGTTGGTGCGTTTAACAAAAATTAGTTTTACATCAACACAAAGTGTTGGTGCAAAACTGCGGGGTACAAATTGGGGTACAAATGTTTTAGTGCTATTTAAGTAAATCCCCAATAAAAATGGAACAATATTTAAAAATTTTGTAATTAATAAGAACTTGGTGTTAAAATAGATCTCAATATTGGAGTTAAAAAATAGAGGATTCATAATCATTTGTAATCCATAATATCATGAAAGTTAGTTTAGTTGTAAATTCTTAATGGATCTAACTTTAATTTAACTATAGTTCCATTTCACTCAAATGAAATTGGAATTTAAATACTTTTATTTTTAATTAAAATCTCCTTCATACGCCTACTGATTATAAATGTGTCTCTCTCATCTTATCTATTTAATACCCGTAGTAATATACTAATTTTGGTACTTTTATCTATATTTTAGTCTTATTTAGGGTGATTTCTATTAAAGTAACAAAAAATTGAAAAGTAACTCTAAATGATACATTCCTTAAATCTTATCTTTTTGAGTTCTTCTATGGTGCACCTTGGGTGCATACCATTTTTTGTGGATCTTTTCACATAAAAAATCCTTTTTTATTGTTTTAGTTTTTAAAAAATAGATGCTTATTTAAGTATGTAGTAAGAAAATGTTTATTTCGCTCATATGTAGGTCCATGGTGGGCTTTATATCTATCATAAAATTTGCCTATCTTTTTCCATAATGGAAATTTTTTTCTAAGATAGAAGTAATTATGTTTATCCGGGAAGTGATATCTTTGAAACCAAAAAATGAAATTATTTGCATGCCAATATATGTTATTTTTAGTTGAATGTGGAGTAGTGTTGTTTCATTCATAAATGACTTTTTTAAATGTCCCTTGGACATCCTGAAATCATATACTTCGATTAAGTATTTAAAATCTAAATTCGTTGGGTTCTTGGGAATTGATAAGCTACATTGATTTGTTTTAACCTGATTTTTTTAATCCCAAGTTGTTGGGAATTGAGTAAAGACAGACAACGAAATGATTTACTCCACATCTAAAAAATGTATTTAATTTGTTGTACTCCAGATTATTCTATTCTATTGAATTTATTTTATATAAACCACCCTCATTTATAACATAATATAGCATCATAATATAACATAATATAGCACATAATATAACATAATATAGCATCATAAAAATGAAGTTGAAGAAGATCAATGTGAATGTACCTTTATTTTTTTTCACTTACAATTTGTTTGAAAATTGGCGCTTATCTCTTTACTTATGAATTAGTACGACAAAAAAAGTTTAGAATTAAAAATAACTAATGCATAATAATATTTTATTTTATCAAATATGTAATGGGAAACATAAATAAAAAATGTTATCGAGGTTTTGAATAGTGTAACGTGTCAATCGTTGTGGGACGTAAGAAGTATACTTTTGTTGGTACAAATTAGTAACTCATGCGGTTGCTCTTCATTGAATATAACTTTTCAATGTTAATACGTTTTGCACAATGAATTAAATTAAACAATGTGTACATTGACTCCACACGTACAATAGAATCAGATTTATTGATATTGAATCCAAACAATGACTCTAGGACATATTTGGGTTCTCATAAGGTTTGCAAGTCAGATTGCAATTTGAATTTTGACAACGTTCCCTACATTTTTCAGAATTCTTGAATCATGTACGTACCTTGGGTGTTCCAAAACATAAACTAAGCTTGAAAGTTAGCACAACAATAATGTTGTTGAGAAATATTATAGATCACATTGATTTGTGATAATGATGGACATTGTGCACCCTCCACAAGTAATATTATTTATAAAGAGGTTTTTTTTACAATTTGTAGACGCCTTATGGATATGTCGTGAAATTGTTTGTATTTAATTTTAAGATGTGGTACAATACTTAATTTTATTCGAACCTCTATTTATATAGTTAACTTATATTTAATTTACTTAAACATTGAAAATTCAAATATTTGTAATTTATATTTCGTAACATTTTTCTGTCCGTGCAACGCACGGGTATGAATCTAGTTATACATAACCCCATAGTTAGAAAATATTAATTTTTGTGACCCAAATGTGACAATTTTTTCAAAGCTATTAATGGAAAGTAATAATTTTAAAATGGAAAATACTAATTTTAAAATGAAGCACAATTTTTATTAGAATTAGAATTTTTTTTATTATATACGAAAAATAATTAATGTTCTATTATATAAATATGGCATTAAAAGTTCCTTTTTTTATATATTTTTTTTATTTTTAGAAACTTGGTAACTAATGCTTTAAATATTAGTTTATATAAATATTAATAATAATAATCTTATAATTAGTATTACTATTATTATTTGTATTATTATTGTTATTTTAATTGTTATTATTATTATAATTATTATCAACATCATTTAGGGACCAACTTTTAAGCATCATTTTTTTATTTTTGTGTAGTCAAATTTTTAGTGGGTTTTATTTTTAAATTTTAATAGACATAAAAAAAGAATTTTTGACCAAAGCTTTTATTTTCAAAAACCTATCATGTATACAAATTAATGAATAAATTTATAACATGCGTAAACAAAATTTGAATAAAAGTTGTACTTCTCCATAAAACATATATTAGTACACTATTTTGTTTATGATAGAAATTACATATACAGATGGAGAGACATCATCATCGGCTATAACCTCATATAATTTAACTCATTTAAAAAAGAATTTATTCTGTGATGTGACAAATGGTAATTTTTTATTTCGAATTTAAAATTTAACATTTCTATTACATTTTTCCTAAAAAAACCGTCTATACAGTGCATCAATCTAGGAATAATTATACATCCACTTCATCATGCTTTGAAGTCCAACAAGCAAGTCTAATTGTATGAGATGAATCGTGTATAATGAATAGATTGCTTTTGAGGCATTGGATTGTACAATGAGATATGTAATGATGTTCTCTAATAAAAACTCCATAAATGAACCATTCAGATGGAAAACGGTTGTACTCGAAGATAATTTTCAACAAATTCTTCATGTTTTACCTAGAGCTTCGAGAGAATAAATTGTAGGTGCTACCATCAATTTTTTCAAAATTGTGGTCGTATTGTAAACTTTATACGTTGACGAAGAATATGATATTGCATTCATCTACATCCTCTTGCGCAGATAGAGATACACAAGCTTTTTTATTGGATAATAAAAATTGGAGATGGAAAGCTTGGGCAAGTGATTGATGGAACAATTGGCGTCTTGATTCTAAACATGAGTTCCCCCTAAAGAATATAGTCAACTTCACTTATCCAAACCTATTGGAGAATATAAAAAGTTATTGTTTTTTCGAGGACAAGCCACTACTGACACCCACGCTTAAAGTTGTAGAAATGGTAAATGAATTTGTCATATCACTCATTTCCCGAAGATGAAATGATGTGCTTGAGATCTGATTCTTCATGTCAGGAAGATCCAAATGTAGGTGTTAATGGCAATTGGATAACAGTTGAGTTTTTGAAAGAAATTAAATAATCAGGGATTCCAAATCACAAGTAGTTTAAAAAATGAGGGTACCAATTATGTTATTAAGAAACAATGACCAAACATCTGGATTGTATAACCGTACAAGATTAATTATTGACAAGCTGCGAAAAAACGTAATCAGTGTTATTGTGGTTTTGAGAAATTGAGCGGGGGAAAAAGTTTACAAATCCTTGATGAATTGGTACCATCTCATACAGGCTATCCTTGAATTTCGAGAGAAGACAATTTCCAATAGCCTTATGTTTTGCTATGACTATCAACAATAGTTAAGGTCAAATATTATCATTTGTTGGATTATTTTTAACCAAGTCGATGTTCACTCATGGTCATCTTTATGTTGTTGTTTCGCGAGTGAAGACAAAGACATGATTTAAAAAATTAGCCCTATATGAAAATGGAAACCCTTGCAACTATACTAAAAATGTTACATACACTGAAGTCTTTTTAAAAATTTGGAATTAATTTTTTTTTGTTTTGTACACATTCAATTCTTCAAATATTATTTATTCCACTTTATTTTTTTGTCTCTTTAAAAATCATGCGAGAAGTATATTTTCATTATTCTAGAAAAATATTACATTAAGAAATTTTTTAGAATCGACAAAAATTTTTATTCGATCCCGTGCGTGGCACGGGTCAAAATACTAGTAATCAATAAATCCAAGTTTTTCAGAAAACATGTATGGCAAATTTTCTTCACAAATCATTTTAGCCATTTTTTGCTTATTTTGCTCGTCGCTATAAGAAAAAAGGCCGCCCTTACCCCTGTTAGCAAACCGAGAAATTTGGGTTTGCACTTCTTGTCGTCCCTTCTTTTTTGCCGTGTATTTGGTGTACTCCATGGGACGCCTCGACCTTAGGTGTTTTTCCGGACCACTATAACCGCCAGAAACTCCCATTTTAATGACGGTGGCACAATATTTACAAGTTCCATAAGCTATGCCATCTTTTTTTTTCTTTTTCAAAATGATAAACAAATAAATCTGATTTTAATTTTTTTTTAACTTTGTCCGGACCTTGAGAGGTCTCGGGCTCACCTGCCTCCTCGTCGACGTCGTTGTTGTGCAGTGTAGGCTCCCCGTCCATTCCTGCTTCATCAATCTCCTCGAATAAACTTTCAAGAGTTTCGAGATTCACATCGCCTCTACCTGACATGTACTGGTCGAATTCTTTATCTGTCAAAGCGTCGCCCATGAATTGATTGGGGATACTAGGAAAGGAAGAGAGGGAGTGTCTTCCTCGAGAATCGCGTGAGGTCGAACCGCCGAAAGTGGCTTTAACTTTGCCTTTCCTCGAACTTCAGTTCACAGCGCCCATATCCACGAAGCTTCTACCGGACTCTCTCGACATTTTAATATATATATATTTTGATATTTAAAAAAATAATATATTAAATTTCGAAAATTTAAAAATTTTTCGAGATTTTATGTATTAAAATTTCGAAAATTTCGAAAATTATAATTATTTAAAAAATATAATATATTTAAAAATTAATTATATATTTAAATTATTTAAAGAATATATTTAAAAAATTAATTATATATTAAATTTCAAAAATTTCGAAATTATAATATTAGTAATAAACTAAAAATATATGATAATTGATAATATGAATAATGAATGTATTTAGAGGTTATTATGTAATATATTAATATATATTTATATTATTATATGAATATAAATTGTATAAATTTGAAAAGAGATAATAAGATTGAGAGATTGATAAATTGAGAGATGGATTGAGTGTGATTTTTTTGGAAAAAAATGGTAGAATTTATAGTAGTTTCCCCCTCCCCCCCCCCCTTCCCCACCTCAAACGGCTAAATAGCCGTTGAGGTCCCCCCACTGACTTTTTCCTCTTTTTTTGCAGGTGGACCGTTGGGAAAGCAAAAGCAAAAAAAAAAATTAAAACCGGTACTGGAACCGGTACTGATACCGGCAGTGCCGCTATCAAAAATTGGGCACCAGAACCGGTACCGAGGAGGGCGGTACCGGTACCGGTTCCCGGAACCGGTGTAACGCCCCGGCAGACCGTGACGGTGGTTGGTACCGGCGGTACCGTTGCCGGTCACGGTACCGTACCGATACTGTGTCTACCCCTAATATTAAGTATGGAATTGCTAATCGAACCACTCCACCTTGCAAAAAATTTCAACTTTACCCTTTTTTTAAAATCAGTATTCATGATATTTTTTCTTATCTTTTTAAATAACATTATTAAATTGTATCTTATTTTATACAAGTATTATTTTTAATGTGATTTTTAAATATTCCTTCCGGCCTATGTCTTTCGTCTCATTTGAGTTTTTATGGTTTCTAATATAACACTTCGATAATTCACATCTTTATTTATATATAAACATAGATTATAAAAATATGACATTTCAAACATATGTTTCAAAATGAATCTATTGATATTATACCTATTCCACAATTCAATATATTTTTCATAATTTATTATCAAAGTTTTAAAACGTTCACTACAAAGTCAAAATGAGAAGAAATATATGGAATGTAGGGAATATATAAATTGTAATTTTTTGAGTTTTCACAAATATTGAAATAAATTAATTAGAAATATGAATGCCCTAAAACCGACCCGAAAAATATGACTAATTTTTTTACTAACTTGAATGATTATTTGCTTAATAATCTAACTTTTGGCTTACAAGCTACTATATCTAGAATAGAATAAAAACGAGAATTGAAATGTTTCCAAAATGGACGTGCCCCCGTTAGATGAGGCAACTGATCTTCTTATGTAGCATAATATATGTTTTTTTGTATTGCCAGTGTTGTTACAATAGTACTCACAAATTAATCCATGCATCTGCTCACCGTGAAGGTCTCTATATTGACCGGGTTGCCCTTCTGGTGGAAGGTTCAGTCACATGATCGCCCAATAGTGTTGTCCTCCTCCTCCTCCTTCTTCTTATTCTTCTTTGGTGACTCACCCAAGGGAGTGGAGATCTTCTTGTTGGACCCAACATCTTCTAGAGGGGTACCCTATGTCACCTCAAAGGCAATTAATTTGAATTGGCACCCGATATCGTCTTCAAGTTGGTTTGCTGGGGCCTAAGGGTTTCTCAAGAGCTCAATACGGAGGTCACTGCGGGGTAAAGTAGTGTGGAACATGATGATGCCCGTTCTGTGGGTGTTGATGTCTTTCTGTTAGAATAAGTGCCCTTCACTAGAGGGGGGGTGAATAGTGAGGCACGAGAATGTTTATAAATTTTCGCGGAATAAAAATCGCAGGGATAAAGTAAAGAGCGGAATAAAAAGGAGTAAAGGGAGCACACCAAGATTTACCCTGGTTCACCACAACTTGTGGCTAATCCAGCCTCCCGAGAGACTCTCTCGAGCTACACTACTTCCGTTAAGCTTACGGGTGCTTAACAAACCGTTACAACCTGAGAACTCGAGTCCCACGAGCCTCAATACACTTGCTCGGAGATACCGCACTCCAAGACTTCAACCCGAAGGAAAATACCTTTCCTTCGTACAACCAAGGGAAACAAGCTTCCCTAAACGTGTTTACAACACTAAGAACAATCAAGAACAAGACTCTCTTTAAGAGTAGATGTTGAGTAAACTATATACGCTCAAGAACAACTCAAACTTCATAAATTGGCTCTAGAAAGCTATGGAAAATAATGTTGTTTGGATGCAATGATAATATGAATAAAGTGAAGTGAATTTTTTTTTTGGAAAAGCAGACCCAAACACCCCTTTTTATAGTGCCAAAATAGGCTCCAACGGACCAATACATTAAAGGGGTGATTGGCTTGATTTATGAGATTGAATAAATTTGGGATCTGCAGGATATTGGCTTTCCATCGATGTTTGGAACCTACCCATCGCTGGCAAGCCAATTTTCCTTCAGTTTTGAAGCCAACGGTTACCTACCCATCGATGGGTAAATGCTTCCCATCGCTGGGTGGGAGGTTGACTTTCAAATAAGGAAAGAATCAGCCTTAAATGACTCCCAACGGTCATGCCTTCCCATCGATGGTTTAGCCTTCCCATCGCTGGGTTCCCATCGATGGGTAAAGCTTCCCATCGCTGGGTAAGGGCATTCTGCCTTGTGATAATATTGCACCAAGGCTTTAACAGCGATGGGTAGAACTTCCCATCGCTGTTTGGCATGGTTCTAGAAATCAGTTTCATTGAGGGACTGCTTACCCATCGATGGGAAGATCTTCCCATCGCTGGGTGGCATGATTCTGGAATCCCGGGATCACTTACCCATGCATGGGTGAAATCTACCATCGCTGGGTAGATGGCTAGCCCAGAACCATGGCCTAGCTGACCGGCGCTGAAACCCGACCGAAATATGCAAAGTTCTCCAAAGTAAAAACTAAGTATATAAAACACTTATTTAATGTATTTTGATGTCAAAACAAGCTTTGTAAGTTGAAAACCACGTCGTTAAGGTAAAAACCACGGTTGACCAAGTCAACACCGTACACGGGTGGTTTTCACCAAAAGACAAAACCAAAAGGTGGTTTTCATGATGTTTTGATTGGAGAACCATTTAAATGCATTAAAAAACAATTCCTACACAAAAAGACTTGAAAACCACTTCATTTAAGTAAAAACCACGGCTAGCCAAGTTTATGCCGTTTCGCATGGTTTTTATCAAACGACAAAAAGCGAAAGGTGGTTTTTGAAGTGTTTTTGTTGGAGAACCGTTTAAACATGCCAAAGAGTGAAAGCATATCATAAAATGCTGAAAACCACTTGGTTGGTTCGGATGCCAAAAACCAAACCTGACAACCGAAAGCCGAACGCTGTTTTCTGAAAGCCGAACACTGGATGGCTTGGTTTTTGGTTTGGGCGAACACCAAGTGTTTTTAATGACTTAAACAAGTTTAAAACCATTTTTATGATGTAAGAAATGCAATGAGAGTTTTTTTAGCCTAAAGAGCCAAAGTGTAAGGATTGGGTCGGTCTTGATCACAATAAAGACCGACTCAATAACACTAAGACTACGGTCTTCGTTCTTGGTCTTCTTTTGTCCCTTGTTCTCTTTCTTCTCATCTTTGGTTCTCGCCTTGTATATTCAATGACTTGTCTCGTTCACGGCGGTTTGGCATTATCAAAACCTGTCATAACAACGAACATGGCTTTAGTACGAAAACGTGATGAACCCGTGTTTCAACACTTTCTTCTCCCATCGAGATACAAAGTCCCTCGACTTCACCCCCTTGTGGATTCTTATGCTAAAGAGGTGCGAGTAGGGAAGTTCTTGGCGTTCGAGTGCACAAAGTGGTCCAAGAATCTCGTGGCTAATTTGTTCATTCATTGATGTAGCCCTTTTGTATTTAGCTTGTTAAACTTGACGTAAATGTGCCACTGCAACGCGACAAAGAAGAAACAACATGTGATCTCGTTAGACATGCAAGGCATGACCATTAGAATGTGGAGACCTAGTGTTGGTTAGGCTCTTCCTCTTCATGCATGGTTTCCACCTCCACGTGGTCCACCTAGGGAGCCATAGAGGTTTTCTTTTTGTGGGTCATGCAGGTAGCGTTCCTGTGCAAATCGCTACATTCACTATGGTGACCGTCTGTGTCGAACTCGTGGTTGGTTTGGGTGCAAGAGCATTCTTGTTTGCACCTTCCGTGAAAGCAATGATGGCAACAATGACTTCTTAGAATTACTCAGGTACCCTAAAGCTTGAAATAAAACGACACATTCAGCTAGCTACTTGACAATCACCAAAGTGGTTGTGGCATGACATTGCCCACCGGCTTGGTTAGTCTCCTCCATGAGGGAGGTGCTTCTGTTGCTCTTTTTGTTATTGTTGTTGTTAGGGCTTCTTGTAGTTACATTGGTCAAAAATAGAAGTTAACCTTAGAGTGCACCAACTTGATGGTTAATAAATTAAACCACCAAACACAACAAACTTAAGGAGGTCAAAATGGAGTAAGATCACAAATAAGTGAAAAGTGTAACATATATATAAGCACAAAACCGAAGTGCTCCTATTGCTTAGAGCGAGAGAGAGAGTTTTACGATCACGCATTTTGAGAGCGAAGAGGGGATATTTGTATTACAACCTACAATTTTTATAGCAATGATATGGCCCATTATTTGTTGAAAGATTATATTATAGCCTATGATTTGATGTCACTTTGTCGCGTAATATTTGTGTGTTCTTCTAGTTTTGATCTCTCATGCATTGTCCTACTAGGGGCATCTCTCAAATATGTTTGTCGGAAAGCGCTTGTTGTACTTATTGCACTCCTTGTTGGGGGTGATGACGTAGTCAGCTACCCACTTCGGTCGTCTTAGATGACCTGGTTGTACCGACCCGCTATCCAACCAACCATAGAGGTCGGCCATGAGATAGACGACCGGGCGAAGTCAGTACTCCTAGATGTCCACACACTCCCCACATCCCTTCCTTCACGCATTGTGCTTGGCACAACATCCTTTAACCCGAGTTGCAAGACTCAAGCCTCCATCAAAATGGATTTTCGTAAATTGACATACTCCAATTACATTTTAATTATTTTGGCCAATAGAGATGGCATTTATTTATATTTCAACCAAATCCATATTTTGTGGTAAGTTGTCTAATCGCTTATACTTAATTGTATATTAACTCAACTTTTCTAATACAAAATAATCGTGTCACCTCTTATTTCTTAAACATTTAATGTAATTTGTAAGTATATAATGTTTTTGTTTTTACAATAATATCCAACTCAATCTAGTTTTTCTAACATCCTACTCTATTTTTTCAATTTGAAAGAAAATTTAGCCCCTTTTCTCTTTTCTTCAACACTTTCAACTATACAAATTCCTTTTGATATGCAATTATGGATTTTGTTTTGTAGATTTGTAAATTTGTTAGTAAAGATTAAAAATTAAACTATGAAATATATACTCCGTACTAAAATATTATAAAAATGTACTCCGTATTATTTAAAAGATATGGTTGAAATAAGTATAAAAAAGTGAAAGTGTAAAACACTGTTTATAGTGTAAAAGAAGGGTTACACTATCATTTTTTTCACTACCCCTTGGAGTTGCTCTAATGTTGCACCTAAACTTGGCCACCTTGGTACCGAGCTTGTTTAAACTTATTCCACCTTTTGGCGATGAAAGAGTGAAAGACCATACTTCCTCCATCTCAATAAAAAATACAATTCATTTTACGATGATTGATCCAATTTATCTTCAATTGAGGTTATTTTAAAATTGATGTAGAGACGAAAATATTATAAGACCAAAAATTTTAAGGCGGATGCAGTATAATCACACTATTGCATTGTCATAATAAGCGTGTCATTATAAGTTATAACGACCAACTCAAAGTGATGCAACTTTTTTAGGACGGAGATTTTTTGTAACAGCTGCAGTTGCATCCCTTATGGTGTGACGGTTTTGACGTTACAAACCCTTAGACTCGAACCTTTATAAATCCATTGTTGGGCAAGATGGGAATGAAAATCGCTCCAACGTTATAGGTTTCAGAATATGAATAAACAGGCCGTTGAAGACAGTGCTGCCGTGAGCAGTATAGAAACAAGGTTGACGGCATTGTTGTCTAGAACGCTAAGACCAGATATTTTTTTCACAGTTGGTCCTGGTTTGCCAACAACCTGCAATCCCCGCACAAATAACTTCACAATGATATTTCTGCAAAATAGATTTAGATGGTTGGGCTTATCTATACGAATCGGAGTGAAAGATGATTACCTTATTGCGAACAGTGCAGAAGCCACTGAACTGCAAAGTTGCTCCGAGTAAAGAATCTATGAGACTTCCACAGAGCCCAGCCACAGCAGAGAGTGGTACTACCAGCAGCTGCTTTAGAGCCACAGTGTATGTGCATTTTGCTGTTAGAAACCCAATGAGAACAAAGGCTAATCCGATGACACTCCCTGCAGCTGCTGCTGCTAAAAGCCCAGCTCTCGTCACTCCACCATTCGTGCCCCTCTTTACTGGCTGAACATAATACGCAAAGGAATAAGCTACAGTTTGCATATTGAATGCTAAAGAAATACAAAGCTGTTTCTCAGAGTTAGAGTAATGAAAGCTGCGGCACACATTTTACATGTATAGGTAGTTCTAGGAAATCTATCATACAACAGCTTGCACTACACTAATCAATGTTTTGAAGGAGTGGAATATGCTACACCATAACTTGTTGGGAAGCTTCTTGATGTCTAAGTAAATTGATTCTAATCAGTCCACAAAGCAGTTAACGGTTCAAGGTGTAGTAAGGTGCAAATGGTCTTCTTGAGTTGAGGTGTGCATGTCTTGAACATGAGATGCAAACAATGGCAAACACTAACATATGCATATTATTAGTGCAGAAACATAAACCATTAACCATCACAAAAAAATAATCAATTAACAATGACAACAAAACAAGATCCACGTCAACAATAAAACCTAAAAAAGTAAAGGTAGAAGTTTAAGAGCTTTAAATCAAGATGCTCAATAAAAACACACATTTTAACAAAGCAAGCATAATTGCAATAATAAAATTAAAACACAGTTAATTTAATCACATCATTGTATTCTTCTTCATGTTCACCTTCGTCTTCATCTGTTCATCATCAAACACAAGTTTTTTCTTCATCTCCATGTGTAAGCCTCTCAGACAGGGAGTTGTTTCTATCTTCCCCTTATGTGGGCAACACAGATGTGAGAGTGTGACATTTTAGTTAGAGAAAATTTAGTTTCGGGGAAATGAAGAACCTAACCCTAAACTAGCCCATGATTAGAAAACTTTTAGTCAGCTTCGAAAGGCATCAACCCTTGCGCATAGAGCCAGCTTAGCTATGCCGAGGCAGTCTTTTAAAAACTATACTGGCATATCAACATATAAGTACCAAAAGGGGTTTATCAACTTCAATCAGTGGGGTTAAAATAGAGGAGATCAAACTAATAGTGTACACTCGTAACTCTGAAGGTGTCTGATGGGAAAAAAAGATGCAAATGTATGATTAATTTACCCTGAATGTTGTAATTAGACGAGGCTGATCGTCACTTAGAATCCCAAGCTCTGAAGACCAGGTGTCCCCGTTGCAACAGCAATAGTGACCAATAATACCACCAATTAAAGAAGTGATGAGTTGTGACTGTTTTGAGTCAAGGCACATGTCACGCGAACCAATCAACTTCCAAGCAATCACGACCAGGACCGTCGCAATGCCACTGTTGAAGAGAACTTGAATCCTGTAAAAAGCAAAGATTTGGGGAAGATAACAATCAAGAGTAACTAGCAGAACATATAAAAAAGTTTTAAGTAGAGTATGTGTGACTGTAACCACATGGTAAAGTATAGAGTACATGCACACAAAACATTAAAAAAAATGAGTAAGGAACTTGGGATAAAGCCGCGTACTAGTTAATTCATTTGTCCCACTTCATCTTCTTGTTTTCCTTTTTGACCTGTCTCAATTTATCTTGCCCGCTTCTAATTAACAACAACAACAACATTACCCCAGTGCCTTAAAGGCTCCAACCTATGTTTAAACCATAGAGCGGCTATTTCCATATAACCCATGATGAGCATCGAGAGTTGCATTGACTAACCGCTATTTCACTATAAAAGAAGCACAAATAGTTTAAAGAGTCATTTTGCTTTATTCAATCATACCCTAAATCCAAAAAGTAGTGAATCTTTGGCTCCATCAAAGATGATGGAAAGACTTGCCCACTTCTAACTGTAGAAAGCATTATGTGGTTCAAATTGGTCGTCTCTCCCTTGTACAAACTTCAACCACATAATTTTCACTTTCTTAATCTTTGACCATTCAAAGAGAACAATATAAATTGTGATGCAGGGAGTAAGTTACGGTAAACGAAACCCCCTTCGTCCCTTTCAATATGCATCACTAGAAGCAACATTTTTCTAGAAGATGGAGTTCATCCTTCTTTACTAAAAGCAACATTTGCCATAAACCCTCCATCCCTTTCAACGAGCTTCACTAAAAGCAACATGTTTCTAATTGGTTGTAATTTGTAAACACATTTTTCCCAAGATTTAATAAAAGCGTCCTCATTTCCCCAGTTCTTTTCCTCAATGCACTAGAATTTCTATAATTAACGCAGATAAATGACATTTCACTTCACTAAAAAAATATAGGCGAGATAGATATTGGTGGGAGAAATAGTCGCAGTACCAATTACGTTGACCTCCCTCCTTGAATTCAGCGTCTAGTAACCTCTTTTTCTCCTCTCCCAGTTTAGTGAACTTCGAAGAAGTGAAGAAGAACACAAGCAGCATTGCTCCAAATCTCAATCAAATCAAGTGGAACATACTTACATGAAAAACATATTGAATTTATAAAAAGAATAGTAAAAAGCGCTAGCTATAGACATACACATACCTATAATTGACGGCGAGGTGAATGGACATGACAAGGAAACCGGCAACAGCGCCGGAGAGGTCCAGGGATTTTCTTCTGTAAGCTCCTGCGGAGATCAGCGTAGAAATTATCACGGCGACAATCGACTGAACAGGGAGGTTTTCCATCGTTTGATTCGTTTCGCGCCTGGTCCTGGTTGTTTTCGCCGCCGGGAGAGACCTTAGCACTGTCCAAATTCAAATGCGAGATATTAGTGACCACTGCGAAGAGTTTGTGAGATGAAAAAAACGAAAATTTTAGGGTTACTTTGGTACATGGAATTGGAATTGAAATTCCATGATCCACCAATTCCATTTTATTTTTTGCACTATCAATTCCAAATCCACATAACATTTGTGCTATCAAACACGAGAATTGGAATTGAAGTCCTCAATTCCAATTCCATAGTTTGAATTCCGTGTACCAAACGGGACCTTAGAAATATTTGCATATAAAAACTTAAGTTATTTTCCTAAATAGTATTTAAATTGTTTTATTCTCTAAATAGCACTTAATAATGTCCATAATGTCATGTGATGGCGAATATTAACTTGAATAATGACGAATGCATAATGACTAAAAGTGCTACATTGGGAAGAAAAACACATGTGATGCTTTTAGGAAAAGTCATTATATTTAGTGCTATTTAAATAAATTTCTCAAAATTTTATGGTAGATGTCTAATATACACTACTTTTTTTGTAATACGAGAAAGTTTACAAAAGTAATATGCACCCAAATGCAAGCACTCATAAAAAAAACTTCATTCTCAAGGATTCCCTCAAAAGAAAACACTTCTAATAGGACTAAAAGATGGCTTATATTCCCAAAATAGGAGTGCTATTTTTTTATACCCGAAATAGGACTAAAATTAGTTTCTTTAAAACTAATCCCACGCGCTGGGCTTTCTGTGATTATCGACAAAAAATAAGAAATCTCACGCGCAGCATCTTTCATTCTCGATCATTTGATTCCTTTGGTCTCTTCGAATTTGTTGATCGTTCTTGCTGTTCTTTGGAATCGTCTTTAACAAGGGATCATCAATTCAAGCTCTTCCTTGTTGATTTATGACTGAAATTCTCAAAATTGAACATTAAAATCTACGAGCTTACTATTCAATCGGAAATCTTACACGGCAGATTCACTGCGATTTCGTCCAAATTGAAGGCCAAGATTGAGAGATTAGGAGCGGCTAGAGATGCTAATTGAGAATCAAAAGTTGGTTTGCTATTCCAACAAAGATTCATACAATGTAGCCTGATTGGGGTCTCGACATCACTAATCACATTAGAAGCCTGAGATTCGTTCTACCAAGGTTCATGCTTCGTCTCCTTCAAGCTTTTGGTGTTTTGGGGGTATTGTTTAGGGGCCTTTCACTTCATTTAAAGGATGAATTCCCTGATTGGGTTGTTGTACATGTTCTTCGGTTTCATTTTTGTTCTTGTTTTGGGTTTGGGCTTGAACTTCTGGTTTGAGGCTATGGCTGTTTGAAGTGTTGTTTGAGTGATGTATGAATTTTTCTAGAACCATGCAACTAATTAAATTCAAGAAGATGGGAAGGCTTTTGGGGTTGAGTCTCTTTGAAGATGTGAAGGAACTTGTTTGTTGTTTTTGTACAAGTCCTTGCTCACTACTTTGGACTTTTGGTGAGAACCATTGAGGAGAATGCAGCTTTGGAGCTACTGGTTTTGAGGTCTTGCAGTACCTCAAAGTGTTTTTGCCATTATTGGAGTGTTTTGTCCGATGACACTAGGGTTGTTTTTTGCTAAAGTTGGTGGCCTTTGTCGATCAACACCTTGGATGGGAAGGGCTATTGTTGAGCTTGATCTTGGATGGCTTTGAGGCTATCCACAAACCTGGTCTCAAAGCTTGGCCTTAAAGGCCTTCAAGTTTGTGGCTATTATCCACCATAAAGGGCAGTTTGTGGATGGCTATGAGACCAGACTTTGAGGCTATTATCCACCATATTATCAAAGCTTGGATGTCTCTCAAGCTTTAGCCATAAAGGGCAATTTGTGGGTGGCTATTATCAAAGCTTCGATGTCTCTCAAGCTTAGCCTTCACGTTGGTGGCCTTTGTCGATCAGCACCTTGGATGGTTGGTCTTTCGGCCACCATAAAGGGGGCCGTAAAACAAGTGATGGTCATTAGTATTGCAGGGTAGTGGTATGGTTGGGTTTGGAACTGTGACATTATATATGGGAAACTATGGCATTATATATGGGAAACGGTGGCATTGTATATGGGCAACCATGACATTGTATATGACTACATGAGAAACTATGGCATTGTATATGTAGATCTGTGGCATTATATACAGGAATATGTGGTATTATGCATTGAGAACATTGTGGGAACACTCTCCCCCCGCCCGCAGGAACACCTGTCTTGCTGCTCATGTTTCCTTTCTTCCTCTCCTTTTTTTTGGATTTTAGCTCTCCCTCTCCCTTCTTCTTCTTCCCAATTACACCCCTCTTTTTCTCTCTCCCTTCTCCCTCCTCATTCCCAACCACCCCAACCTTCCCTTCGGCAACCATACCTCCATAGCCTAAGTCCAAGTTTAACTCAACATATAACGCTCAGATAACCTGGTCTTCATTTCATCTTACTTTCAAGAATCACAATCTATCATGTCCCCCAAAATATACTAAAGAGTACTCTACTTTCTCCTAGGATTCAAATCTTGAAATCCTTGCCCACTCTTTTCTTTCCCTTTTCCACATAGCTAGAGAAGCCAAAAGTAGCATTGAAGTTGCATGTGCAGCAAACGGGTGTTACCTGGGGGAGTTCAGTTACTGTTATGTGTTCCTTCACCGGACATTGCCGATCAACTTTACACGCCATTGCAGCTCTGGCTTTGTCTTCTTTAGAGGAGACCTGTCACGATTAGTAGGCACATGACAATAGATTACCTTTATTTTTAGAGGTTCTGCTTCGTGTGTTTGTACATATCAATGAGAGGGAAAATGGGATTGGGCAACTTCGGAGTCGACCTTAGGGTGAAAACACCATTTCTGTATTTGATTCCCATAAATTATTACGGAGTATTATTACATGTTGCTCTATGTAGAGAGTAGATCATCTGTCCCAAAAATACCATCTCACCCTCATGTCCCACTCTCGAGATGCTGCCACATCACACAACAATGAAGTGGGACCATATTTTTGTGCTATGCGGCAGCATCTGAAGGGTAGAAGGGGGAGATGATATTTTTGGGACTTGGGATCCCTTACCCTATGTAATTGATACGGAGTAAAAAACAGTCCAATGCCGTTTTGATAAATGAAAGTTGAGAAATGCAGAACATCCTCCATTTTTTGGCATAAAGACCCTACTCGTTTTTTAGCGTTTCGGCCAAATTGCTCGCACACTAATCTAACCTGCTATTAGCCAAGTGAAGGGTAATATGCTTCACACAGGAAAAAGGAAAATAAAACTGCAAGGAAATGCAATACAAAACACTCTCTACTAATCAAGTTCTCCTTCCTCCTCCCCTCCTTCCACGTCCCCTTGCCCTTCCTCTTCCTCTAAACCCCATTGTGCCATGAGGTCTGGAATCCTCTCTGTCAAATCTGAACATGCTCAATCTTATAGTTTCTGCCTCAGAGATGCCAGAATCTTTCTGTGCCTAAAAATTAAATAGTGATGCCAAATCAGTTACCATATCCAGATTGCCATGAAAATCTGTAACTAAAAACAGAATCTATTCTATTACTAGTACCTACATAATATCAGTGTACATAGCTCACAGAGATGCAAATTTGAGCATAGGGTGTAACTGACATGATCATACTTTTAAGGTGACAAATTTTCCATGTGTGCAATGCCCTCTTACCATGGATAAGATGCCACCAGTAATGTACAATATAAGATGTATAAGGACGGATACACACAATCTCTCTCACACACACAAGCACACACATGTATCTATGTATGTGTATGTGCATGTATCATGCATGTGTGTGTGGAATTAACAGTGCCAATCAAGCATTAATTTGGTTGTACATTCTATTTTTGGCACAATTTACAGCCAATCAAAGTTTGGCAGATAAAAAATGGTTGCACAAAAAACCATCTTACATGGACATCTTCCAAATCAAACTGCTCTTGAAGCTGCCTTGCAAGATCCTCATCCTGGCTAAAACTAGAAAGCTTTTGAGATCCTGAAAAGTTGCCCATTTTACTCCTTTCCCATTCATCAAGAGTAAGGAGATGTGATTCTTCATGTTTATCTTTCCCCCTATGTCTTTGACCCCTTGTACGATGATTATCCCCGAAAGGCTGGCTCATTTTCTGGAGGAGTTTTTGAGAAGCAGCTTGATTGTTAACAGGGAAAGACTCGGCCACTGTCAAAGATCGAGCAACACTCCCTTTAGTGGACATTAAGTGCTTAAATAATTTTTTAAGGCTAAAAGCTTTAGGACGTTTAGTGTCAAATGTATATACTACGTACATAAAAGTAAGATGGAAAATAATTGAAATTATAATAGTTTCTTAGTTTATTCATATGATGGACATACATATCTTTTCTTTCCTTGTCATAAAACACCAATTTAATACTTTCAATACAAGAGTTTAGTCACAAAGTCTCCCTTCTGTGTTTTGAAAAATAGAAAAGATAACTAGCAATGCCCAAGTGATAAAAAAAGGCAAACCTTCTTTTGGTCTCGCTTCGGAACTGGTAGTCGCTTCATCTATTTCCGAATTAGATTGCTTCTTATCATCACCCAAAGTGTCATGCCTTGAATCATTATGCATTGTAGAGCTACCATCTTTTACAGCAGGCATTAATACTGGGCTTTTAGTTGATGACATGGAGGACTCTGCATGACAAATACTTCACTACTTGGCTCAGCAAAGATGCTTTAAATGCTTTACCAAAACCATAAGCAGTCATGTGTAAATGAGTGGGTGCGTGAGACTGAGTCTGTGCGTGTGTGTGTGTGTGCGACCCCATGGGACAATAATCAAACTAGGTACACAAAAATCAGACCAAAATGAGTTCAAGAGAACAACAACCTTGTTGAATCCCACAAGAGTAGGCTCTGGGGAGGGTGTGTATGTACACAGACTTTGCCCTACTCGAAAGTAGAGAGGCTGTTTCCAAGAGACCCCCGGCTCAAGTAGCATAGGTAATACAAGATTACATAGGACACATAGAGCATAGAAAGCACAAAGCACACATAGGCAAAGAGCAAACTAATGCTAACGAAGGAAAAGCACTGCAAGCAGGGAGCACCCAGCATACAAAGCACACAAATGCAGAAACTACCACCTGGCGCCTGTCTAATTACTTCCTTCCAGGAGAATATAGGGAAAATGACATCACATTACAATCAATCTAACTCTAGAAACAAGGTGAGACACGCACACCCACACACAGAAACATGGTTTGTTGGATTCATAATGCACATGTGCTTGCACGTCCACACTAATAACAGATAGCATTTGTACAGTAAGTGCTAATGTGTGTCTAACAAACACTCTAACAGACTAGTATTATAACACTAACCAGAACCAGTCTTTAGCTGAGCATGGTGTTTGCTCTTGCGATACGCTCCCACTTGCAGCTTTTCAAAAGGCGGAGGACCACAAGAGGCATCTTCCTGCAACTTTCTCAATGATGAACGTGGGAGACCTGAATATTTTTTGTTCATTTGCCACTCATCATAAAGTGACTCAACGAACCCACCTAAAACGGTAACTGTTTTTGCATTTAAACACAGAATACCGCCACGCACTACAATTTTGTTTTCCAAACGGACCTGTCATGAACAGATATCACAAAGAAGTTATGGTGCCTAGATACACACTACACTGCACACACAATAACGAGTTAGAAGAAAGACAAGTGATTTTTATTGTGTAAAAATAAGCTAGCTTTAGAGAACACCAGGTTTTTGCATTCATTTGGTGACATTATGGTTTAGGTCACTGCTTCAGTCATGATGACATCATCACATATGTCATCATGCCATAATTGTATTTTCCTATAAATAGGCTTCTTGTAAAGATCTGAAATAACAAGAAATATTCCTATAGATATTCTATTAAATTGACTATTATAAGATTAGGGGTACCCAAATTGTTCTACAAATAGTTAGAATGATAAAACTGAAAAGAGTGCAAAACATTTCCCAGAAGTTATCATGTCGTAAGTAGGAAAGTAACTTAGTCTGCTAGCAATTCATTTCAATCAGTACTAATTCTTCATATTGGAGTTACCAAATGTATTTGAATATAGTTCAGTTGAACAAACACGTGTTGGTATGTCATGAAAAAACCTAGCAAATGATACAAGTGTAGATGACAAAACAAGCACACATATGATCAATATATAATCACATGAATAATATGAAGTAACATACAAGCATTTTGAAAGTGATAAGGACTTTATGCTAAAAAAGAAATTTCTAACATGAAGTAAATCACAAGCCAAGATTCCTTCAAAAAAATCACAATCCAAGATGCCATAGCCTAATTTAAATTTAAAATACAACATACCTTGGTGCCGGGTATAACATCTTCAGGAATTGAAGATATGTAAGAGTATTCTATTGCTGTTACTTCATGGTGCCCATCAGTGAGCTTCAACCGTAAAAGACGTCGACTTTTTGAAATTCCTGAACTCTCGGTCATTTTGCTGCAAGATATATCTCGGACAGAAGAGATCTAAAAAAGTTGGCATACATTAGGAAAATAATAGATAAGCAGAAAATGTGTAACAAGTCATCAACGTGTATAGTATAGAACTGTATACCATGGAAAACATACTCCTTCGTTCCCAAAAGGATATCCCCAGTTTAAACTCGTGTGATTAAAATTTATATAAAGAGAGAAAAAAACTGTGAACCACATAAAACTATCCAAATATAAAAACATGCACTGATGCACATCTTCTAGGGACGGACCAAAAAGGGAAATGGGCAAGGTCTTTTGGGACAGAGAGCACAATTACAACAACCCAGTGGAATCCCATGAAAGGGGTCTGGGGAGGGTAGATGTATGCAGACCTTACCCTACCTAGGAAGGTAGAGAGGCTGTTTCCAAAAAGATACATTTTCACCGGTGCATCGGTACTGCTCTTCACGTGATCGAACCATCTTAATCTCAAGTCGTGCACCCTGTATTCCACAGGGGCCACTCCCACCTTATCACATATATACTCATTTCATATCCTACACATCCTAGTATGCCGGCACATCCACCCTAGGATCCTCATCTTAGTCACCTTCATCCTTTGAACATGCAGGAACTGGTCAACATTATCATCATACAACAATTTCAATCAAACCATCATCTTATAGAACTTAACCTTTAGCATCAGTGACACTTGCTTGTTGCACAAGACCATAGAAGCAATCTTCTCACTACCCTGAATAAATGATCCAAAGTACCTAAAGTTATCCTTCTTGGGGATGGGTAGTGAATCAAGCTTCACTTCCACACTCGACTCGATTGAGACGTCACTGAATTTGCACATCATATATTCTGTCTAACTCTCACCTTCAATTTCAAGGATTGCCTCCAAACCTCCAACCTGACATTAACTCCACCTCTAGTTTCACCAACCAGCACTATATCATCCACAAACAACATAGACCAAGGTAACCTCTCTTGGATATGCTGTGTCCACTCATCCATCACCGTGGCAAATAAAAATGACTGAGAACAGAATCTTTATGTAACCCCGTCTCAACAAACAAGTGATCTAAGTGCCCTCCAAGCATCCTCGCTTGAGCCTTGGCACCATCATACATGTCCTTAATCACCAGAATGGCAGAATGTATGTCATAGGCACACTTCTATATCTAAGAAGCTCAATAACGCCTCACGAGGAACTCATTCATATGCCGTTTCAAGGTAAATAAATACCATGGGCATGTTTCTCTTTTTTGCCCTATAAAGCTCCATCAAACTCCTCACAAGGTGAATGGCTCCAGTAGTCAAAGGTCCCGACATGAACCCAAGTTGATTCTCGGATATAGTCACCTTTTTCCTCATCCTCATCTCAGTCAGCCTCACTCAAATCTTAACTGTATAACTTAGTAACTTCATACCCCTATAGTTGCTACAATTCTAGATATTGCCCTTGTGGTTGTACAGTGGAACCATGAGACTCAACCTCCATTCCTCTGACATGTTAGCCGTTTTAAAATGGCATTAATCAACCTTGTTAACCAATTATTTCCTCACTTTCCTGCTTTGTCTATGCTCTTCCAAAACTTCACGAGTATTTCTTCTGGCCCTAACACTCTTTCTCTCCTCGTCTTACTAATGGCCAATTTCACTTCCTCTACCTTAAAACACCGGACAATAACCAAAATCTTGATGACTCGTTGTGCCCTCCAGATCACCTAATACAAATTGCCCCCCACCTTCTCCATCCAATAGTCTATGGAAGCAATACTGCTAGTGACATCTAATCCCTATATCTCCCATCAAACTCTACCATCCTCATTCTTAATCCACTTCACTTGGTCTAAATCGTGTGCCTACTGCTCCCTCACCTTGGCCAACTTGAACAATCTTTGGTTCCCACATTTCACCCCCAAGGCCTTGTCCAGGAGTTCAAATGTTGCATTCTTCACCACCATTACCTGATAAATTAGCTTCCTTCTTTGCCAACTCATACCCTTCCCCATTCTCCATATTCTCCTTCTCATTGCTAATTTCAATGAGTTTCAGGTAAACCACTTTCTTAGCTTCCACTTTCCTTTGGACCTCCTGATCTCAACATGAATCTCCTTAATGTCCGCCAGAGTGTCTCTTAGAAACCCCCAACACCTCCTGAGCGAGTACAACTCTTTTTCTTAATTCCATTTACCACAGAGCATAAACTAGTATAAAAAGTAAGAAAGCCAGTCACAGAAAATCCCATGGGAGGTGATGAACTGATGAAAACTGCAACAGTTTAAGACCATTAACACCTAGTTTTTGTGAACCCTTATTTTATATCACACTAAAACTTATAGCATATTTTCTACTATTAGCATTCAAATCATTTTTACTATGACTAAAGGGGTTCTAGTTGTAATTGAAGCCATATTGGATTCTAATACCTTAAGAAGCAAGGAATAGTGAAACAATTTAAGTAGAAATAGTAAAATAGACTCCCTCCGTACTTTTGGTTCACTATTTATAGTCATGTCACATCTTGTTTTGTAGAATTGTGGATGTAGTATTTAAATATGATAATTTTGTTTTTTTTTCTAAGCCAATTTTCAAATAAATTGAATTGAAAATGATTTCTTTCAAACATTGTAAGGCACATCCAGAACTTCTTTTATGGATAAATGGAGTAACTTTTTTCCACACAACTCATATATTGGGCTTCGCCCAACTAATCCTGGGACCTATGAACCACCACTCACACTCATAGGTAGTTACATTTGAGTTTGATTCTAGATGGTATACAAGGTGTGTGCTCCAAATGGTGAACCTTGCCAAAGTAATTACATCGCCTCTAAGGAAAAGGCAGCCCCTCCGGAATTACATCACCTCTTAGAAAAATCTGCTCCTCCATAGAATCAAACTCACAATAATTCTTACAATCCTCTCCACTTACTACCACCGGAATACACCATGACAGGCTAGTAAAACATAGCTTTGTTTTCAAATGTAGTTGATTCACCCACATTTCAACCAAAGAATCCATTATCAAGAGCCAATTGCAAATTTGCAACACATTTCAGAATGATAAGAAATATATTAATCCCAACTTGGAAGTTTCTGATCTAAGCATCACATCACAACTTGGAAGTTTCTACAGTCCGGTCTAAATCTATGTCATCCATTTTGGTGGAAACATAGTCACCTATGAAAGTCATATGCAGAAAAGCTTGGCCCAGAAACTTGTAAAAGCAACTAAGAATCCAAAATTCCAACATCATTCCGGAGTTCAAATCAATCATAAATTAAAGGTTTGTTAAGGTCAGATAAATAACTACATACATTATCAAGATATCGATCACTTCAATGATAATAAACGAATGACCTTAATTACTTCCATACAATAAAATAAAACACAGCTTAAGAGAAAACGAAGTACTTGAAGGACTTTAGGACCCTGAAGATGAGAAACTCTTCGAATAGAAGAAGGGTCAGGTAACGTTTTGCCGCCTATAGATCGAAAGTCCAATTTGATAAGCTCTGATTCGACTGAATCAATGGTGACAGAGCAAGATTCGGCTGAAATCAGTGACTTGACTTGATCGATATCGTTGAAACACCAGCCTCTGGATGCTAGTGTTGGAAGAACAGCCTCCAAAGTTGCGGACGACGAACAAGTCTCCATTTTTAGGAGGTTTAGGCCTGTGAAGGAACAATTCCGCGATTTAAGTTTTCAAAAAAACAAACACTAGTTCTGCCTCAAAAGCTTAGATCAAAAGTTTGTACCTTCTTACGCCGGTATAAAATTAAAAGAAAAATGCCTGGTACCCATTTGTCCACACCCCCTTCATCACCACAAAAAAGGCAAGAAAATAAAAAAAATTAAATAAATAAAAATAAAATAAAATTTTATGGTGGAGAAATGGGTGGGGGACAAATGGGGTACACCAAATGGTGTACCCCTAGCATTCCTCAAATTAAAATTTTACGATCCTATAGATTTTTTCTTTCCTGTTATTATTATTATTATTATTATTATTATTAAAAAGATTATTTATTCCATTGGTTATAAATTATACGTCTTAATTCATTATATTAATAGGAAATTTAACATCATTTTTATCATTTTACATTATCTATAAAAAAAATCTTGAGGCATTTACTCGTCTTATTCTTACCCCAAGTCCTCTAATTTTCTAAATTACCCAGTATCAATGACGGCTTTCGGTGACCACTAAGTGACTAATGCGAAAGACAACATTGAATGATAAAAAATTAGAATAGTAAAAGTACTAGTAATAATTTTTAATAAAATACTCCGTAGTAATAAGTTTTATTTTAAATAATAGTTAGTGTTATTTTACTTAAAAAATAGTGTAACAAAACTACTAATTACTATTTAAAAGTAATTACTAATTACATTACATTACAAAAAATTACTAATTACATTACTGTTAGCCATAATCCCTAATTTATATTAGTTTTGGGTTTTATATGTAATTTACTCATTCTAGTTCTATATATTTGTACAAACACTTACGTAAGATGAGGTCACTTTGACAATTCCAATATGGTATCGGAGCATCTCATTGGGTGTAAGTGGATTTACCGCATAAAACGTAACTCTGATGGATCAGTGTCACGGTATAAGGCACGACTTGTGGCGAAGGGTTATGATCAAGAATATGGCCTTGATTACTCTGAGACCTTTAGTCCAGTTGTTAAGCAACAAACCATTCGTGTTATATTATCTTTGGCTATGCGCTACAACTGGCCCCTTCACCAACTTGATGTTTCTAATGCCTTTTTACATAGTGAGTTACAGGATATTGTTTATATGACACAGCCTCCCGGATATATTCATCAGAGGTTTCCTCAGCATGTTTGCAAGTTACACAAAGCTCTCTATGGGCTTAAGCAGGCTCCACGGGAAAAGAAAACCTCCCAAATAGGAGTAAATCATTAGTCATAAAATAGGAGTAAAACTAAAAATAAAATGAAAACTAAAAATAGAGATCTACGCACACCGCCCTTAGCACATTGTACGGTCTCCTCATCTTCTTCGGAGGATTCAAACCAGCCTTATGCGCCTCCACTGTTGCTCCTCACAGCATATTTTTTTTGAACTATTGTCCAATTCTATTGATCTTAAGGTGTCTGAAGCACATATAGTGAAGCATTCTAGAAGTGCTTTTGATTTATATGAATAATACTTTATTGTGTTTCTACTCTTTGAGCTCGTTGCTTTGGGTGAGGAGTGTGGGGTTATATTGCTCAACTGGCTCTGCAATTGCTTCGATATGATTTGATTTGATTTCTTCCTGATCAAGTTGTTGAGATTTGTTGTTTGTTGAATTGGGAAATCGGAAGTGAGAGTTCAATTGATTTCATCAATGAGGGTTTGTTCGTCTGGGTTTAATCCTCAGACCGAGGAAGTCTCAAGTATGCTGGCTGATTTCTGCTTCAATACTACTTGATTAGTGATTTGGTAATGTGAAATTATACACTTACATATTTGACATTATATATGCATTGACATGTTTATCTGTATGCATTGTTATCTTTGACATTGTGGCTTCGGTTGGCATTATAATGGTGTCATTGCCAAGGGAAAAACTTTCAATATCATGTCAACCAAAGTCACAATGTCAAAGATTATAATGCATACTGACAATCATGTCATTGCATAATGCCAAACATGTTATTGCGTAATGCCAAACATGTCAATATAAAATGTCAAACAGAATGTGAAATGTCAAGATTGCCAACATAGAATGTCAAGTTTCTTATCACTATCACTAAATTTTGCTAAAATTGGGAGCAAAATTTAAACACAACTAATAAAAAAACAACCAAACAAAAAAATTAAAAGAAAAATAATCAAATACAAAAATGAAAAAGACAAAACCAACCCAAAATTAATGTTTAATGAAGATGCATTTTTTCATAGGAAAAAAAAGGATGAATGCAATTAGTTAGAAGCATTTCTTACTTCTACGATGCAGTCTCATTTATAAAGCATTTGGAAGCTAATTAAAAATCAGAACCATATACGGCGGAGCAGGGCACAACGGAGGCTGAGATTCAAATGGTGCAGTTTGAAGCGACTGATGGTGGCAGTGACGGAGATTAAAGGGACATCGACATCAATAATGACAGAGGCATTGTGTCAGCGTTGGTAGAGGCGTGATATCAGCGGTGGTAGGGGCGTGGCAGCGGTTGGGGTGTCGGCGTTGCCGACAGCGGCATGGCACAATTGAGCATCCATTGATGGAAATTTTGTGCGGTTGAGCAACATTGGCATGACACAATTGAGCATGGCATGATAAATTGAGTGGAGAAGAGGGTACTCTTATTTTGGAGGTTTATCTTTTAACTCCTATTTTGGTATTTAATCAATGTTTTACTCCTATTTTGCTCCTTAACCCCCACGGGAATGGTATCTTCGCTTATCTTCTTTCCTGGCTGCTCAAGGATGTTTCCCTAGCACTTATGATACTAGTTTTTTTTATCAAGCACACTTCGCAAGGCACTCTCATTCTTTTATTATATGTGGATGATATTGTGGTCACTGGCTCCTCTCCTGCTCTTATTCAGTCCCTTATCAATAGTCTTCACCAGGAATTTTAGATGAAGGACCTTGGCCCTCTCAAGTATTTCTTGGGTCTTGAGGTTGAGCGCACCTCTGATCAACTTTTTCTCCATTGGACTAAATATGCACATGAACTTATTCACCGTGCGGGTGTGGATACCTGCATCCCTGCGCCTACTCTAATCAGTCCTAGTTCGTCGACTAATGGTGCGGATGTTCCGTTTGCCAACCCGCATTTTTTTCCGGAGTCTTGTTGGTGGTCTTCAGTATCTCACGGTGACACGCCCAGATATTCAATTTGCAGTTAATTTTGTGGCTAAGAAAATGCACAATCCGACTGAACAAGACTTCCACACTCTTAAACGTATCCTCCGATACGTTAAGGGTACGTGTACCACGGGCATTGTTTTTCACGGTGGGGATCTTCGCCTACGTGGATACTCAGATTCTGATTGGGCAAATGACCCTATAGAGAGTCGCTCTACGACAGGCTATCTTATCTATCTTGGTGATGATCTGGTCTCCTGGAGCACAGAAAAGCAGACTCGTGTCTCCAAATCTTCTACCGAGGCCGAATATAGGGCACTATCCGCAGCCGCATCCGAGGTCATGTGGCTGACATATATTTTGACTGATCTTCATGTAGCTACACCACCACCCATTCTTCTTTGTGATAATCAGTCTGTTATATGTCTCATTAAGAATCCAGTGTTTCACAAGCGGACGAAACACGTTGGCATAGATTGTCACTTTGTTCGGGAACAAGTTATCGATGGTGCCATGACGACTCAACACGTTTCTTCCGAGGACCAGCTCGCCGATTTTTTGACAAAGCCATTGACTTCTCAACGCTTTCAGTTGTTAATATCCAAGCTTCCTCTTGCTTCCGCTAGACTCAGCTTGAGGGGGGATGTTAGCCATAATCCATAATTTATACTCCCTCCGTCCCAAAAAAATTTACACCTTTCAAAAAAATTGCGTCCCACAATCTCTTACCCATTTCTTTTAAAAAACCACTTTTACCCCTTACTTTTTCAAACCCTACCTATCACATCATACATTTTTCCTAATAATCTACACATCACATCCTACTTTTACCCATCACATCAAGGGTATTTTTGGAAAGTCAACACAAAATTATCTCTCCCTTAATTTCAACTTTAGTCAAAACGTGTAAATCTTTTTGGGACGGAGGTAGTATTAGTTTTGGGTTTTATATGTAATTTACTCTTTCTAGTTCTATATATTTGTACAAACACTTGGGTAAGATGGAGTCACTTTGACAATTCCAATAATTACAAAAAGAAAAAATACAAGCAATTACTAATTACAGTACAAAAAAATAAACAAATTCAAGTAACGTTGTATATAAATAAATAAAAACAAATTATCAAAAGCATGAGAAGATTGAACAGTAGGACAAACGAGATGAGTGAAAAAAATATACCATGAAGCTTGAGAAGATTGAAGGAGACGATGAAGGAGATTTAGGTGAGCAAGAGACAATGAAGGAGTCGATGGAGTTGTCAAAATCTTTACCTTTTGCGTGAGATTTTGAGGGTAAATTTGTATTTATATGCAAGGCATCAAAATCTATATTTTTTAAAATCTTAAAAATCTATCAATTTTTAATACCATTAGATTTCGAGAGATTTTTTAAAATCTGAATTGAATACATCCATATTTTAAATAACTTTTTAAATTCTGAATACCTACAAATTTTAAAAATCTAAATAAAAACTATAGAATCATGTTTGAATACACCCCCTAAATATAATATGGTTTAAATTTTTTATTTATATACTTTTTTTAAATTTAGTGTGCCTTTTTATTGAATTTACTTTTTATTTAATGAATTATTGCGGGTTAAATTTAATTAATTAATGAAATCTTATTAATTTACTTTCATAAAATATATATTAAAAAAGAAAGGTTTAAAACTTTAGAAATCGTCTTAAATAGGACTAAAACATAGAGAAAAGTACCAAAATAAGATTTTCATGCTTTTCTCCCGAGATAGGAGTTCACATTGTGGCAATGTGGTTGTAACGTGACACTATACATGTGCATATCACTATACTTTTTGGTAATGTAAATGACAATGTTTGGTAATGTAAATACATTTTAAGTCATATTTCAGAAATAAAAATATGAAAATCTTATTTTGATATATTTTTAATGTTTTAATCCTACTTTAGTCTTTTCTCTGTTAAAACTTTGATTTGAAGCCCGGTATTTCCAATAAAACTATAGTATAAATTAAGGAGTTGTTAAAGGTGATATGATAAAAAAAGAATGTTGAAACTCTGAGATTTCAAACCAATTTTGAATTTTGAAAGAGTCCTTTTGTTGAGGCCTTTTGTTGTGGGAGAACCAAAAACTTAGTAAAAAATGACAATGACGAGATTGGAGGGTTCAAATGTTTGAGTTGGAAGAAATGAAGTGAGGTACAAGTAGTTAAAGTTAAAAATGCCGTCAAACACCCCCAATAAAACGTTCCTATGGTTCTCCCCCCGGCCCAACCACACAATAAAGAGCGTAAAGATACAGTTCGTCTCCCCTTCCCCAATCTCTCTCTCTCTCTCTCTCTGCTGCTGTAAATATATACTCACAAACGTTTCGCTTTCTCTTTCTTTCTAAAACTAGCTCCTCCCTCCCATGGCAACTCGCCGTGGACTCGGTTTTGATGTTTCAGATATGTATAGGAGTAGATCATAAAGGTCTCAATTAATTACTTCGCATTTCACTTTCATGGGCTCGGGTGAGAGACTCGTGATGACGAGGGTGGTATTAAGCTCTGGATTTGTTGTTTCTTCTGTTGCTTTCTTTGTTGCTTTGGTCGTGTCCCAACTGGGTCGCTGCGGGGTCAACTCGGAGTCGACTCAGGAGAAGCAAGCTCTCATTGATTTCTTGTCCAGAACCCCACACGAGACCAGGGTCGACTGGAACGAGTCCACCTCTGCCTGCAATTGGGTGGGCGTCGGGTGCGATGCGAACCGGTCGTCTGTGTACTATCTGCGCTTGCCCGGAGTTGGGCTCGTCGGGAATATTCCGGCGAACACGATTGGGAGGCTGACCCAGCTCCGAGTGCTGAGTCTCCGGTCGAATCGGCTCACGGGTTCGGTCCCTCCCGACTTCGCCAATCTCAAGTTCCTCCGCAGCCTCTATCTCCAGAACAACCAGTTCTCCGGCGGGTTTCCATCTAGTCTGACCGAGCTGACGCGGCTGAGCCGCCTGGACCTCTCCTCCAACAAATTCACCGGCCCAATCCCGTTTTCGGTCAACAAATTGACCTCATTGAGCCGGCTCTACCTGCAGAAGAACGGGTTCAACGGGACTCTACCCGGCATCAATCTTCCCAGCCTAACCGATTTCAATGTCTCCGACAATCGCCTCAACGGGTCAATTCCGGCGAGACTCTCCAAATTCCCGGCGCCATCCTTCGCGGGGAACATCGATCTATGCGGCGCCCCATTGCCCCCGTGCAACCCATTCTTCCCATCTCCGTCACCTTCCCCGTCGGCCCAGATCAGCCCGCCCCGCCACAGAAAGTCCAAGAAGCTCTCCGGAGGCGCCATTGCCGGAATCGCAGTGGGCTCGGCACTGGCAGCGATCCTCCTGGCACTGGCCCTCATCCTCTGCCTCTCGAGGAAGAGGAGGAGGGAGGCAGAACCCCGGAAGGCAGTACCTGCCGGGGCAGGGGCGGGAGAATCCGCAGGGGCGTCGGCCTCGAAGGAGGACGTGACGGGGGGATCGGCGGAAGGGGAGAGGAACAAGCTGGTGTTTGTGAACGGAGGGGGAGGGGGTTACAGATTCGATCTGGAGGACCTGCTGAGGGCGTCGGCGGAGGTGTTGGGGAAGGGGAGCGTGGGGACGAGCTACAAGGCGGTTCTGGAGGAGGGGACGGTGGTGGTGGTGAAGAGGCTGAAAGACGTGGGGGTGGGGAAGAGGGAGTTCGAGGAGGAGATTGAGAAGCTGGGGAAGATGAAGGACGAGAACGTGCTCCCTCTCAGAGCTTTTTACTTCTCCAAAGATGAGAAATTGTTGGTCACTGATTACATGCCTGCTGGTAGCTTGTCTGCTCTTCTTCATGGTATCTCTCCCTCTCTCTCTCTCATTCTTCCCCTTCTTTTCTTTTTCTTTTTCTATTTCTTCTCCACCCCAAACCAATTTTGTTTTTGCTTACACATGGAAATTATTGTTTTGAAATTGAGTATTGGTTAGGTGTAAATTTGTGATTTTTTTTAGTTATACTAAAACATTGTAATTTTTCTAAATGTTTTAATTTCTCGATATGGTATCACAATTTAATATTAATTGGACATTGTTATAGTAAATGTCAACTGCAATTGGATGTTATTCAATTAAATATCCACCGTCATTGGACATTGTTCAAGTATTATTCAAAAAATAAAATGTTGGGTACCACCATTAGGAAAAATGTAAGCAATATGTTTTAGTACTATTTTCACTTACAAAGATTGTATCCCAAAATGTATTTTAAAAGTTTAAACTTATATTTTGATGACTTAGATTGACACAAAATGACAATGCAATTGCAAAATTTTGCACTTACATTTTGGGTCAATATATGTGTACATTTTGGGTTACAATCTTTGGGATAAAAGTAATTTATTCTTTTAGTTATAGGCGAGTGATTGAGCATGAGGATAAGGGGATTTTTCTTTACAATGTTCACTTTTCAAATATCTATTTTCTTCGTGGTTGTCCGAGTTCTTTTTTTTTTCACTTTTAGAAAAAGCTACAGCCCTTCCTATAATTGACATTGCATTTCACATTTGCCTTGCAAATTTGTTTCACACATACACTAGCTCACGGAAATTAAATTATTCCCAGAATCGGTGGTGGGAATTGCCATATTTATTTATTTTTATTAAAAAAAAGTACGGTAGGTGGGTACAATTTCACGTAGTTTTTTTTTAGAGTCATGCTAGGAACCCACTACGGTTTTTTACAATCACATTTAATTTTGTACATAAACAAACAAGAATCATCTGTGCTTAGAGACGACGATGTCACTTTTAATTTGGGAGGTAAAAGGAAGCATTATGGAATATAGAGGTGTGATTATGGATATTGTTGTGAATTATTTGATCCCTCAATTTATGCCATATTTTTAGGTTGTCAAGGGAACAACGCCTTGTGGGATTTGTACTTTAGATTTGAAATACATTGGCCAACAATGTGGATCATCATGACTCACCACCAATATGTTTTCCACTTTTATCATTGTTTATTCACAAAGATTAAAAAGAAGGTAGAAAAAGAATGCCTTTATTAACAAACATCTGCATTTTTATCTCAATTAAGCAGCCCAATTTGGCATAATTGTCTGCTTGCTTGTAAATCTATCTTCATTGACTTTCCTTCTTTCCCCATACGTTTTTGGTTGTTTTGTGTCTTGATTCATGAGTTTCAACGTCTAGATTTGGAAGCTCATTCTAACTTATACGCTTGTCTTTTGCCATTTTGGGATTTACTTGCCCAAGGGTTGTGAGTTCATGTCACTTTCCTTGAGATGAATGAACGGATGCAGTTTTGTTTGTTTAACGAGTTTGAAATCGTGACCTCTTGGCTCTTACACCATGTCAAGGAACCGACTTAACCAAGAGTTTGAACTTTTGGAAGCTTTTGGTTGTGACCCGGGAAAGGTTTTTGCACTCTAACACTAGTGCCTGGGCTTGTTTATTGGTGGGACTAAAATGTAGAGGGCTGTGAATATATGTATGCAGGGAGCAGAGGGTCGGGTCGCACACCCCTAGACTGGGAGAGCCGGATGAACATAGCGCGAAGCACAGCCAGAGGCATTGCATATTTGCATGTCACAGGCAAAGTCATCCATGGCAACATCAAAGCATCAAACATCCTCCTCAAGCAAGACAACTCCGCCTGTCTCTCAGACTTTGGATTGAACAATCTCTTCTCCACCACCTCCACACCTCGGGTTGCAGGCTACCGTGCTCCCGAGACCATTGAAACCCGAAAACCCACTTTCAAGTCCGACATATACAGCTTTGGAGTATTAATACTCGAGCTCCTAACAGGAAAATCCCCAAACCAGGCTTCATTAGCCGAAGAAGGGGTGGACTTGCCTAGATGGGTTCAGAGTGTTGTCAGGGAGGAATGGACAGCTGAGGTTTTCGACGTTGAGCTTATGCAGTACCATCACAATGTGGAAGAGGAGATGGTACAACTACTTCAGGTGGGAATGTCGTGTGTTTCTTTGGTCCCAAACCAAAGACCCGACATTCTTGATGTCCTGAGGATGATCGAGGAGATCAATGGTAGAGGTGATGACACACACGATCTGTCGAAAGGGCCCAACAACCAAACAACGACGACACCATAACCCCAATCACATTGGCATTTATTTATATTTAGCGGTAAAATGTGTGAGAAAATTATTATTTGAGAGAAAACATAGTTATAAGTTGTTGACTGTACTTTGATCATTTGATGTATTGGCTGGTTGTTCTTTTGTCACCTTATTCTTTTTGTTTTTCAAATATTGTATGATTGGAGAAAGTGATGCATCTTGGTGTTGCATTTGCCTTTTTCCATGTATTGTGTAACTATTAATTGGGTGCCCACTAAAGTCTACATTACCTATTTCAGAATTTCAATTTTTCATTGAATGTGATTGGAAGTTGCCAGCTAGGAAGTTGAAAATTTTACATCTTCAAGTTCCAATTAGTGTGTTCTTATTACCCATTTATTATTTCCAAATAATGTCAATTGAGTATGAATGATCAGACTTAAGTGTAAATTCAATGTGACTTTCTTGGATTTGCTTGGATTTTAGCCCATTTTTGGGAACTCATGTCTTAGTCCAATGCTAACTTTTCAGAATGTAAAAAATTACTAGTTTTTCTTACTAATAAGTCAGTTTTGAGACACGGAGAAATACGTCAAGCTAATCTAGTACGTTAAAACTAATTTGTATGTAATTTTGACCAGCTTACAAGTACGGGAAATACTTACTCTCTCTGTCCCAATTTAAATTGCCTGTTTGCCTTTTTTCTCTGTCCCAAAATAAGTTGTCTGTTAGTTGTTATCGTAAACTTTTAAAAATAAAATACATAAACTATACCTGAAATAAGTCACTTCTCTTCACTTTATCTTCTAATTTATAGTCACCCCTTCTAAAAAGTAATGACAATTTTGAAAAATCAATTTTATTTTTTCTTTTCATTAAATATGTCCAAAAGTCAAAATAGACGATTTCAAACGGGACGGAGGGAGTACTAAAATTCAAAATCACTGTTTTCAAGAATTTATTTCAAATGTACCATAACTGGGTGAATTGTCACTCTTATTGTCAGGGTGAAAAATATTTTGACTTTTTAATGTCAAAACCCCGCACTCTTTTTGTTTGTTCCAAACTTTTAGAATTGCACTACTGGTCTTCATACTATTAAATACTCCGTATATTTTTCTCTCAATCTAATAGTATTCAAAAGTTAGTAGATTTTAAAAGATTTTTATAAAACATGGATTTTGGGACTTTGAATACAAATTAAAATCTAATTCCAAATCTCACAACAAATGCAAAGATTTTGCTGACTCCACGCACCGCTCTTCCAATACGCAGGCCCCGTCTCCTTCATCTTCTCCATCTATCAAAATCAACCTTGGCAAAAAAAACCTAGTTTTCTATGTCGTTGCCGGCCAGATTCAAAACAATTAAAGTTGCCCAGCAGCTTCTGGTATTTAAAAATTAAGACCCTAGAGGTTGAAATCTCTCCTAATAATTTATATGCACAATTGTGCATTTGGGCAATGCCAGTCATTTCTTTATTTAAGAAACAGAAATATGTTTTAAAAGGCAATATATACGTAATTGCAAGACGCCCTGTAAATCTCCTCTGTAAAAAAAGTAATTTCGGTCAATTAATATCTGATGAGTTCTTCCAGACGAGACGCGAAGCTGTGACTGTTTCGGACTGTGTTTTGGGGCAATGATTGGGTTTTATTCATGAATCATAATCCAACAAAATCATATGAAATTGAAGTGATAAAATGCACTAAAATCTATCTAACTCTACATAGATTGAAAATAATCTATGAATCTTACACAATCCATGATTTTTAAACAATCCATTAAAATCTTTTGAAAACTAAATTGAATACACCCCTCTAAATTATTTTTCAACGTAATATAGTTTCTAGATTCAAGTAAATACATTTCTAACACGATTTTTAATTAATGGATAACAACGACAAAGTAGAATAAATTATATTTGGGAAATTGAATGTGTTCTCGATTGTTTTTATTCCAAACAGGGTACACAACATTTTTGGTATGGTTGTAAGCGTTTCCATTGACATCTAGAAGTAATATATTTAATCATGTCTTTGCCTTTACTCGTGAAGGGGTAACATAAAGCTGAGCATGAATAAATACCGAATTGGTGAAAAATAATACAGTAAAAGACAATGTTTGACTTTGAATTTTGTTAATAGTCATACCAAAACATAAAAGTATTGAGAATTTTTTTCTTTAGAATTTCAGAGGTACTCCCGAATCGGATGATACCAAATTTTTTCGGGGTATGTAAACCATTTTCCAGTTTCGATTTCTTGAAACCTCAATTGCACTGATAATGTTCTTTTATAGTTATTCAATGATTAATCTTCTACCATTACACAATCCAGATGTTTGGTCAATGTACTCCCTTTTTAAATAATATTTTGTGGTTTGGCATCCCTAAACATTTGATTTCATTAAAAAAAAACTCAACTGTTATACAATCATTTTTAACAACTACATCTAAATTTGCTTGGCATGAAGAATCAAAACTTAAGTACTCATTTTCACCTTCTCGAATAAGGGATATGACAAATTCATTTACTATTCAACAGATTCGAGCATGGGTGTTACTAGTGCATTGTCCTAAAAAAATTCTCATGTTCTCTAATAGATTTAGATAAGTAAAGTTCATTATACTCTTGAGGGGATAACTTGTTTCAAGAATCAATAATTCAGTCGGGATTTCAACGTTAGTAGTTCCACCGATCACTTGTCCAAGTTTTCCATCTTCGACTTTGATTATCCAATCAGAAAAACTTATGTGTCCCTATGTGTGCAAGAGGGTGTAGATAAATGCAATCTCATGTTCTTAGTCAACATATAAACTTTGCAGTACAATTCAACTATATTTGTGAAGAATTGATGGTAGCACCTATAATTTCATTTATCAAAACTATGAGTAAAACTCAAAGAATTTAGCGACATAGGGATTAAAAATCTCGACTATGTTGTCATTCTCCTAAGAGAAAGCAATGCTACAATGCATTTGGATGCAACATTCAAAATAACCTTACCATTTGACCTTAGAAAAGCAGACAATGATTTCTAGAGAAATATTTTTCCACTTCCACTCTAACCATGCACAAAAAAACTTCCTCTTTCAGTTGTCACGACTTCCATTATTTTATTAGATGTATTTCACTGATCTTTATTAATTGTACATAAATATCCTCTAAGATCAAATGAATATTTTTCTTTGTCATAGTTCAACTCATTTACCAAGAAATTATACCTAATCTTTTATATATATTTAGTATACCATAAATATTTCGATTAGGAACACGAAATAATAATTAATTTCTTACAAATAAATACCCTCGTACCAAGTCTTTATCATTTTAAAAAGTTATTAATGGAAAATAGTAATTTGTGACATGAATTTATAAATTTTTAAAAAGTTAGTAATGGAAAATAATAATTTGAATATGGACAATACTAATTTTAAAATAGAACATACTTGTTATTTGACTTAAAATTCTTTTAATATATACGAAATAAAATTAATGCTTTATTAAATAAACATGCCTATAAAAATTTCTTTCCTTTTATATATTTATTTCTCTTTTTTAAAAAATGGGAAAATCTCTCCAATTAGTACTAATTCAAAGTAATAAAAAAAATATTCACATGTAATTTCCATTAGTCGTACCAATCTATCCGTTCTTAGAATAAATTTATTTGTTTTGATTATTGTTTTTGAATATGACTTCTTTTTTGGAATTTCAAAATATATTATTTAACTTAAATATTTTCCAACAATGAATTAAGATAAAAAAGTTTTTAAACACGATTATGCTGAGGAATTTGTGTGTAACCAATACAAAACTTAATTTCCATAGAATATATATATATATTTTTTAACTATATATTTAAATATTACTTAATGACATGGCGTGCTGATATGTCAAAAAGTTGCCTAGTAAGTGTGCCACATGTCACAATTGCCATGTTATCAAAGTCATCAAACGTGGCGGATGATTTGTAAAAAAATTGCCAAGTAGACCTGCCACGTGTCGCAATTTCAGAAGCCCAACTCTCAAATTTTATATATAAAACCTCTAAGTCTAAACGATTAAAAATGGTGTATCATTAGCTCCCATGTTTGATTTTTAAAGATTTTACATTTGCATGTTTGACTTGAAACAAAAGTTAAAGAAAGAAAAAAAGTGTAACCGAAAGTTGCTAGAGAATATCTCACATCGGAAAAGTGAGAAAAAAAATGGGTACGTAAGTATTTATGTTGAACTAAATATTCAATTGGATTTAATTTTTTAATATGATTCAGCTCAAGTATCTTATAGTCAGGTCTAGTGATCCCTACCCAATCCTAAAATTCACTTCCGGTGAGAAAATTATCCCATATCAAAAAGTGAGAAAAAAAATAATAGGTATATAAGTTTTTGAGTTAAACTAAGTAATTGATGAGATTTAAACATTTAAATTAATCCATCTCAAATGTCTTATAGGGCGTGTTTGGATATTGGCGGATCGGCTAGCTTTTAGCAGTTTGACCAAGAACAGCTGATTGTAGGTCTTTAATTAATTGTCTGGCAAATAGCTGTTTTGCCTAGCGGATGGGATCGAACCGCCAATAATCCAAATGCTGGGATGAGTAGCATTTTGATTTAGCAGTTCACTTTTTCCTTTTTTTTTCATGCCCTTAATGAAATTTTGTTTATTATTTAGTTGATGTATGGAGTATTAAGAAAGGGTTTACATAGGGAGTAAGATTAGTTTTGTATGCTATTTTTCTTTATTTTTGAAAACTTTGTAAAACTAGCAAATTTCTTTTTTCCTTTTTTTTCTTATTATGTACTCTCGATAATTATTTTTTTATTTGTTTTATTTGTTTATTTTTATTTATTTTTTAAATTTGGCCAAACTAGCAGGTTTTTTCTTTTCTCTAACTATGTGCTCTCGGTGATTTTTTTTGGTATATTGCTACGCAATATATTTGCTCAGTATTTATTTTCATATATAGAGTTTGTTTTTATTAAAATCCAAAAAATTAACTAATTATAATAAAATATTATTTCGTAATTAACAGATTATGAGCTATGTCCAAAAATGTAATTTACATCATAAACAGCTATTTGTGAACAGCTATGTTTGCCAAACGTTTTTTCGCTAACAGCTAATACAATCTTCCAGTCAAAACAGCCAATTCAATCAGTCATTCAACCCATCCAACACAAACAGCCAACTGCCAACTGCCAAAGACTGTTTTCCAAACAAGGTCATAACCCCGTCTAGTGACTCTCATCCCATTTAAAATTTTATCAAAGCTGGTGCAGAAAAAAGAAAATTTATACACGCCACAAAAAGTTTTATAAAAAGAAAAATAAGACCTTTTTTGGAACAAACTAAAAAAGTAAAGTCCGTTTTTTAAAGATTACTAATAACTATATTAGAACTACTATTTTTATCGATTCAGGGCCTGTTTGGGAATAGCGTTAGAGATTAGCGTTAGCGTTTTGAATAAAATTTTAACGGTTCAGATTAATTTGAAAACGCTAACGCTAAACGCTGCCCGTAGATAGCCTTTTGAAAACGCCAACGCTAATCTCTAACGTTATTCCCAAACAGGCCCTCAATAACTGTTTTTCAATGTAATACTTTTTGGATTAAAAAAATATCTTTTCAAAACGATTTTTTAATACTATAGATATCAATGTCAAATTAGAATAAATAATATTTGAAGAGTTGTAAATGTGTACGCGATAGAGTCATGTTTAAATCCAAATTTCTTGAAATACTTCAGGGTATACAATATTTTTGGTATGGTTGTAAGGATTTTAATAAATTATTTAGCATTTCAACAACTTCGAGAGTGAGTGCTAATAGTGCCATAGCCTTAAAAAAGAATAATATTTCATATTCTTCAATAGGTTCGAATAAATGAAGTCCACTGTACACTTGAGGAGAGACTTGTATAGAAAATCAAGAACTCGGGTGGAATTTAAAGTTAACAGTTTCATCAATCATCTGATCAAGCTTTCCATCTCTGATTTTGATTATCCAATCATAAAAAGTTTGCGTGTCCATATATGCGCAAAAGGGCATATATGAATGCAATCTCATATTCTTGGTCACTGTACAATTTTTACAACACAACCATAATTTTGATTAATTCATGGTAGTATCTACAATTTCCTCTTTCAAAGCTCTAGGTAAATCTGGAAGATTCTGCAAAAATCACCTGTGAGTAATACTGTTTTTCCTCCAAATGGTTTATTTCTAAAGTTATTGTTATTAGAGAACCTCATTAATATCTCATTGTGCAATCCAATGCCTCAAAAGTAATTTTTTCATCATACATGTTACATCTCATATAACTAGACTTGTTTGTTGGATTATTCTGTTTTCAGTCTCTCTTGTTTGATGGCACATGTTGAATATTCGGTTAGCGCCAAAGGATTGAAAATCATGAGTGTATTGTCCTTCTATCAGGCAAAAGCAATGTTGTAATACCACGGTTGTGACATTCAAAACAACCTTGCAATTTTGATCTCAAAGAAGAAAATATTGATTTCTAGATGAATATTTTTCTAGTTCTATTGTAATCATACACGAAAAAGAATCTCCTCTTTCCGCAATCATGACTTCCATTATTTCTTCTTTAACTTTATCTGATCTTCATTCATCGTAGATAAACATATATAAGATCATTTGACAATTTTTTTAACTTTTATCATAAAATAATTATTGTAATTTAACTTTTTTTGGCTCTAAAACCTTTTAATATCACAAATTTTTAGAAATTTTTTAACCTAAGTATACGTTTAGTCCAACATAGCATTACAATTGTTTTTTCAATTATTCACTAGAAACTTTAATTTGTATGCAATACATTTTTGTACGATAATCCAATAATATTTATTTCCATGAAATGACATAATAAATTTTTTCATACGTCTTTTCTATTTTTTGAAAATTTACTTGAAAAATCGGAATTACAAAGTCTTTTCGAGAACGACAATCTAAATAGTCTCTTCGATATTCTACTACAAATTTTTCCTATCAGAATGATATAATAAAAAAGTGTTTAAATGGAACACCAATTACTATTTTGAAACGACCTTATAATTTTACTTAACAAGTTATCTTAATTTTTTCCTATCATTTTTATTTTGGATCACTATTTTGGTATTATAGTTAAGATATCATTCTAGATAGAAATAAAATATGTAGAAAGTACCAAAATAGGAATTCTTTGTTTTAATTCCAAAACATATATATGCATTTAGCCATTTATATGGTCATGATTGACATTGTATATGCATTTCAAATCTTATTTCAGGAATAAAAACATGTAATTTTTATTTTGATATATTTTAGATATTTTACTTCTACTTAAATTTTTCCTATTATAATTTTATTTAAATTAATGAAATTATATCATATACCTGCAAGGCTGCAATATCTATCCTCTATAAAATAAATATTGTAATTTATTTTTTTTTGTCTCTAAAAACTTTGTAGAGTACATTCCTTTAGAATTTTTGTGAACATAGATACACGATTGGTTTAAAATATCATTACATTAATTTTTTCAATTAATCACTGCCAAAGGTTTTGGCGGATACAAATTTTTTGTTTACAAATTACATGGTACAACAAGATGTACTCTACATCATGACAAACTTGTAATAAAAAAATGTTTTAGAATGAATTCTATATTATTTTAGAATGAACATATTCTACATTGATTTAGGAAAAAAAGACTAAAATATGAGTAAAATATTAAAAATATGCCAAAATAGAATTTTCATATTTTTATTCCCGAAACAGGAGTTAAAATGTATTTACGTTACCAAACGTAGTCATATACATTAACAAAAAGTATAGTAATGTGCACATGTACAGTGTTACATTACCTCTATATTACCACAGTGCGAACTTCTATTTCAGAAATAACAATATGAAAATTCTATTTTGATACCTTTTTTATGAATATACATTGATTACTTAGGGTGGGGTTCCAATGACATTGGAATCCAATGTCATGGGATGACTCGGGGGCAATCTGGTGCCCTGTTCGTAAAATTGGCGGTTCCTACCACCCCTAACCTCCCCGGTAAACCCCCACCCCGCCCCGACCCGAACACACGCCCTACCCCCGTCAATTGCATCCCACAAGTTGATTTTGACTTTGGAGTCAAATTTTGATTCTAAAGTCAAAATCAACTTGTGGGGTGCAATTGACGGGGGTAGGGTGTGTTCAGGTCGGGGCAAGGTAGGAGGTTTACTAGAGGAGTTAAGTGGTAGGAACTGTCAATTTTATGAACGGGGCACTGGATCGTCCCGGTTATGCCATGACATTGGGTCATGGGAAGTTGGGAACCTTGGTGAATAAACATTTGCTTAATGAGTACAATGTCATGCCCTAAGCTCAGACAAGGAAAAAAGGAGCTTGATTGCACAGAGATGGGTACCGAGAAGAAGAAACACAGAAGAAGCTCCAAACCTTCTTCTCCAGCAGAAGGTCCTTTCCTCTCACATCTCTTCCCAGCCAGTCTTCCTGAAACCTAGTTTTTCTTAATACTCCGTAATTCGTAATGTTCGTGCAATATTTGTGGGATGTGAACAGATGAAGTGAAAAAGAAACGCCGTAGAAGAGAGGAAGACGGAAAAGATGGATCCAGAAAGAAGAAATCTAATAAATCTTCCAAACGCCATTCCGGTACAAGTGTGGTGTTCACATATGTCCATTTGGATACGAAATAGGTCTTAATTGGTTTTGATTGCGCCTACCATCTATTGTTTCACAGTTTAAAAATTTATCAATCACATTCTTTCAAACGGTTGGGAATTGTAATTAGACTTTGTTGCACTTCATCACAGCTCCTAAAACGCCATCAAATTATATTAATGCTTGGGATCCAGTCTGGTATTAGATTCAATCTTAAAGATAGACTTATAGTGTTCTAAAGTTAATCTGCACCATTAAAAAGACTAACACTAAACGCTAGCTACAAAATTTGATCCCAAACAAAGCCTTGGTCTGATAGATTTTGTATTATTGTTTCCCAATGCAAGAAAGAGAAATCATGTTTCTTAGCCAGTCATCCATGTTCGTGTGTTACAAATAGAACAAAACGAACCTAGTATATCCCACTCAAGAGTAAGGTCTGGGGCATGATGTACTGAGACCTTAACTCTTGGATTAGAGATTCCATTTCTAAGAACAAATGTTTGTATAATGTACTAACTAATGCTCTTTTGAGATATGCCAAAGCGAGCTAAAATCTTGAGATGGGGAATATAATGAGTGGTATAAATACAGTCGTAGGAAACCAACGGAAAGATTCCTATGCTAAGAAAATATAAACATTAGTGAAGCAGAGTAGTGATGATTTGCCTGGATCATAGTGCTCTTTGGTAGCCAAGGATGACTAACCCATAGCTTAAACTTTATTCATTCGTGAATGCTGCATATGTGATGGTATCCAATCTTGCTTGACTCCAATCCTAGGCAATCTCCTTAGCTTTGTCCTTCTCTTGTGTAAATTTTTATCTCACACTATATTTTATGTCCCTTTACTAAATCTCGATATATTTCTGCTGCAAAATCTATCAACTAGAATTTCTTTAAGAGCAAACTTTCCTTCTTGAAAGTTGACAAATCTTCCCTGTACTACATCGATAGTGTTATTGCCTAGTGTAATTAGATGCCCACATTCTTCAGGAAAATTTTCAAATTTGTACTTTGGTTTATGTATGTTGAAATTAAATAATACCTCGTATATGTATGAATTAATGTTGTGTGGGTTGAAAGAAGTCTTAGCCTCTGATATCATTTCAGAGAAGTCAGGAGAGGGGCATAAAAATAAAAGCCATAAGCACAAAGATTCCAAGGTGAGTTCTCTTTTTGTTCTTGTCATTACAAATTTACAATAGCTCCACATTCTTAACCCATCTTGCATTTCAAATGAAATAAATAATCCCAATATCCCTTGTCTCTCCTTATTATGTAAATCTTCTCCCCTTAGATATTAAATATGATTATACAAGTGCTACACCCATCCTTGTTTTCAAACCGGAAAATTGATTAGTGCCTAGTATGCCCGTGGATTCCTTCCCTATCAAAAAAGGATTGATATTTATCACTTTTGTTGTGCTAATACTATTAATTTCCATTATGAGAGAAATGCAACTCTCCATGTATAGTACTATTGCAGAAACAAATTGAATGATTTGGTTCATGTTCTGAAACGTAATTCGCCACAATGGTTCAACTGATTTGGTGTCCAATTCTTATGTACATCACCATCATCCAATCTATGATGCTCCGATCTTTTTTAACGGGTAATAGCACCCTGTTCTACATTCCAGGAAAGATGAATTCTGAATTGTGTTATAAATTTATGTTGAAACCTTGGTTGCATGATGCTTTTGTGCAGCCCCACATTTTCAATGTTTTGCTGAAGGATTCCCTTGACTTCTTTGAAAACGTTCCCCGGGTCCTACATAACTAATGTACTATCATATCCCAGTAATTTGTGCTTGATTTTGAGTAACTTTCACAACAGTAGGACATAGTCTGGATTCTATTGTTTCTTTGTTATTATTTTCTTTGGATTTGTGAATCATAATTCTGAACCCTATTTTGCTAGGGATGTCCCCAATGTATCAATCTTAGCTTGGTTATATACCTAGAGTCCTAGACATTAATGCCTTCCCTGAACTTTGCAGCCTGAGTCATATATAACTCTTATTTTTGTTTTTTTCTTTTGCTTCTCTTCATGAAAACTCACAGAAGATAAAGTTTGAAGAACTGTCAAAGGATGACTATTTCTCAAAGAACAACGAATTTGCGAGCTGGCTGAAGGAAAAGAAAAATATGTTTTTCTCGGATCTATCATCCGAGGTTGCTCATGGCTTGTTCTCAGACTTTGTCAAGGCATGGAACAAGGGAAAGCTAGCTAGTGAATACTACGAGGGCATATCAACCGGGCCAAGATCATCTCATAACTGGAATATCAAGGCCTAAGCCAAATCGGCAACTCCTTGAGGTGGTGCCGAATTCCAACTATCGGCTTCCACCACTTGTAAATGCTGCTGAATGAGAACTACCATGACTTCTTATGCAGCAGTATAGCTGGAATAGGGCTTTTGATTAAAAAAACTGAGTCTAACTGCCTACTGGATAATTTTAGTTTCACTTGTTTATTATCGAGTTGTGCCAGGGGGCTTTTCCCTTTATCCAGACTCTAGTGTCATGCCTCCATAATTTGAGTCTTCTTTTGCCAGGGATTTGTGTGAAAAGAATTTTTTTAGGGTGAGGGAAAATAATGATTTGGTGGAATTTAAATGAATTCCATATGTTCATTCTTACTCAGTCTTAATTTAAATCGTCTGTTCTGGTTTACGATGTTTGATTAAAGTTATTTTTAATACAATTTGTTTGAGAATTTGAGTGAAATAAGAAAATAAAATTTTATTTTAAAAAAGTACATCAAAAGCTCTATGAAACAAATAGTGACATGACAATATTATTTTATCAAATGATTGAAAAAGTGAACAAAGTTTGAACTTGTAAATTACAAACATTCTGCGTAATTTGGGGCGGAAGGAGTATGTTACTTAATTAATGTGTGATGTGACATATATAACCCTTGTGAGCATCTGCATACGCTTGGTGTAGACTTTTTGTTCGAGGCCTAAGCTTTGTTGATATTTAGGGTTGTTTAGGTTTAGGTTAGGCCCGAAAGAACTAATTAAATCGTATCATTGGGTCCAGATCTATCCAAAAAATTTAGGGATTCGCGTGTTGGTTTGGTCTGGTCCAATCCAAAAGAAATCTAGATCTGGCCAGATTGGATCGAATGCACTTAATAACCTATTGAATCTTAAACATCTAAATACTAAAATTTTACTTTTTATGTTCGGTATTACATGATAATGCATTATTTTAATAGATATCTTAATTTATTTAATTAACAAGGTTTTTTGTTTTAAGTAATTTTTTCAACTATTCAAAAAACATTGTTTCATGTAATTTTTATGATCATACATAGAAGAAGTCTAAGATATAATTATTAATTAATAGATTAAAATAGTTACAAAATATATTTTTATTCAGTCAAACCGGTCTGGACTAGTTTGGTCCAAACCAAATAAATTTAGGTGCGGTCTTCAGTCCATGATTTTGTTCAATTCGGTCATCAGTTTGATTCAGTCCGGTATTGGATTGATGAACATCCCTAGTGATAGTAACATTATTTTAAGACAAAGATACATAGCGTGTAGAATTAATTTATGACAAAAGTTTTTTGTATTCATATTGTGTAGAATTTGTTTATTCCCAATTTATTATTACCATTTGAAAAAACGTGCAAAGTTTTCTCACTTTTAAAATTATTTTACTTACAAATTGGTAAAAAAGTTAAAAATACACATTTTATCGTTCATACCTGTAACAAAAGTTTTACAAAACAAGAGGTGATAAAAATATATATTTTATTTTATCAAATGACCAATAAAGGTATGCATACAAATACACGTTATTGAGGGGCCATACTAGTAAGTGAGAACATTTATTTGGGAAGGAGATATTATTGTTCAAAGAGAATGAATTATTTGAATGGGTGTTGCTATATCCACCACCATTTTGGCTATAGAACTCCATTAATGTTAAATTGATAATTTTAATCTAAAAAATGCAAGAGAGTGAATTTTGTTGTAAGGTTACTTTTAAAGGCGAAATTATCCATTTAATATAAAAGGAGTGGATATATCCAAATTGAGAGTAGATATAACAATAGCTTATTTCAATATACACACCTCAAAAATCTAACAAGGAAACTAATTTAAACGTGAGTAATAGAACGTTATCTTAATACAACATAAATATTTTCTTAATATTCTTCCTCGAATGGAAGCGTGATGATTTTGAATGTCTAAATTTATGCAATAGAAACTCAAAATATTTTTGTTCAAATATCCGTCAGTTTTACGGTTTTTCACATGTTTAATTAGAAAATAATCTTGTTTCATTATTACTTGACTTTCCCTTTTCAGGAGTATTCTATTCATGCCTTTACCATAACGGCGTGAAAGATCGGCGTAGAAATTATGAGCTATTCTAAATAAATAAATGTTCTTCCACTCATTTTTTTCCTTCTCGATTATTATTATGACTTCTCGATAATTTACGAGTGCTACCATGTTTTCAGGGGCACTATGCAGAGTACCCAGAATAGAGGATCTTATAAGCACTAGATACTTTAATACAGAGTAACAACGATAGAGAAAGATAATCTATGAGTAGTACTCCCTCCGCCCCTAAAACATTGTCACAATCTGAATATTTTTGTCAAACGGTAACATCCTTTGATTTCTAATTATGAAAAAAATATATTTAGTTATAATGTAAATTTTGTAAATTTGGGTTTATTTTAAAATATAGTTTTAAAATATAAAATTTTTATAATATTTAATTATTTAATTCATAATCAAAACGTGTGACCGGCTAAGGAGAATTCAGTATTCAACGTCCATAAATGTACTCTAGTGCGGATAATCAACATCATTTTTGTTCCTTTTAAATCAGTCTGATTCCCCTTTTCTCTCTCTCTCTACCAGATCCCTCTCCCTCTTCTACTGCGCTAAATCGAAACCCTTCCTCCCAATTTTCATTCAAATCGGAGAAATTTAGGCGGGAGAGATGTCCGGGAAGGGAGCTAAGGGCTTGATCATGGGGAAGACCTCCGCCGCTGCGGCCAACAAAGACAAGGACAAGGACAAGAAGAAGCCCACGTCTCGCTCCTCTCGCGCTGGTCTCCAGGTGCTTTTCTCCGTCTATTCCCCCCATCTCAATCTCTCTTTAAATCTGTCTCTTTGCGTCTGTGTGCTTTTTAAATCTGCATGTTTGATTGCCTTGAAGCTGAAGTAGTTATTCTTGAATTCATTGGCCCAACGGCATATGTGTTTACCTGGTGATTCTTTTGTTCCATTGACTTTTTTTGGTTTGTGTTAGGATAGTTTAATTGGTGTTTTATACCTTTTCTGGCCGTGTTTGTTAACTGATTTACTGCTTCTGAAGCTCGCTGGGTTTTGTTTTTTTGTAGATCTGTGAAATTGTTGCAGGGTTTTCACTTTTTACTGTATATATTTCTGTTTACTGGAGGTTTTAAGAGAAGTTTAGAGAATCTACATTCGATTGATAGCGTAAGCAAATTCATCTATATCGATCTATAAGTCTTGATGAAAATCTGCACGTGCTGGATGCAAATGGATTTCAACTATTCGAAACATGAACGCAATGGTTATTCATCTTACTTTTAGATCAAGCGTAGGGTTTAGGAATTAGAAAGATTCCTTTTGAGAAGGATTGTTGTAGGGGGTTTTCTTAGTGTTTGGGTGTAGAATTCTTTTCTTTAGTTGCTGTCTTCCCATTTCCCCTGCCTCTTCTTCCTTGCTCTAGTGTGTACGGAGTATTTTACTAGGGTTGTAGGACGTTATCTGTGTTTTTGTGGAAAAGCAATAGGTACTTTGCCTAGGACAAGATTTACTAACTCCGAGGTAGAAACTAGACTAGTATACTCTTTTTATTTGTTAGTAATGTCCTATCACTTTCAATTTGGCTGTTCATTTTTTTGGGTACGCATTCATTGTTCATTTAGTATGGAGTTGAGTTTGATGGACACAGTGCATTGCTTGAAGCCAAAGTCATGTAATATTCTAAATGCTTTTCATCTTTAAATCCTTGTTATGGGAACGGGAACATGGAACCTTTCTTTCATTTAAGGCAACATTTGCATCATATTCTTTTAGATTACCTTAAATTATAAGATGAATTCCTAGAAGGTAATGTGAAATATAAATGTAAATTGACCATGTAAGTTTGGTATACATTGATGTAACCATCTAATTTTGATGGTAAAATTGGAATTAAAAAAAAGTAATATTTTACTTGATATGGAGTAAGACATAAGAAAACCAGAGTAGCTAAACTCAGCATTGTTTCGTAGTATTTCCTAGTGACAATTATGTGATATTTCCTTGCTTCATATTTCCTAGTGACAGTTTTGTGTTATTTCCTTGCTAATCTGATAGCTTTAACAAAACAAGGTTGTACAATGTTATTGGCTCACATTACCTGACCTGGGTAATGTGAGATAATACGAACCAAACACCCCTCTAAAATATGTCTTTCGTAGCCAAACACTCATTTGAAACTCAGTATGGAAGTGGGAACTGGGAACCTTTTCTTAAATCTAAATGTGTTGAAATAGAACGTTTTATGGCTTCCACCTTTCTGTATCTTGGGAATTCGTATGATAACAGACCACTTATTTGGTAAAGCTGGTAAAAAAATTCTTTTCTAGTTTTGCTTTGTTGCCTGGGGAAAGTTCCATTATTCAATTGATCGATGTTGTGGATTAACATCTGCAGCAGCAACAATAGATTCCCCCACCCATCTTTTAAAAAACTCTTTATGGGATCTTCTTTCCTTGTGACAAGCCCAGCAAGTGAAATGATCTTGGGTGCATCACATGAGACACCTTTATTTGGTTATAAATCACATGTAAAATGCAGTTTCCAGTTGGACGGATTCATCGGTTGCTGAAAGAGAGAACGACAGCGAATGGAAGAGTGGGGGCCACAGCAGCTGTCTACTCCGCAGCTATCCTGGAGTATTTGACTGCCGAAGTGTTGGAGCTGGCTGGGAATGCGAGCAAGGATCTTAAGGTGAAGCGTATCACTCCAAGGCATTTGCAGCTTGCGATCCGAGGAGATGAAGAACTTGATACCCTGATAAAAGGAACCATAGCTGGAGGCGGTGTCATCCCTCACATCCACAAGTCACTCATCAACAAATCATCCAAGGAATGAATGATGTGAGACAATAAGCTCTCATTTCATGCTACACCAATCTGAGCTACCTGCTGTTTGTTTCCTACTTCCATCTAGGTTCGTCTTGGTCGTTAGCTATTCTGAACGGGTTCGTTGTTTAATGATTCTATAACCTTATGTTGAGCTGTTGACCATATTACATCAGTTGCTCTAAGATCTCCGTGGTATTCTGGACATGGTTTATTTGTTGAGGAAAACATCGTTTTTACTTAATTGATTCATTAGTTTTAATGAACTTCCAACCAGAGATTCAAATGCTCTACTCGTTTTGTAGTAACTAAAATGAGGGAAATGGTCAGGGTGGGCATGTAGAGTAGTTGGAATTGTTCCATGATGGCTCTTTAACTGTTAGTCCCACTTTGTTGCTACCCAGCATTAACAAATTGCTCAAAGTCTGTTTTTTGGCAGTTAAGAACAGATGCCGAGTTAGAATTTGAAGAATAGATCAACCAGAAACGGGTCCAGTTTGGTTTTGATGGGTCTGATTTGATTTTTTTGAAGTGCTCCGGTTTGATTTTATTAAAGTCTGATCTGGTTTGATTTGATTTTAATATTGGTTTGAGCTGGTCTTATTTGATTTTATTAAGTTTTGAGCTAGTCTCATTTGATTTGATTTAATGTGACTCCGTATGATTCTAGTTAAATTTAAAATTGTTTCTGATATTGTATAATTTGATTTGATTTCAATAATAATAAGTACTCTGTAATAGTTAATAAAAAACAATGCTTTAAGTGTTTGTGTCTATAAAAAATTTGCAACTAATATTCTAATATATGCAAAATAATAATACTCCGTAAGTTAGAACAGCATTAAAATCAAAGTGTTCCAAAATGAGGTTTAAAATTGAAATTGTCTCAACAAAGGAAAGTGTTCCAAAATGAGGTTTAAAATTGAAATTGTTTCAGCAAAGAAAAATGTTCATTTACTACCGTAAGTTCAAATAATTTAAATGAAAGGATTATAAAATAGCAAAATACAATTTACAGAGTACATCATTACTTCAAGGGTTCTAGTCTAGATTCTGTATGGGGCAAGGGCGTGTTGACACTAATTTCTAGTGTCAACAGATAATACTCGCTCATTTAAAGTTTCTTTGGTGCTCCGTCCACAAAATTGATGGTTCTACCCCCATAACTTTCTCTCTAAACACCCCACCATACTCCACTCAAGTTTGACCCCTGCACCCTAGACCCCCCCTTTTACTCCCCTCAAAATGTGTGCCTATTATGTATACATAATGGCCAGACATTTGGAGAGGGTAAAAGGGGATCTAGGGTGGAAGTGCAAGGGTCGAACTTAGGTGGGGGTGGGGTTTAGGAAGGGTTTAGGGCAAATATGAATCATTAATTTTTATTTGAACCTTACCCTTCTATTTCATCCATTATTTATAGCAAAGTTATAAACCATTATTTGGTGGAGACGACCATTATTTATAGCAAATATGAATCATTAATTAAGATAGAGCTTCCCCATGTACTAAGTGTAGACTCTACCCTTTACCACTAAAATGTTATTAAAACATAATTTACTTCTTCTAGTGAAAATTTATTTTTAAAAAACTAGTTGGTAGTGAGGTTTGAACTCGTAACCTCTTACTCATCAAGACTCTTATACTATGTTAAGGAACCAACTCAACCAAAAAAGCTCAAACTTTTGGTTGAACGACTAGGATATGTTTTACTCTAACAAATATGTTGACATTATTGGTATTCTAACTCCTATTTTAGAAATAAATCACGGAGCTCTTATTTTGGTACTTACTCTATGTTCTACTCATAGTTTAATCTTTTTTCGTAACCTCACTCAGAAAACTCGGGTCAACATGCGTGATCGGCTCCAATACCGAGCATAACATTTTTTTAAAATAAAATGTCAAGTATTGTGTAACTAGTTCTGTTCTGTTTAAGACTCGTATTGTTAAAATAAATATATAATAATTTTATATTTATAATTTCACATAATCTAAGCACAATTGAAAGAATCATCTCCATCCATTCATAGACATATCCAACTATTCATGACCATTAGGGGTGTTTAATTGGATTGATCTGATCCAAAGTTTTAGATATTCAACAATTTTGGATCAAGAAAATTCATTGCATATCCGATTTAAAAAATCTTTGAATATTTGAGGTATGAATATTCGAAATTTCAGATCAGATAAATGCAATATCCGAAATATTTTGCTAAATTTTGTATCTAATACTTGCAAAACCACACATCTCAACTCAAAAATAAAAATAAAAGCACACTTATGCAGAATAAAGTTGCAATAGCTAAAAAGCATGCACTTTAGATATTTATTTAAAAAACATATGCTTTTCGGATATTCATGGATGGATCGGATTTTTCGAGTAAGGTATTCCTGAATATAGGGGTGAGTGGTGATGGATTCTAAGGATGGGAGTAGTACAAACTATAGAAAGATGAAAGTTTGTAATATGAATTGAATAACTCGGAATCTATACTCCCACCCTTTGGGTGGGGGTCTTATACACTCGATTTTGGACCGGTACCCCCATGTTCTCAGTCAAAGAGGCCCATGGGCTCTCTTAATCACATTTGTCCAATTCCTATGATACATGACTTTCTGCCAGCCCTCTTTGACCGTGCCCAAGGACGGGTCACCCTTTGATGACGTTCCCCCGCTCTGGTCACTAGCACCTACGATTCCCTAGTGGTTGACTCCCTTATCAGACATGAGATGCCGAGGGGCCCCGGTAGGATGAGTTTGACACCATCCGATTGATCGGGTGGAGTTGGGTGCCCAAGGCACATGCACAACACTACAAAGGTTAGGTCGAGCGGGATTTAAATGGGCCAAGCGTGGTGATTCCATGTGATGGATGAGCTGATCCTTATAGGCATGGGGGTGATCCTTATAGGCATGGGGGACAAGCCTATGTCTCCATCAAGAGTCCCCCACTCCCTGAGGCAAGACTCTTGAGGCGAAAGAAAGTGTCCTTTTAATATGGGCGAGGCGAAGTCACATCTTGTAACCCGCCCCAGCCTTTTTGGCAAAAGACGAGCTAGATTGCAAATTTTCACGCGTATTTCTAAGGGATCTCAACAGTCGCCCTTGAGCAACTGAAAGGTCAGTTTAATGTTAGACATATCGGCCAGTTTCATCATTGTGTTTTTTATTTCCTTTTCTTTTCCTCTCCAATTTATTTCACAGCCATCGTCTATCCTTCTTCTTGTATATTTTGCTGCTTGACCCACCGCTACCGTATGTGACTGCCGTTTTTCCTGTGAATTTCTCAGAGATTCTCGCCTCTGCAAAGGTTATCTTTCTTTTCCACTCTCTTCATATATTTTGGTTCATTTACTCCTAAACTTCTGGTGTGGGACTTAGAGGAATCCCAACAAACTTCCACTCAACCAAGGACCACACAACTTCCAACTCCGCACCAGCGGTAATCAATTTTTTACTTTATCTGCTAACCTTCTTGCACCGCCGCTACACTCTTTGCGGGATACGCCACCTGACCTCCTGTCGGGAAGACTTTCGACGCAAGGGTTTTACCGCAGATCTTTCCTTCGCTGGGCTACACCTTTTGATCCGCCAAATTATCTTGTTCCGCCGTGGATGCCAACTTCGCGGGACACGCCGCCCGACCTTCTCTCGTCGGGAAGACTTTTGATGTAAGGCACCACCTGCGGATTCTCTTTCTTGGTCTTGGTCCTATTTTTGCACCGTCACACCAAGATTTTCTCACATTGCACAGTCCGCTGCTCGCGCTCGCAAGAACCTGGGCTCCGATACCACATGTTGGGACCATACGTGTATGCCCTTACCCTTACTCCGCAATAGTATGTTATTGTCTGCTCTGGGCCAAGCCCTCACGGATTTGTTTTTGGGCACTTCCCAAAAGGCCTCATACTAATGATGTTGGGTCAACCTATATATTTTGATTCATTAACTCCTAAACTTCTGGTGTGGGGCTTGAAGGAATCCCAACATGAAGAAGCATCAAAATTGCCAATTCTTTTAATGCAGAATTTGAAACCTAAGCAATATGGTGGTATGAGTTTTGTATACTTCATTAGTACAGATTAAGTATTAAACACAAACTTTGACATGTAATGTAGTTTTCACAAATTGTACCAGTAATGTAGTTTTTAAAGAAGTTTTCCAAAATTTGTAATTTATAAGTTATTTATGTTTTAAAATAATGAAAAACTTTATATTTTATTATATGGTCTATTTGTTTCCGTCAATAATGACATTAATATATATTCATAACGTAAATACGAGATGTACAACGTTGAGGTGCGATACTAGTATTAAAGATATCTCAACTAAAACTCTAAGGGGGTGTTTGTTTTTTTTTGGTGAGAAGAGCTTCTAACCACTTATGTCTGCACCGTGCAGACGCTGGAAGACACTAGGGACGCGCAGACTGTTTGTTTTTTAGAAGACAAACAACTTAAAAACGTCTTCCAAACATCTTCATCAAGCAGACATAAACTAACAGCTTCTCACGTCTTCTCATCAATTACGATCCATCTCAAAACATACCCATCTGCCTCCCTTCCCGATCTCTCTGTCTGGCCCTGTGCGTGACCCTCTACTGCTGGAGTCTCCACCATTGCCGGCGACTCATCTCTCCCTCTACCGGCTTTTCCTCATCATCCCCAGCCATCCGCCGTCCGTCTCCCTTGTCCCAGCTGTCCGCCGTCCGCCGTCCGTCTCCCTCCTCCCCAGCCGTTCGTCTCCCTCCTCCGGCTTCTCTCCATCCCTGTCGGTGACGCCTCCTCCTTCTCCTAATCCCCGCCGGCTTCTTCTCATCCCTGCTGTCCATCTTCTCCGATTCTCATCCCTGCTGTCCATCTTCTCCGATTCTCATCCCTGCAGCAACAAGTAAGTTTTTTCACTTTGTTTTGTTTTTGTTAATGTTTTTTTAACAATTTTTTTTACTTTTTGTTGTTGTTAACAATTTGTACAATAGTCTATGTTTTTTTTACATTTTTTACATTCTTGTTATTACGGAATAGAGTAGTTGAGTAATCAAAGTAAACAGAAAATGTAAAGGCACACAGATTTAACGTGGTTCACCAACGTTGTGTTGGCTACGTCCACAAGCAAGAACAGAGGTTCCAGAGTACAGAGTTCTTGTGCCCTAATCTGCGTAGCGGGCATTTATTAGAGGTTATGAGGAGTAAGATTCATCAATTTTATGAATAGAGCACCATATGGTGGTAGTGGCTTCTTTGGTCACTGAAAACCAGTGGCCATGGAACTCAGCCAATAAATTTTAAATAAATGAACTAATTTTACATTTTACTTTGTTATTTTTTAAACATTTCAAATTATTAATTTGTTGGAGTGACTTTAACAAACTTATACCTTGTTCTTCTTAACTTCAACACAATACAGATTCAAGGTATATTAACAAATCTCATCCCTCCCGGCAACAATTTATACAATGTTTTTCTTACATTTTTAATCTCTTTTTTTATTCGATAGTCAACAATTTATTTGAAAAATTGTTCTTTTTGTTATTTTTAAAAAAATGTTATTGTTCTTATTTCAGTATTGTAGAACTCTTATTTAAATTTAAATGTTAAAAAAATATTGATTGCTTTAAAAATCTATTTATTTTAAATTTCAATTTATTTAAGCAATCTGCAGAAGTTAAAAAACAAATAGTCTTCCTCCTCTTCTTCTCTTGCAGATGTGTGCAAATGTCATCTGCAGATCCTTTTTTGCAGAGAAAACAAAGGATGTACACAAAAAACAAACAAAGAGGCAAGTGTTTGTCAATGGGGCATAAACACTTGTGCCCCCCTTTGGGTACAATTTGGGCCTTTTTGGGGTAGAAATTAAGGTACTCCTCATTTTTATAATTTGAAAATTCGAACACTCTAATGTGTCACAAAAGACAAAAAGGAAAAGGAGAGACCCCCAGGCGCGCTGCACAACACCTGAACCCAGCCTCAGGTCTATTATGATGTGCGTTCCTCTATCCTCGCCATTCCGGAAATTTCCACTGCAGCAGCTTAACCTCCTCTTTTGTTTGTTTCCTTCCTCTTATGCAGAGTGCAGACATTGTTAGACCTCTACCTCATCCAATCTGCCTTTTTCAGGTATACCGTCAAATGTATTTGCTTCTCGCTGTGTACAGTGTATTAACCAGAAATCTCCATCTTACAAATTGCGTATGAAAATCATGGAGGACCGGGGACGAAAGCGACAGTTTTGTACTTTTTTTTTTGAGGTTTTTCCCGTTTCAGAAGCTTTCTAGTGCCCAGTTTGGTATCCATTTTCTTCCAAACGCTGTTTTTTTGTGTACGAGCATGCTGAGTCGTTTAATAATGGAAAAAAAGTTGGTCTACTGGAGGAACTTTTGGTCGATTTTTAAAACCTAATGCGTATGTAGTAGGTTTAAGATTCTCCGATCCTTGCATTTGAACACTGAAATAGGGTGTATCGATTTTTGATGTGGGTGTTTTGTCTGATTTAGTAACCATGTGCTGAAAATCTTGCTGCTTATAAACCTGCTCTTGATTTTTTTATTTTTCCTGAAGGTTTAAATCCAATCCATCCATTTATATCCTATGCATGTATTTCTGAAAGCTAGTTAATGATTTTAGTGAAGAGATTTTCATGATTTTAGCGAAGAATAATTGTGTAATGCCATTGGTGGAGTATTTTTCCATTTATGTGATAGTACTATTTGGAAATTCTATGCTATAGTCTTGGCTCATTAACTCCATTCTTCAGTTCCTTGTGAGGACTAAGGAGTGTCATGGCTATTGTTGGTGGGAGGGTTTCTGAAGGTTTTCCTGACTTTGGTGCGATCTTCATGTGTAACAAAAGAACAAAGGATGAGTGTTTTGGTCGGGGGATCTTTGGACTTCCGCTTTCATTTGCTAATTTTGTGAATCATGTCAAAGCTGGAATGCTTTTGTTTCTGTTTGAATATGAGGGGCGAAACCTTTATGGAGTTTTCGAGGCTACCTCAGATGGCAGAATGAATATCAAGCCTCGCGCTTATTGTTCATCTGGGAAGTCTTTTCCTGCACAGGTAACAAGTGAACACGCGCGTCAAAATTCAACTGCAAAACACTATTAAATAGTTAGATGATTGTCCGTTGTAACTTCAGGTTTGCTTTCGTGTTGTTTGGAGATGTCATCCCCTGCCTGCGCATACTTTTCGTGATGCTATTAGGGACAATTACTACTCAGCTAACAAGTTTAGTTTTGGTTTGTCTAAGAAACAGGTCAGTGTCTACTTCAACTTGAACAAAAGCTTGTAATGTTGTCAAAGAATTTACTTGTCTGCACATCCTTGTTTCACTGTCGGGTTTGATTCATACCAATCTTTTCTATGCCCTATTACGTACGATAATATGTTGTCACTCTTTGCTCCTTGCACTTCTGTTAAATCGTAAAGTGAACTGAATGGACCATCAAATTTACATAAAAGTAGCTTTGAAAATTTACTGCTTCTGAGTTGTCAGGTTGAAAGGCTTGTATGGTTGTTTCAATCTAGAAGAAGGATCAAAGTTGAAAAGTATCCAAAGGTCAAGGATCTGAAGAAGCTATCCACCAAATCTTCTAAAAAGATGAATGCTGTTGGTGCAGGTGCTCTAGAAAAAGAAACTAATTCTGAGATTGAATCTGTTTTACAATTTCAGTTAACCTCTCACGCCTTTGTCTAACACACAGTATTGTGGCTTTCAAACATGGATTAACAGCGCAAACTGATCAGAATACTTCATCAGGAAGTGGTAGCTTTGAGTTGCAGGGAGAAGTGGAATGCAAGAATACTTCAACTGATTCATATTTACTGGAAGATTACATACCATTATCTGATCCGGAACATAGTGACCCTGCAAACGCTGTATGTCTACAAAATGCTGATTCGAGTGAAGGAAAGGATCAGAATGACCATGAGCTTTGCCACAAAGTGAAGAGCATGTACTGTGACACCGTGCAGGAAAGGCCTAGTGTATTCTCTAGGTTGCAATACGGCGCCAGAGCTTTTTCTCAAGTCCAGGAAGAAAACATTCACACAAAATTGGAGTTGAAGTATTCATTGTCTGAACAAGAAGGCGGTCAAATGACATCTGAGCCCCATCCTCATCCTGTGCAAACAGTAATGAAGGCATTGGAGACGCTACATGAAAAGTGGACCAGTAAAAATGCAACTACAAGGCTGACGAAGAAGAAGAAAAAGAAGAAGACCAGCGTGTTTTCCCGCATTAATTTTCTTCCACAAGTCCCTGTGATGCCTAACGTGGAGGTGAACAAAGTCCCTTGCACGGACAATGCATCCAATGGATTCTATACGGTAGAAGCAAAAGAGACGACTAAAAAGAGAAGTCGCCAAGTGTGTATCCTAGACAACGGAGATGGTAACAACACAGTTGTGACAATCCAAGTGAATGATTCACCAAGGCCGGTAATAGTGAAGCCATCATCTCCGAGTCTGGACTGCAACCAAGTGTTTGGAATGCCTTTTCCGGAAAGTCAGCACAAAAAGATGAAATTATGTGTTCAGTAATTTCTCCATTGTTGCATCAGTTGCATGCTGTGTTTTTCTGCTAGGATTTGAGGTTGAAAGACCAGACTGTTTAGCTGCTAGAACTACAAGCCCTTGCCTAACAGTAAGTGCTAAAAAAATTCAAAAGGGTATCTAAATCAAATGCTAGAGAACCTCTTCAGTGCCAAAGCTCTTCTGCACCCTCCTCCCTACATGGGGTGAGTGATTATTACTCTTGAGGTGCATACTCCATCCCACATCGGAAAAGGATAACAATAAAACCTCACGGCTAGAATATTTTCTACTCCTTTAAAGAATTTAACCACTTACTTTTTAATGTTCTTATCATTTTATACTTTTTAAATTTTCAAGAAGACAAAATAATTAACTTTTTATGTGTGAATAATGTGATTAAGTATTATTTAATCACATGTAAATTATGAAACAAGTTTTAACCTGTACCGATATAATTTTGAACATTTCAGTTCAACATTTATTTTTTGTTGTGCCGATCCGGAAATATTAGTTCAGGATTGGTGGTTCATTATCTGTTCTGTTACAAATATGGATAAATACGTACTCCCTCCGCCCTATAACAACCTTCTCGGTTTGACTAAAACCCATTTTTAAGGAATGGATAAATATGATTTTGACTTCCAAAAATGCCCCTCCATCTAAACAAAAAAACCCAGTTACAGAATCCAAATGCACCGAAAGAAGATCTTTGAACAATTGGATCAAATCATATCAACCACCCCTAATTGCGTAGGTTGATCTTCCCAATTTGTAATTGATTTCTCTTCCTATACAAATTTTCTTATAATACCCCATGTCTACCTCCTCCAACCACGACATCAGGAGACATACTGTTGGTGATTTTAGTGCCATCAATTTATTTTGTGTAATTGGATTTACTTCGATCGGACAAGAATTTAAATAGACGTTGTCAAACGAGTTAGGAGGCGTGGAGTGCGCGCTCGTTCAACGATATTATAAATTCACTGCGGGGTCCGGGGGCGGCAGCCCCCAGGATAGCGGGGGTCTGGGGGAGGCAGCCCCCAGGTAGCGGGGTCCAAGGGGCGGCAGCCCCTGGCGGGGTCCAAGGGGCAGAGCCCCTAGCCGGGGTCCCGAGACAGCTTGGAAATTTTTATTTCGGACGTTGTTTCTTTAAGAAAATCCTTAAGATTTTCGTGATCGGAGTCCAAAACGGTAAAGGACTCGTACACAATGGATAAACGTCGAAATTGAGCCTTAAACCGCATAAGACCTTTCGTTCAAACTCGCACCTCTCTTCTTTCTCGCGCGAACGTACGCGTACATCTACGCGAACGTTCATGTCCGATCACAAGGATTTTCGACTCTATAAAATAGAGTCTCGTGGTATGGGTTGAGGTATCGGATTCTTGAGTGCTAGTTCTTGATTAACGTCTTATCCGATTGAAGTATTTCGTATACCCCGAAATAACTTTGATCTAATAGCGTTTCGTACGCGATTCGTTATACTATCGAGTTCTTTTCTAAACACTGCTTCGCAGTGTTCTTCCTCCTTAAAATCCAACAAAGATCAAAATTATTCCTAAAGAACTCAAAGATGAGGTGTGGCGATTCCGTAAGAGATTTGAGCAGCAAGTTCTTGAAGTTAGAAAAGTTCGAAGGCCAGGACTTCCGTCGATGGCAGAAGAAGATGCACTTCCTTCTCACAACATTGAAGGTCGTGTATGTACTGAGCACGCCTATGCCGCAGATCATGGATGACGATACACTAGAACAGACGAGGAAGCGGTGCAAGTGGGAGAACGATGACTACATTTGTCGAGGACATATTCTAAACGGTATGTCTGACTCTTTGTTTGATGTATATCAAAATGTTGAATCTGCAAAGTTACTGTGGGACGGTCTAGAAGAAAAATACATGGCCGAGGACGCTTCGAGCAAGAAGTTCCTCGTCAATAACTTTAACAATTATAAGATGGTCGACTCTCGACCGGTCATGGAACAATACAATGAACTGTTGAGGATCCTGGGCCAGTTTGCACAACATAACATGGCAATGGATGAATCCATATCCGTGTCCAGTATTATAGACAAACTGCCTCCTTCGTGGAAAGAATGCAAACGTGAGTTAAAGCATAACAAGGAGGAAATGAATCTTGTGCAACTTGGAACTCATCTTCGGATTGAGGAGTCCATCCGAGATCAGGAGGGAAAGAAGGTGAAGGACATAGCCGGTCCTTCGTCCATCAACATGGTCGAAGACGAAGGTTTCACCAAAGTGAAGAATAAGTCTAAGGGTAAAAAGCGCAAGTCCGGAAATACACCCAAACCTGCAAATAAAAAGGCTAAAATGGGTTGTTAGAAGTGTGGGAAACCAGGCCACTTCAAGCAGGATTGTCGGATTGGCAAGCGGGACAAGGATACAAGTAAGAGTGGTTCCGATCAAAGAGACAAGGACTAAAACAAATCAGAAGGTCAGATTATTCCACTCATCAATGATTCGGTTAAGAATTATGTTTCAATTATATCTGATGCATTTTATGTGCATGATGATGACATCTCTTGGTGGGTTGATTCGGGGGCAACATGTCACGTGTGCAAGGACAAAAGATGGTTTAGTTCGTTGGAATCAATGGACTATGGATCAGTGTTGCGCATGGGAAACATAGCCACCGAACCTGTCAAGGGAATTGGAATAGTAAAACTTGTATTCACTTCCGGCAATAGTGTACTCTTAGATAATGTATTATATGTACCAGGTCTTCGTAAAAATCTTATATCGGGGATTGTATTAAATAACCATGGATATAAACAAGTATTGGAAAGTAATAAATATATTTTATCTAGACATGGTGGCTTTGTAGGTTTTGGTTATTTATGCAATGGCATGTTTAAATTAAGTTTGAATGTTCCTTTTGGCATGAATGATGTTTGTATGACGACTACATGTGATGCCTTAAACAAATCTGTTTTATGGCATGCTCGTTTAGGTCATGTGCATTATAAAAGATTACAAGATATGTCCAAAAGTAACTTAATTTCTTCCTTTGACATAAACCAAGACAAATGTAAGACATGTATGTTAACCAAGATAACTAGAAAACCGTTTAAAGAAATCAAAAGGGATTCTAGTATACTTGAACTCGCTTATAGTGACTTGTGCGATTTTCATGCAACTCCATTTATAGGAAATAAAAAGTACATGATCACTTTTATAGATGATGCCTCTAGGTTTTGTTATGTATATCTTTTACATGCTAAGGATCAAGCATTGGAAATTTTTAAAGTGTACAAAACCGAGGTAGAATTGCATAAAAATAACTTGGTTAAAATTCTTCGGACAGATAGGGGAGGAGAATATTTTGATCCAGTTTATTTTCAATCTGTTGGTATAATTCATGAGACCACTGCTCCCTATACACCACAACAAAATGGTGTAGCTGAGCGAAATAATAGGACCTTAAAAGAAATGGTAAACTCTATGTTGTCTTACTCGGGTTTGAGTGAAGGATTTTGGGGAGAGGCTATGTTAACAGCCTGCTATTTGTTAAATAGAGTTCCTAACAAAAGGAGCAAAATTACCCCTTATGAAATTTGGTATGGGAAGCCACCAAACTTGAATCATTTAAAAGTTTGGGGTTGTAGGGCGGTTGTAAGACTCCCAGAACCTAAGAGGAAAACCTTGGGTGAAAAAGGCATTGATTGCAATTTTATTGGATATGCTCAACATTCTAAGGCTTATAGATTCTACGTTATAGAATCTAATGACTCGGTGGGAGTAAACACCGTGATCGAGTCAAGGGATGCAATCTTCGATGAAAATAGGTTTTCATCAATACCTAGATCAAGAGATATGGTTCTAGGTGATTCAGCTTTACCAAACCAAGAGGACTCTAGTAGAGACATAGTTTCTACTAATGAGTCCCTCGTTCCTACGGAAATTAGGAGGAGCAAAAGACGTAGTGTTGCCAAATCCTTTGGCTCAGATTTTCAAATATATTTAATTGAAGGTTCTAGGGATGAAATTTTATTTCAATATAAATATTGTTATAATATTGAAGCCGATCCTAGAACATATAATGAAGCTATGGCTCCAAGGGACGTGGCGTTTTGGAAAGAGGCTATTCAAGATGAGATGGACTCTATCTTGCATAACAACACTTGGAAATTAACTAACTTACCTCCTGGATGCAAACCTTTAGGATGTAAGTGGATCTTCATGAAGAAGATGAAAGTAGACGGTTCGATCGATACGTTTAAAGCAAGGTTAGTGATACAAGGCTTTAGACAAAAAGAGGGAATTGACTACTTTGATACCTATGCCCCTGTTGCAAGAATTTCAACCATTAGGTTGTTGATTGCTCTAGCGGCTATACACAATCTTGCGATTCACCAAATGGATGTGAAAACAGCTTTCTTAAATGGTGAACTAGAACAGGAAATCTACATGAAACAACCCGAAGGGTTTGTTATGCCAGGAAATGAGCATAAAGTGTGTAAGCTAGAGAAGTCACTATATGGCTTAAAACAAGCACCAAAACAATGGCATCAAAAGTTTGATGATGTTGTGTTGTCAAATGGCTTTCTTTTAAACCAAACAGACAAGTGTGTTTATAGCAAATTTGATACTTCAGGTAAAGGAGTTATAATTTGTCCATATGTTGATGACATGTTGATTTTTGGAACCGATAAAAAACAAGTCAATAAAACAAAAGAATTCTTGTCATCACATTTTTCCATGAAGGATCTAGGAGAGGCAGAAGTAATCCTAGGCATTAGGATAAAACGGGTGAACAATGGGATATGCATTACACAGTCTCATTATATTGAGAAAATTTTTGAAGAAATTCAATTTTGAAAATTGTTCTCCGGTTAACACCCCTATGGATCCGAGCATTAAACTTTTGTCCAATCAAGGAAAGGCTGTGTCTCAACTTGAATACTCAAGGGCTATTGGTTGCTTAATGTATACCATGGTTAGCACAAGACCAGATATAGCATATGCCGTTGGAAAGCTTAGTAGATTTACTAGCAATCCTGGTACACACCATTGGCAAGCTATACGGAGAGTATTCAAGTACTTAAAGAAAACTATGAATTATAGTTTGGTGTATAGTGGAGATCCACCAATTCTTGAAGGATACTCGGATGCAAGTTGGATTACTAATATGGAAGATTTCTCCTTTACTAGTGGATGGGTTTACTTACTAGGCGGAGGAGCAATATCATGGGGATCAAAGAAACAAACTTGCATCACTACATCGACAATGGAATCTGAATTTGTTGCTTTAGCATCGGCCGGTAAAGAGGCTGAGTGGTTAAGAAATTTGGTATATGAGATTCCATTGTGGCCTAAACCGATATCACCAATATCTATAAGATGTGACAGCGCTGCGACTTTGGCTAAGGCATATAGCCAATTCTATAATGGTAAGTCTCAGCACATGGGTGTTAGACATATCATGATCCGTGATTTGATAAAAAATGGTGTGATATCGATTGAGTTTGTTAGAACTCAACACAATTTAGCCGATAACTTAACTAAAGGGTTAAGAAGAGATCTCGTGCAAAATTCGACTAAAGGGATGAGATTAAAGTCCATTTGATATCTCTCGTGTTAAGATACCCAATTCCCACCTAATATGAAGTTAGGTGTAGAATTCAATGTGGAAAGCTTAACATTAAGAGATTGGAACACAACATTAGCATCATCTGAAGGTATGTGTTCAGAACTGCAAGTTAAAGAGGTTGAAGTTAATCTTCTTAATAGTTCTTTTGAAAAATTGTATGTGCAGGTACAAGACATAATAGAACTACCTATACGAGTATGAAGTTTAGCCGCTTCACAAAGTTAGGACTTGACTTTTATGTGCTCGTTGAAGCATAGGGACACAAGGCTAGTGAAATACGGTGTCAAACTTGGAACAAAGAAGCACTTAGAGCTTATGTGTATATTATCTTCATGTATTCATATGAATTGCAAGGGTTCAATCCTTAGAGACACCCCGAAATTCGAATATTTGGAATGTGTAATATACTAAGATGAAAATTCAATCGTCGCGACATTTTCATTTATGGATAAGTTTGTTGAATCTATTATCTCAGAAAGTAAGTCATGGATTACACTAAAATAGGGGAGGATTGTTGGTGATTTTAGTGTCATCAATTTATTTTGTGTAATTGGATTTACTTCGATCGGACACGAATTTAAATAGACGTTGTCAAACAAGTTAGGAGGTGCGGAGTGCGCGCTCGTTCAACGATATTACAAATTCACTGCGGGGTCCGGGGGCGGCAGCCCCCGGGTAGTGGGGTCCAAGGGGCGGCAGCCCCTGGCGTGGTCCAAGGGACAGAGCCCCTGGCCGGGGTCCCGGGACAGCTTGGAAATTTTTTATTTCGGACGTTGTTTCTTTAAGAAAATCCTTAAGATTTTCGTGATCGGAGTCGAAAACAGTAAATGACTCGTACACAATGGATAAACGTCGAAATTGAGCCTTAAACCGCATAAGACCTTTCGTTTAAACTCGCACCTCTCTTCTTCCTCGCGCGAACGTATGCGTACATCTACGCGAACGTTCATGTCCGATCAGAAGGATTTTCGACTCTATAAAATAGAGTCTCGTGGTATGGGTTGAGGTCACTGGCGGATCCATGCTATGTTTAGGGGGGGCTGCTGCCCCCAGTCAAATCTAAATTTTAAGTACTTTTTTTTATTTTTAGAAATTATTTAAGGGCTGCCCCCATTAAAATTCTGAAATTTTACTATTGCCCCCATCTCACACTCAGCCCAAGTCCCACAATTTTAAAAATAATAACAGCCCTATCGAAATTTAACCAATAAAGCCTAGTCCAAAATCAAAATTGATGTAAATAAACCTTCCTTAAGCAAATTTGCTCCACAGCCTCCACTTGCGTTTATTCTTGCGATTCTGAGTCTTGGACTTCACTTCTGCTGCTTCAACTCCTGCGATTCTGCCTCCTCTGGTTCCAACTTCCATCTTCAATCTTCATACTTCATCAATCATCATCTTATCAGGTAATTCTTCAATCTTCTTACTTGATCAATCCTCTGTCTCCACGCAATTTTTCTTATTCTTGGATTGATTTTTTTTGCCCTCTTTGTCAAAAAACTAGGTTATGTGCGATTATAAATATGGTTTGAAATTGAATTTAATGGTGAATTAGATAATAGAAAAATAGGAGGAAATGAGGGGGAAAAGCATATTGCATAAACTTAGGTCTAAAAAAGTAAAATTTTAGGAGTTAAGACTATTTTGTTATTTTTTAAAGAGATTATTTTGTGAAATTGCATTTAACACGACTAAAATAGTGTATTTTTTATGTAGTTATGGATTAAAAAGAGTAAAATTTTGTAATGACTTATTCATATTATTTTTTTATACATGTATAATTGTATAAATATATAGGAAAATGGAGAAGTTTTTGAAACGGAAAGACCCAACAACATCATCTTCTGCTTCATCTAGCAATGCTAATACATTTCAGCATACAACTACCCCTTCAATCCCTAAAGAAATTGACTTGAATGATCTTCCATGGGATCCTTCCGAAAGAAAGCGAATTTCAGATTATCATCCGAATCAAAGAGATGAAATAAGAAGAAAATATTTGATTCGAGGACCATGTCAACCGCGTGGTCATGATTTCCCTCAAAGGATGATAGGAAATAGCGCAAGGCATTTTTGTAAATCTTGGTTTGATCTATATCGATATTGGTTAGAGTATAACGTGAAAGTGGACAAGGCATTTTGTTTGTGTTGTTATTTGTTTAGAGATCATTTTGGAAGACAAGGTGGTAGTGATGCTTTTGTGATTAATGGTTTTAATAGTTGGAACAAAACTGAGAGATTTGGACATCATGTGGGTGGTGTGAATAGTTTTCACAATAGAGCGCTTAAAAAATGTGAAGATCTAATGAAACAAAACCAATCTATTGTTGTTGCTCTTCATAAGCAAAGCGATCGTGTGAAGAACGACTATCAGATTAGATTAAATGCTTCCATTGATGCTTGTAGATTTTTATTAAAATGTTCTTTACCATTCCGTGGTCATGATGAGTCAGAAACATCATTTTTTAGAGGAAATTTTTTGGAAACTATTCAATTGATTCGAGATCAAAATGAGTCTGTTCGTAATGTTACATTGACAAATGCTCGTGGAAATAATCAAATGGTGGCTCCAAGCATTCAAAAAGATATTTGTACTTGTTTTGCTGAAGAAGTACTAAAATTTATTCTTCATGAAATTGGTGATGATGTCTTTGCACTGTTAGTTGATGAGTCGGGTGATATTTCAAAAAAAGAACAAATGGTTGTGGTTTTACGATTTGTTGATAAATGTGGACTTGTCAAAGAAAGGTTTGTTGGTCTTATGCATGTAACGGATACATCTGCATCATCACTTAAATCTGCGATTGACTCTTTATTGGCTGGATATAAGTTGAGTTTGAAACAGATTAGGGGACAAGGTTATGATGGTGCAAGCAATATGTCTGGTGAGTTCAATGGGTTGAAAGCTTTAATCTTGAGGGAAAATGATTCAGCATATTATGTGCATTGTTTTGCACATCAACTTCAGTTAGTTGTTGTAGCAATTGTGAAACAACATATTGGTGCTGGAATTTTTTTTGACATGATAGCTACTATCATGAACGTTGTTTGTGCATCTTGCAAAAGAAAAGATATGATACGAGAGAGTCAAAAACAGAAATTGCAAGAAGCAATTGGCAATGGTGAAATAGGCACTGGAAGTGGCATAAATCAAGAACTTTCTCTTAAAAGAGCTGGGGATACGCGTTGGAGTTCGCATTATAAAACACTAATGCGTCTCGTTGATTTATTTCCTTCGGTCCTTGAAGTGCTCGAATATGTTAAATAGGAAGCTTCTAATGGGTTGAGTAAGCGACAAGCAGACGGTCTTCAGGTATATTTTAAATCCTTTGAGTTTGTGCTCTACTTACATTTGATGTTGGATGTTTCAGGAGTCACAAATTTGTTATCAGAAGCTCTTCAAAGAAAAGACCAAGATATCTTGAATGCTATGTCCTTAGTGAAATCTACAAAGCGACAATTGAAGATGTTTAGAACGGCTGATGGGTTTGATTCACTTTTAGGGAAGATATCTTCTTCTTGTGATAAGTATGATATTGAAATGTTGGACATGACAGAGGATTATATTAATCCAAAAAATCGAAGACAGAAATCTGGTTTCACGAATCGACAGTATTATGAAGCACTTTGTGTAACGCCCCGAAACCTGGCCCAAAGGAATTAATTAATTGTTAGAGCAATTGTTTACGAATTGGGCCCAATAAGGGGTTAAAATTATAATTTGGATTTTAAGCCCAACTTTTATGTCATCTCGTAGGAAATATTTTTGTGATCGCGTCGGTTCAGACGGTTCGCGAATCGGAGTTACAGAGCTCAAGTTATGACCATTTAATCAGGTATTTTGGGTCCGAAGCCCAATCCTTTTTGAAATGGGACCATTAAATAAACCTACCACACAAATCTTATCCACTTCGTCCGTTCCTCTTCTCTTCTTCTTTCTTCTTCTTCTTTCTTCTCTTTTCTTCTTTTTCTTTCTCTTTCTTCTTCTTTCTTTTTCTTCTCCTTCTTCTTCGTCTTTTCCGGCCAACCTCGCCGCTGCCAGTCGCCTTCCCCAGCTTCGCCGCTCCACGTCGCCGTCCAGTTGGAGCAACCAGCCGCCGTCTCCGAGACTCTAGCGCCACCGAGTTGCAGCGCCGCCGCCGTGTCCTTCGCCTCCAGCCGCCGTCGCTCACCGCCGACGGGTGCAGCGCCGCCTCGCCAAACGCCGGACGCCGCTGCTTCGCCTTGCCGGAAGTCCATCGCCTCCCCTACCGGCGACCACCATAATCGCCGTCGCTGCCCAGCACTGCCGCTGCCCAGCGCCGCCAACGACGGTTCACCTTGTCGTTCTGCCGGACGTCGCCTCCACTGCCGGCGTCCTTCCCCACCGTCGATTGCAGCGCCGCCAGTCGCTGCTCATCGCCGTCGAGCTGCCGCTCCGCCACTGTCGCCGGCGTCCGTCACCGTCGCCGCATCGGGCCGCTGCCCCAAGTTGATATCGCCGGCAGATTAACCCCCACGCCGGATTGATTGGTCAATTTCGTACTTTGACTCGATTTGACCCGTTCGGTTGATTTCGTCGATTTGCCTTCCGTTCGAGCTATCGATTCGATTTCGACGTAATCCAGGTCCGTACTATGAAGTTAATAGCATTCAGAATAGATTTAATGGTTTGGATCGTTATATGTGTTTATGCTATAATTTGGCTAAATTGGTTAATTGAATTAAATTGATTGTTTGAATTGAATTGTTGAGGATTGTGAATTGACTGAACAGGTTTGACTTTGACTTGGGTTAGGTCCTGTTTGACCTAGGCTTTGACTGGATATTCTGTTGTCGTAGGTTTGACCGAATGGTTATATCCAAACTTTAATGAATTAGTTAAGTTAATTAACTAATTCTAACTGGTGAATAAGGTCAATTGGTTTATTTTGTCAAACATAGAAACTGGCCAACGCTCGGGCGGCTGCAGGGCCTGGCCAGTGAGGTTAAGACGTGCACGAGGGTCTGCGATCTTGGGTTTGAGGCCATCGCCCAGGGATCCTACCTCCACCGAATTGAGGCCATCTTCGGTATTACGGATTGAGGCTATCTCCGACATAGGGAATAAATGTTAAATTGGTTTGATTTTGATGAAAGTCTAAATTGGTTTGACCGGTGGTCAAAGAGTCAATGGGAAACCCGTAACACCTAAATCGTTTTGAAAAGAAAGAAAATAAGTTGACTGTTGGTCAACCGTCTAAAGAACCAAATGTAAAGTGGAATAGATTTTTATTAAGAAGATAAACATATGCACGATCTTATTTGTTGAATTATTATATTTATTCTTGTGCTTCAATGGAGTACCACTCAGCGTCAATGCTGAGCGGATAGCGTTGTTTTCTTTTGCTGTCCGTAGGTGATCAGGCAGATGAACCTAGAGCCGATCCCAGAGGGCGTTGAGGAGGAGATGTACGATGGCGTGGCTGTCACTTTAATTTGTTGATTATGTTTTATTCAATTAACTTTAATGCTTATTACGTTTTCGGGCAAGATCCCAAGTTGTTTGACTTTAAAAAGGCTTCCGCATTATTTTAAATTACTCCGATGGATTCTTATATGCATGGATAGAATGTTTGTTTAAAATTGTTTTGAAAATGTCGCAAATTCGGATACCAATTCAGTAGCACACCGATCCGCTGTCTCACGGGTTTGGGTCATGCGGGTTGGGGTGTTACATTTTGGTATCGGAGCATTTGGTTTTAAAATCGGTCTTCGGACTTTTTCAAAAAAAATAATACAATGAATAATTCAGCCGCATCTGCATCTCACGTATCTCCTCTGCCCCGGGAAGGTAATAAGTATTTATAGCTTTATCTGTTATGTGTTAAGATCTGACGTGGAATTTCCTTATTATTTTAGAATGAGTCAGGAATCGACCCACGGTCAGTACGTTTCGGAGCCGGAGCACGTGAGCGTGCACACGGCTAACACCGAGGGTTCGAGTTTCACGCCTCCGGGTGACGGAGGGCAACGACAGAATCCACCTGAGCCAGCGAGACAGCCACCAGCTGTACCACCGCCAGTCGTACCACCTCCAGTGATGCCACCGTTGGCGATACCGCCGGTAGCCTACGAGCAGATGTTCCCGGCCATCATGGCCCACTATATGCAGCACATGGCGCAGTTTATGCCCATGTTCCAGCCACCTCCACCACTAGAGCCGCAGCCGCGCATCGTTACCTTCAAAATGTTGAAGGATAATGGAGCGGAAGAGTTCCGAGGAGACAATTTGGGGGAACCCCAGATTGCTTTGGATTGGCTTGAGCAGATGGACCGGGTACTCAAGAATTTGAGAGTCCCAGATGTTGATCGCTCGGAGTTGGCGTCACAGATGTTCCGGAAAGGAGCATATGAATGGTGGAAGCGCGTTGACCAGGATCCACACACACCCAAGCCGTGGACCTGGGATCGCTTCGATCGAGCCTTTACGAAGGAGTACGTCCCCACCCGGTACCGCGAGGAGAGGCGCGATGAGTTCGTTGCGCTTAAGCAGGAGGGGATGTCACTGCCTGAACTGAGACAGAGGTTCGACTAGTTGTCCCAGTACGCGACGAGTCTGGTCTCCACTCCGGAGGATCGTTTGAACGAGTTCGTCAAGAAGCTACGGTCGGACTTGAGGCCGTACGCCGCACTGATCACGACGACAGATTTTAATGCGGCGTATGATTTGATTGTGAAGACAAAAAAGAGCTTGGATGATTTGCAGGAAACCAAGAAGGAGGATAGAGCGGCGAAAGACCCGCGACCTGCGGCCAGCACCGGGCCGAGCGGGAAGAGTTTTGGATTCGCGGGAAAGAGGTACGAGAAGGGTTCTTCGAGTGCGCCGCCGCCTAAGAGGAGTAAGTCGAGGCCATCTCCGACGGTCGCTGCGAGCAACTCGAACAGATCGAGAAGCCACCCGCAATGTGTACATTGTGGTAGGCATCACCCGGGCGAGTGTTGGCTCACCCAAGGCTTATGTTTGGGTTGTGGTCAGCCAGGGCACTTCAGGAGGCATTGCCCGACAAACCCTAGCAGCGAGTCTGTTTTACCTAGAGCTCCGGATCAGCCTGCCGCATCACATCCAGCACGGAGTCAGCAGTCTATTGCCGCAAATAATCAGCAGAGACCACGACCGCAACAGTCAGGCCGGGCACCAGCGCGTACCTACGCCATGCATGGGCGTACAGATCCTAGCCCCGATGTTATCTTGGGTACGTTTGTACTATTTGATTCAGTTATGCATGCCTTGATCGATCCGGGTTCTACGCTCTCCTATATCTGTGTTGGCATGCCTGCTAATTCTGTGATTGTGAGGAGTGACCTTGAGATACCTACCATTGTATCGAATCCGCTAGGACATAGCATGCGTCTTCATCACATTTATCATAGATGTCCGTTGTCCGTGCAAGGGAAGCAATTCCCTGCAGATTTGATAGAGCTATCACACAAGGAGTTTGACATTATCCTTGGTATGGATTGGCTCACCGAGCATAGAGCAGTGGTCGACTGTAGTTGTCGGACCGTACGGCTGAGAGCCGAAGACGGTAGCGACGTATTACTCTCCGGGGAAGTGTTCCCCGAGACTCCCGAGTTCATATCATCCTTGAGCGCGAGGCGCTTGATTCGCAAGAAGTGCGAGATGTTCCTATGTCACGTTCAGGATATGCGAAAAGAATCGCCACGTCAGCAGGACATTCGTACGGTTTGCGACTTCCCCGATGTCTTTCCCGAAGACCTACCTGGTTTGCCTCCGCCGAGAGAGGTAGAGTTCTCGATCAATCTCATTCCGGGTACGGAACCCATATCTGCTACACCGTATCGTATAGCACCTGCCGAGATGAAGGAGTTGAAGGCTCAGTTGCAAGAGCTACTGGAAAAGGGATTCATCCGACCTAGCGTTTCCCCATGGGGAGCACCAGTGTTATTTGTTCGAAAGAAAGATGGATCCATGAGACTTTGCATCGACTACAGGCAGTTGAACAAAGCTACAGTGAAGAATCGTTATCCGTTGCCTCGCATCGACGACCTGTTCGACCAGCTCAGAGGGGCTACGGTATTCTCGAAGATTGATCTGCGTGCTGGATATCATCAGATTTCTGTCAGGAGAGAAGACATTCCGAAGACTGCTTTTAGGACACGCTATGGGCATTATGAGTTCTCAGTCATGCCTTTCGGATTGACTAATGCCCCGGCAGTGTTCATGGAGCTTATGAACAGTGTGTTCCGACCATACTTGGACCAGTTCGTAGTAGTGTTCATCGATGACATCTTGGTTTATTCACGGACTCAGGAGGAGCACGCTAGACATTTGCAATTGGTTCTGAGTGTGTTGCGAGAGCACAAGCTGTGTGCAAAATTGTCTAAGTGTGAATTCTGGTTGAGTGAGGTGACATTCTTAGGACATGTTATCTCTGCTACCGGTATCCAGGTAGACCCCAGCAAGATTTCAGCCATAGTGGACTGGAAGGCTCCACGGAATGTTCGTGAGGTGAGGAGCTTCCTTGGATTAGCCGGTTACTATCGCCGATTTGTTAAGAGCTTCGCCTCGATCGCTACTCCATTGAACAAGCTACTGCGTAAGGACATCAAATTTGAGTGGTCAGAAGCGTGCGAGCGCAGTTTTGATCAACTGAAGGAGTGCCTGACCCAGGCACCAGTCTTGGTTCAACCTACTCCTGGCATCGAGTACACCATCTATAGTGACGCATCTCATAGCGGCTTAGGTTGTGTACTGATGCAGTTGAGTAAGGTAGTGGCCTACGCATCGAGACAGTTGAAGACTCACGAGGAGAATTACCCGACACATGATTTGGAGTTGGCAGCCGTGGTGTTTGCCTTGAAGATTTGGCGCCACTACATCTTTGGAGAGAGGATTCACATATTCACCGACCACAAGAGTTTGAGGTACCTACTCACCCAGAAGGAGCTGAATCTTAGACAACGCCGATGGTTGGAGCTGATCAAGGATTACGATTTAGTCATTGAGTATCACCCGGGCAAGGCTAACATCGTGGCCGATGCCTTGAGCAGAAAATCGTTAGCCGAGCTACAGCTTCAGTCTCCATTAGAGCAGGAGATCCGTACAGCACAGAGGGATGATGAGTTTTGTCAGAAGACTCGAGAGTTAGTTCCTACAGGAAAGAGGCCCGAGTTTACAATTCGCGATGACGGAGTCTTGTACTATCATGAACGCCTAGTGGTGCCCCGCAGTGAAGTGAGGGATCGCTTGTTACGCGAGGCTCACGGAACCGTATACACTATGCACCCGGGTAGTAACAAGATGTATCAGGATTTGAAGAAATCCTATTGGTGGCCAGCTATGAAAAAGGAAATCTCCGAGTTCAATGCACGTTGTTTGACTTGTCAGCAAGTCAAGGCTGAGCACCAGGTTCCGACAGGGTTGCTGCACCCTCCTACCATTCCGGAATGGAAGTGGGAAAGGATCACTATGGATTTTGTGATCGGATTGCCACGATCTTCACGAAAGAATGACGCCATCTGGGTCATTGTTGACAGGTTGACGAAGTCCGCTCATTTTCTACCCGTCAGACGTGACTCTTCCTTAGACAAATTGGCAGATTTGTACGTTAGAGAGATAGTTCGTTTGCACGGTGCACCGCTGTCAATCATATCTGATAGAGATCCCCGGTTCACTTCGAAGTTCTGGAGAGGAATTCAGAAGGCTTTTGGCACAGCTTTGAACCTTAGTACGGCATTTCACCCTCAGACCGATGGCCAGTCTGAGAGGGTGATACAGATTGTCGAGGATATGATGCGAGCTTGTGTGATCGACTTTGGAGAAGATTGGGAGCGTTACTTGCCGTTAATGGAGTTTGCATATAATAACAGTTACCAGGCAAGTATTCAGATGGCTCCGTACGAGGCACTTTACGGCAGAAAATGCCGAACCCCGATTTGTTGGACAGAGCTTAGCGAGCGTAAGCTCGAGGGACCAGATATTGTGCAGGAAACCGAGGAAAAGGTTCGTGTGATCAGAGACCGACTCCGCACTGCTTCGGACAGACAGAAATCTTATGCAGACTTGAAGAGACGAGACATAGAGTATAATGTTGGTGACATGGTATTCTTGAAGGTTTCACCTTGGAAGAAGGTCCTACGGTTCGGGAAGAAAGGGAAGCTTAGCCCTAGATTCATTGGACCCTACCGCATTCTGGAGCGAATAGGACCTGTTGCCTACAAGCTAGAGTTGCCACCAGAGCTGAACAGGATTCACGACGTCTTTCATGTCTCCATGCTACGTAGATACCGTTCAGATCCGACTCATGTGTTGCCGACCAATGCTGTAACCCTCGACGAGAGTTTGTCTTACGAAGAAGAACCAGTTAAGATCTTGGCGCGCGAAACTAAAGTGTTAAGAAACAAGACGGTACCGTTGGTAAAGGTACTGTGGCGTAATCATGCAGTGGAAGAAGCAACCTGGGAGACCGAAGAATCTATGCGAACTCAGTACCCTCATCTCTTCGACGACCAATGACTCAGGTAATTTCGAGGACGAAATTCTTTTTAAGGGGGGGAGAAATGTAACGCCCCGAAACCTGGCCCAAAGGAATTAATTAATTGTTAGAGCAATTGTTTACGAATTGGGCCCAATAAGGGGTTAAAATTATAATTTGGATTTTAAGCCCAACTTTTATGTCATCTCGTAGGAAATATTTTTGTGATCGCGTCGGTTCAGACGGTTCGCGAATCGGAGTTACAGAGCTCAAGTTATGACCATTTAATCAGGTATTTTGGGTCCGAAGCCCAATCCTTTTTGAAATGGGACCATTAAATAAACCTACCACACAAATCTTATCCACTTCGTCCGTTCCTCTTCTCTTCTTCTTTCTTCTTCTTCTTCTTTCTTCTCTTTTCTTCTTTTTCTTTCTCTTTCTTCTTCTTTCTTTTTCTTCTCCTTCTTCTTCGTCTTTTCCGGCCAACCTCGCCGCTGCCAGTCGCCTTCCCCAGCTTCGCCGCTCCACGTCGCCGTCCAGTTGGAGCAACCAGCCGCCGTCTCCGAGACTCTAGCGCCACCGAGTTGCAGCGCCGCCGCCGTGTCCTTCGCCTCCAGCCGCCGTCGCTCACCGCCGACGGGTGCAGCGCCGCCTCGCCAAATGCCGGACGCCGCTGCTTCGCCTTGCCGGAAGTCCGTCGCCTCCCCTACCGGCGACCACCATAATCGCCGTCGCTGCCCAGCACTGCCGCTGCCCAGCGCCGCCGACGACGGTTCACCTTGTCGTTCTGCCGGACGTCGCCTCCACTGCCGGCGTCCTTCCCCACCGTCGATTGCAGCGCCGCCAGTCGCTGCTCATCGCCGTCGAGCTGCCGCTCCGCCACTGTCGCCGGCGTCCGTCACCGTCGCCGCATCGGGCCGCTGCCCCGAGTTGATATCGCCGGCAGATTAACCCCCACGCCGGATTGATTGGTCAATTTCGTACTTTGACTCGATTTGACCCGTTCGGTTGATTTCGTCGATTTGCCTTCCGTTCGAGCTATCGATTCGATTTCGACGTAATCCAGGTCCGTACTATGAAGTTAATAGCATTCAGAATAGATTTAATGGTTTGGATCGTTATATGTGTTTATGCTATAATTTGGCTAAATTGGTTAATTGAATTAAATTGATTGTTTGAATTGAATTGTTGAGGATTGTGAATTGACTGAACAGGTTTGACTTTGACTTGGGTTAGGTCCTGTTTGACCTAGGCTTTGACTGGATATTCTGTTGTCGTAGGTTTGACCGAATGGTTATATCCAAACTTTAATGAATTAGTTAAGTTAATTAACTAATTCTAACTGGTGAATAAGGTCAATTGGTTTATTTTGTCAAACATAGAAACTGGCCAACGCTCGGGCGGCTGCAGGGCCTGGCCAGTGAGGTTAAGACGTGCACGAGGGTCTGCGATCTTGGGTTTGAGGCCATCGCCCAGGGGATCCTACCTCCACCGAATTGAGGCCATCTTCGGTATTACGGATTGAGGCTATCTCCGACATAGGGAATAAATGTTAAATTGGTTTGATTTTGATGAAAGTCTAAATTGGTTTGACCGGTGGTCAAAGAGTCAATGGGAAACCCGTAACACCTAAATCGTTTTGAAAAGAAAGAAAATAAGTTGACTGTTGGTCAACCGTCTAAAGAACCAAATGTAAAGTGGAATAGATTTTTATTAAGAAGATAAACATATGCACGATCTTAATTGTTGAATTATTATATTTATTCTTGTGCTTCAATGGAGTACCACTCAGCGTCAATGCTGAGCGGATAGCGTTGTTTTCTTTTGCTGTCCGTAGGTGATCAGGCAGATGAACCTAGAGCCGATCCCAGAGGGCGTTGAGGAGGAGATGTACGATGGCGTGGCTGTCACTTTAATTTGTTGATTATGTTTTATTCAATTAACTTTAATGCTTATTACGTTTTCGGGCAAGATCCCAAGTTGTTTGACTTTAAAAAGGCTTCCGCATTATTTTAAATTACTCCGATGGATTCTTATATGCATGGATAGAATGTTTGTTTAAAATTGTTTTGAAAATGTCGCAAATTCGGATACCAATTCAGTAGCACACCGATCCGCTGTCTCACGGGTTTGGGTCATGCGGGTTGGGGTGTTACACTTTGTTGCAACCAAGTTTTGGATTTGCTAAATAACGAGTTTGATAATCGTTTTGATGAGGTGAGCTCTGAAATGCTTGTTTCTATGGCAGCCTTGAGCCCGCGTGACTCCTTTTTTGATTTTGACAAATCAAAGATATTGAGATTTGCTAAGATGTATCCAAATGATTTTAGCAATGTGGAAAGAATGAGCCTTGAGCATGAACTTGATCTTTACATTGATAATTTACAAGAGGATGAAAGGTTTGGTAGTTTGACTGGTTTATCCGACCTTGCTAAATTGATGGTGAGTACAAAGAAAAATTTTACATTTCCTCTGGTTTATCGTTTGTTGAAGTTAGCATTGGTTTTGCCAGTTGCAACAGCTACAATTGAGAGATGTTTTTCAACAATGAAGCATATGAAGACTGATTTGCGCAACCGAATCGGAGATGAGTTTCTTAATGCTTGTGTAGTTTGTGCTATGAAAAAAGATATCTTTTTTCATATTACGAATGAAGATGTAGTTGATCGCTTTCAAAAAATGAAAACTCGTAGAGAACAATTATAAAATGTAATTTTATTTCATCTTATTTACATATTTTCTAAATTTAAATTTATGCTTATTATGTTTGTGCTGACCAAATGTGCCCCCGGTGGAAAAAAATCCTGGATCCGCCACTGGTTGAGGTATCAGATTCTTGAGTGCTAGTTCTTGATTAACGTCTTATCCGATTGAAGTATTTCGTATGCCCTGAAATAACTTTGATCTGATAGCGTTTCGTACGAGATTCATTATACTATCGAGTTCTTCTTTAAACACTGCTTCGCAGTGTTCTTCCTCCTTAAAATCCAACACATACTATATTTACTACGTATGTGTAGATTTTGAGGGAGAGAGAAGATTGGATCTAGAATTTGAGGGGAGTGAATATTAGATCTAGGTTTTGAGGGAGAGGAAAGAGACAGAGAACTAGTCGAGGTTTTGAGCAAGACCGATGAAAGAAGGAAGGAATATTAGATATTGGATTTGAAGGAGAGGGAAGAGAGAAGATGAAAAGGTAGAGGAGGGCAGAGTGACAGAACGAGAAGGGAAAGACGAGAGAAAATAAATTGAGGGAGCTGAGGGGTAACATGGTCATTTCAGATCCTTTTTTATGAAGTGGGAAGATAGTTTCATGACATCCAAAAAGGGGAAGTGGGAAAATAGTTTTAGGACGGAGGGAGTAGTATTTACTTAATATTTAAAAATGTTCCTAAACCCTAATAGTGAAAGTGCATTTAAACAAGAAACATTAAAAACTGAAAATGAATAATCTAACTCCAAGAAATGTGTATGGAATTGTAGTTTAGAAAATATAACGAATGATAACAAAATACTGCTACTTCAAAAGTTTTTAAAAATTTTATATTTATCAATGGAAAATTAAATAAAGTATCAAAATGGTTCTTTTGACCTTGGATTCCAAGATCATTTTATGACCTGGGCACCTACGGTATTCCGTTGACAAAATTAATGGTTCCTACACACTACCCCCACCTCCACCACAGTAGCCCCGTGCCCCCCACCACATTTCGCAGATTGGCTACAGTGTTCAAATTTTTTAAACATGGACAATAAATTATGAAAAAAATACAATGAATTATCAAATATGGAGTATATTTCAATATCAATAGGTTAATTTTGTAATATAGCCTTGAGATATTACATTTTTTATATTGTATTTTTTTTGTAAATAAAGATACTTTTCCTCTGTCCCATTTTAAGTTGTCTGTTTTCCTTTTTCTCCGCCCCTAAATAAGTTGTCTGTTTCTTGTTATTGTAAACTTTTAAGAGTAAAATACCTGAACTACCCCTAAAATACGCCACTCTTCTCCACTTTATCTTCTCATTCATCGTCACCCATCCTAAAAAGTAATGGCAATTTTGGAAAGTCAACTCTATTTTTTCTCTCCCTTAAATATGTTCCAAAGTCAAACCGGCGATTTAAAACAAGACGGAGGGAGTAATAGTTTAAAAATTTGCATTGAAAACCATAAAAAGTGAAAGAAATTTATGCATGGAGGGAGTAGTACATGCATATGTTCAGTTCAGAATGTTCGATATGGAAAATCATCTCGTACCACTCTGAAATACCAAATCAATTGTTCTGTTTGGTATTCCGTTCATTTTTTTAGTAATATTTTTTCTGTCCCATATTTTTTCAATTGAATCTTTGTAATATTTCAGAAAATTTTGAGGGGGATTCAGTATTTGCTCGCTCCTAAGAGTATCTTCAATAGTACTAAATATATTCAGTTTTGGAGTCTTAAATGCTCTAAAGTAGGTTTTGTTGTATTTCAAACTCAAATGTGGGTTGTACTTAATTTTTTTTCTCATATCTTTATTATTCTGTAATATATTTTTTTAATTTTTTAGCCTACATTATTTTTCTTTTTAGCTACTAGTTTAATTTTTTCTTTCAAATTTTTTGACTCTCAAAAATAAAAAGTAATAAGAAAAAAAGAATATACTATGAGAATATTATTTTGATTTTGGTATAATGAGCTGGAAATGGAATACAATAAATTTGACAATAAATGGAGTATATTTTAATTTAATCCTTTGTTTTGCCAAAAATGAACCCAGAAATTTGCCAAAATGTGGTACACCAGTAGTTTTGAACCAAGAGAATAATGAGTGTAGGACAAATGGCCACCTCAAATCTTCCCGCCCTCGTTTCCCGGTCAACCCCTCGCCGGAAATGGCAACTTCCTGCCGCCCCTACCACATTTTTTTCTCCTCCCAGAAAAAACCTCCGGTCACATCAGAAATTCAAAGGGGCTGTTCGGCTGAGCATGGTAGATCTCGAAACAAGTCCGCCGAGCCCTAAACAAGACACGACCGGCGGCGGCGGCGGCGGGGGCATGGGGGAGCTGGTGGATTTCTTGTACAGGGATCTCCCCCACCTCTTCGACGATAAAGGGATCGATCGGACGGCCTATGATGCCGCGGTCAAGTTCAGAGATCCCATCACACGTCACGACGACCTCAATAGCTACCTCCTTAACATAGCCACCTTGAAATTATTGTTCAGGCCTCAATTCGATTTGCATTGGGCCAAACAGGTAAGCTTCATCCTGGTTTTGAAATTCAGAGCTACTCTTGGAATCGATTGAAATGATTGATTGGTTTGGTGCAGACTGGGCCCTCGGAAATAACCACACGGTGGAGTATGGTTATGAGGTTTCTTCTTCTGCCATGGCAGCCTCAATTGGTCTTCACCGGCACGTCTGTGATGAGTGTCAACCCAGAAACAAACAAGTTCATCCGCCACGTTGTGAGAATCTTACAGTCTATTTCACTGTTTAGGGATTTTTTTTCCTAATTAATTTGACATTATATAGTAATAATTCTTTTTGTCAATTGGTTTAGGACTACTGGGATTCTATCGTGAGCAGTGAATTTTTTTTGATTGAAGGTTTAATTGATGTAATAAGGCAGGTGAAATGCCATCCATTGAAACTCCATAATTATAACAATAATTTCTATGTCTTCTTCATCTTTGGTAATGTGAAGTGTACCTTGAGCAGTTGAGATATTACAAGATGCCGCACTTGGAAATGCCTTCTTATCACATCCTAAAAAGAACTGCAAGCTACCAGGTTCTGTTGATCTTGACTGAAGTCCCCCCTCCCCCCTTCCGAAACAGAAAAGAAATGAACGGGAAGTTAGGCTAATAAAAAAAAGACAAACCCCATCCCTAGGGTCCCCCAGTACTGGTCGGACAGTTACCTAAGAGAAATAAGGTGTGGGGTTTGGTACGTGTAAGGGCTTCATGTAGTGCATGATCGTTCTTCATCGTCGTTGATAGAAGTTGAACCTGGAATTACCCTTTTTGCACCTCCTTTTTGGCATCTGAGCTCTGCATCCTGGCAGAAGTTACAGTTTAAGATTGTAAACTAGCAGAGCTTTATGACAAGTCATTGGTCAGTACTGTTTTCTTGAGAGTGTTTCTCTGTGCTGTGTATTGTAGGTGAGAAAATATGGCCCTTTTTCAGTTGTAGAAAGGGACGGTGACTCGTTAGCAGGATCAGGTGTATTCAATGATTTGGCTGGGTGAGAATTTCTTCTGAATACAAATCATGGCTCTCTCTCTCTCTCGCTCGCTCGCTCTTTTTGAAGTTAGCGATCAATTTGTAATATGGCATGGAAATACTAGGTATATCTTTGGGAAGAACTCTGCATCACAGAGGATGGCTGTTACCCCTCCTGTTGATGGAAATACACAAGCATCTTCTTCTGTTGATGAAAAATCTGAAATCTCAATCCAGTTTGTTCTTTCATCTGCTAAATCTATGAAAAGGTAAGATTTGCTAGAGAAATCCATTATGTGGTTCTTAGGCATGCTATGTAACATTTGAGTTTCATTTACAAAAGTGTACATTGCCTCGGAAGTGAAACTTATTACTACTTTATTATGTGTGGGCGTGCGTGCATGTTTTTTTAAAAAAAATACATTTTCAACAGTTTGCCAACTCCAAATGAGGGAGTAAAATTGAGGGAAGTTGAAGGAGGGATTGCTGGTGTATCCAGTTTCAGCGGGAAACCAACAGAGAGCATTGTTAAAGAGAAGGAGAAAAGTCTGAGGTGTAGACTTATAAGGAATGGTCTCAAACCGAAACCAGGGTGCTTGCTCGCTCTCTACAATGATCCTGATGTGACTTGTGAACACATAATGGTACGAACCCCACCCATACTCCCGATGTTTTTTACTTTTAGTTTTATGGCTAGTGCATAATCCATGCCCAGTTGAAAAGATAAATGCAATCCATGCAGATAATGCATAAATACATGGTAGAGACTTGTGATAACAAGGCGATATACTCCCTCTGTCTGGAATTAGTTGTCCACTTTATTAAAAAACAATTTTAAGAACAAAACAACAACAACATTACCCCAGTGCCTCAAAGGCTCCCGCCCATTGCGGGGTAAGGGGGTCGGATGTACGGACCCCATGTTTAAAACATAGAGTTGCTGTTTACAGATGACCCATGAGGAGTGTCGAAAGTTGAATTGACTAAGTGCTTCTTCAGTATTGAAAAAGAAGTGCAAAGTTGCATTGACTAATTGCTACTTCACTATTGAGAAAGAAGTGCAGACAGTTTAAAGAATTTCATCACCCAGAGCCAAAAAGTAGTGAATCTTTTGGCTCCCTCAGAGATGATGGAAGGAAAAAAACAATTTTAAGAAATGAGTATAAAATACTCCGCATCAAATAAGTCCATCAAATGATAAACCGACTTGTTTTAGTTGTCAACAATGCTCTCGCCCTATATCTTGGATATTTTAGACAATGGTTCACAATTTCTTTATCAAATATGGAAAACGGAGAATTGTTCACAGTTCCAGACAAACAAAAACAAGAAAGTGGGCAACTAATTCTGGATGGAGGGAGTATATTTCTTCGCGGGATGCATGGTTTTATGGTGTGCATAAGAAAGGGGAAAATAGAGAGCTGGAAGTGATTTGACTGGCTGTAATTTTATTATTTGCGAAACCTGATTCATTTTCTGTTGCGGTTGAAGAGAAATGAAGTGCTTATATGGCTGGAAGAGTTCTCACTGGATTGATGCTTTGGAAACCTCAGATTATCCAACTCCAAGTAGAGGAGAAGCAGTAGCAGCACGCAGAGCCTTCATATATAGTCATCAAAAAGTATAAAGGTACTCCCAGATAAAATCCCGTGATATCCGAATTGTATAGGTTTTCTTTGTCCTACTGAGATGCTATGTCTATGTCCTCCCTAAAGACTCCTTTCTTTGTATTGGGCATTTCACTAGTATGGTCCTCTTTTCTTTGGCAGGTTTCGGCTAAACAACCCTTGCCCGTAGGGACATTGGTTTTATATATGGGTTCTTGAATGAACGGTAGCACGGTACAATACCGTCTTTGTTGGTTAACCGAAAACTTGGTGATGGTTTGGCAAGCTCACCACGAAGTGGGTTCTTGACTAGCATTAACAAATTCTTGGACTTTGAGGGCCCATGGAATCTAGATTAATAAGAAATTACAGCAAAAAAAAAATGCCTATTTGATAGGCGGATTATCCGCGGATAGAATTACAAGATACAGTGTATGATATTATGAATGATTATTGAGTATATAGATAGATGGAATGTGTAAGCTCAGACTCACTCTCGAATTGCACGGGAATGTAGGGTGCTCCTATGGTGCACCTTAGTTGCATACCATTTTTGTGAATCTTCTCACGTAAAAAAATTTATTTTTTTATTAAAAAAAATAGTTGCTTATTCAAGTAGTTGATTGTTTCTTTGGTGCACCTTAGGTGCATATCATTTTTGTAGATTTTCTCACATAAAAAAATTTAAAAAAACAAATGCTTATTTAAGTAGTGAATAAATATTTATTTCGCTCATATGTAGGTTCATGGTGGACCTCAAGACCACCATAGAATTTGTCCAAGTAGTGAGAAAATACTTATTTTGTTCATATAGATTCATGGTGGATCTTAAGTCCACCATAGAATTTGTCGTGAATGTGATATGTTAATATTTTAATAATTTATGAATATACTCTGAGAATAAAAAAATCAAAATTTTTTGTAGATACCTTAATGGTTATATTTGCAATTTATAACAGTGAATACTTCAAATTTTTATCTAACCAAAGATCTAAATTATAGCCATAAATTTGTGTGCCTGTGTAACTGTGTATGTTCAAATTTACGAAGAGGTTTAATTATTTGTTTAAAATTTAAATTAAAACATCTGATACATAAGAGTAATGCTAGAGTTACAAATAATTTGAACACAAACTACACAAAATTACTATTTATGTATTTAAATTAATATTTTATATTATTTAAAATCATTTTATTCACTTGAGAAAGTGCAAAAATGGAGAGTTTGTATAGTTTGTATCCAATTTGCTTTTGAGTCTAGCATTACTCGATACATAAATAAAAGCACTGAAGATTTATTTGAAGACATATGTAAATGATCCCAGTGGATTTATTTGAGTTTTTCATGATAATGAGCTCAGACACTAAACCAAAAGGGCAAATTCTATGGTGGACCTAAGGTCCACCATGGACCTACATATTAGCAAAATAAGTATTTCTTTATAATTTAAATAAATATTTGTTTTTTTAAATAAACAAACAAAATTTTTTTTTTTATGTGAGAAGGTCCACATAAATGATATGCATCCAAGTCCCAAGGTATACCAAAGAAGCACTAAGTGTTACAATTTTTGTACGGATTACAACGGACGGGGAAGATGAACGGCCCCGGTAATAAAAATAAATAAAATTCTGAATTTTTAATTTATTCACAATATTACAAAATAAACAAAGTTGAGAAAAATTGCTATATCTTCAAACGGCCTTGTTGTACGAGGACATTAAGGACTGGACAGTGAGGACGTTAAGCACTGGACAGCGAGGTCTTTAAGCACTGGGCAGCGAGGTCTTTAAGCACTGGACAGCAATACAAGGACGTTATGCACAGGGCTGCGAGGACATTATGCACTGGGCTGCGAGGACATTATGCAATAGGACAGAATGCAGCGAGGTCTTTATGAACTAAACCTGCAAAACAAAACACCGTGAAGGACAGCGGAGTCGCCGGAGCTGTCCTTAAGGTAGTAGTGCCCGCCTACCGTACCGGAAAAACGTGGGCACTCTCCTCCCAGGATAAAACCGCTATCGTGTGTGGAGATTGTACGGACCAACCACACACCAACGAACAAGAACAACGTAGGAACGTTGACGACAAAAAAAACTTTAAGGGAGATGGCCGGAGAATTTGGCCGGAAAATCAAAAGCTCTCTCTAAATATTTGACAAGAAAGTTTTCCCTTTCTTTTCCCTTTCTTTCTCACGTATGGCACACACAAAACACACCACACTAAACAATGGAGAGCCCTTGATATTTATAACTAAAGAATTTTAAAAAGTGTAACTCCTACACCATTAATCCATGGCATTTGTGGCACAATAATGACGTGTTAATGGTGATTAATTAGCCATTAACACGTCCGTTACGCTACGCTCCGTTTAAAATTTGTCCCGAATAATTGGAGATTAATGGCCAGTTAACTCCGTAAAAAGGACTAATTTTAAACAATACGTAAAATTAATAATAGAAGATTGGCTCAGTAAAATTGCAAAAAATTGCAATCCTTACCATATTCTTTTATTAACGGGTTAACTCTGAGAATCAATTTCTCATTCACCCTCTACCATTTTTGGCGTATAAATTATCAAAACATTTATCTCATTTAAGAGAATCGTGTCCATTAATTAACGATTAAAACCGTTAGTGGACCTATTGATAAATATACCCAAGTTGGTCGATTTAATGCCTATTAAAAATGCCAAAAATTCCAACACTAAGTAATGCGATTAGCACAAAATCTTTATTTCCAAAACGATTTGCACAAAGTATAGAAAAGTTTTCAGATCAAGCGAATGAAATGCATCTTAAAGCGGCCTCGATGCGTCTATTTTCGGTACTCTGATTTATGTATTTGGCATGCAAATTATTGAACATGGGGCGGGTATTTTAATTTCATATGTAGTACTCATGTCTTTAAAAGATTATTACAGTTTCATTTTTTTTTCAATTTGTGTAACACTTTGACAACAAACTAAATGTAATTTTAAATAATTAAATGTTATAAAAATTTGATTTATCAAAATTATAATTCAAAATAAACATAATTTTACTAAATTTATATTATAGCTAAATACACTTTTCTAATAATTTGTGATCAAATATTATACATTTTGAATAAAAAATCAAATAGTGATAGTCATTTTGGAACAAAGCGAGTAAGAGACCTTGAAAATTGAAGTAGAAGTCCATAAATTGTAAGTTTTTTCCAGTTTCTTTCTTAGTTCATTCCTATTTCTTTCAATTTTTTCCCGTTCTTTCAGGTTTTCCAACTATTCTCATTTTCTTCCATTTTTTTTCTACTCCCAAATAATGACTCCAAAAATGATACGTTTTTCATCTATTATTATTATTGTTATTATAATTATACTTTATAAGTTATTTCAACCGCCCGCCCCGTAAAAGCCCGCCCGAAAAAGTATGGGTCTGGGCTAGAGTAATTACGTGCGGGTTGGCCCGGCCCGTAATTTACATGCACCCGTAAATAATGAGGGCCGGGTATGGACTTTGATATTTGAGTTCGCAGGCGGCCCGGTCCGATACAAATAATGCACTATTTATATTTTCTAGAAACTAAGTTAGTGGACATGTTCAAAACAAAGTTACTGGACCATTATTTATTAATTTGGCCAATATCTCATTAACATTAGCCTAGCCTATTTACATTACCCATATCAGATTAGAGTAAAAGACCTAAAAAAAAAGTCCAAGTTCCCAACCCTAGTTATTGGCCCATTAACATCAGTCGCCCCAGAGTTATTATTCTTTATTCATTTTATGAAATAATTACTAAAATTAGTAGATTATTAATTTATGAAACAAGTTTTAACCCGCACCGATATAATTCTGAACATATCGGTTCATCATTCATTTTTTGTTGTGCCGATCCCGATCCGAAAATATTTGTTTGTGAGATGTTATTTGTTTGTTTACTCACACAAACAACAAATAACAACCTGACGCGAGTATGACCCTTAATTGTCTTCGGCAGAGACAACTCTAGAATATGACCCCAGCAAGCCTCAAAAACTAGGATTCTGTTTTGTTGGGGAATAACCCCATGTCAGCCTAAGGCTGACATCAGCATAAATTTCCTAAGTATTAAGCTTGGACGTCTCTCCTGATCGGCCCACGAGCTCCGCTCGTCCCTCCTGCTTGGCCCACGAGCTCCGCTCGTCCCTCCTGCTCGGCTCGGCCAACCAAGCCGAGCCCGACCCCCGCGACAATGACGTGAAGAAAACGACATGCGGCAAGGACTTGATGAAAGCGATAGGATGAAAGGGACAAGACCAAGGGATAAGTGACGTCCGCTAAACGACGAGCCTCGATCAGAGGGCTTTGACTTAATGTATTGTACCCCCTATAAAAGGGGTGGCACCCCTCATTGTAATGGATCCGAATTTTGAAGTCAATATTCTCCTACTTTGCTTTCTCTCTCTCTAAAACTCATATTATCTGATATACTCGGTGGTTTATAGCCATCAAATTGGTGCTTTCATTGAGAGGAGAAGAACATACTCGTAGGTTAACTCCCGAAAGCGAGAATGGTGCAGACAAGGAGCAACGTCCCCACCACCAGCCACGTCGGTGGCGAGGAGAACACGCAGAGCAGCGGCAATGGCACGGGTGGTGTCACTTCGACTCTGGACGCGGTCGAGGCGCTGTTCGGCTTGGGGGTGACCACGGAGCAGCTCCAGGCAACCGTTGCGGCACTTTCTGCCCTGGGTGAGAACGTGCCTAGCGCCAGAGCTAGCAAAGCTCCGCCCGGTCCCTATGCCGAACACGCTGCCACTTCCCAACATAAGGGGAAGAAGACCTGGAGGAGCAGAAGGAGGCCCGGCAAGGCCCCGGTGATCGAGGAGGTGTTGGTGGAAGACGTCCCCGAAGGAGAAGACGATGAGTCCAGCGAGTGCCGAGTGTCGGCCTTCAGACGCTTGGGAGGTGAAGAGACTCGGGTGTCGGCCTTCGGCAGGCTCAACCGCGGACCGGAAGGACGCCCGGGTGATCTCCGCCTACAAATATCCGAAGGCAGGAGGAAGCATGCTGAGGAGTCCGCAACGTCGGACGCCTGCTCGGCGAGGCCCGAGCGGAGCAGAGAGAGGCGAGGCGAGTGGACCTAGCGTCGCAATAGCTCGACGAGAACTGTGAGGACAAAGGCCTCTGACCAAGGGGTATCCCGGCTCGCGCGCGAGATTGCTGAGCTCAAGCGCCGGGTGGAGACTAGGGCTCCCTATAGCCTGCCCATCTTGCGAACGGTGACTTTGTTCACTCCGAGGGTTATGTCGATTCCGCTGCTGGCAAACTTTCGGCCGTGGTAGATCAAGGCCTACAATGGAACGACGGACCCCCAAGATCATTTGTCTAAGTTCTATGCTTCCATGGAAGCGGTGGCAGCCCCGGACGAGGTCAAGTGCCGAAGCTTTCTCGCGACGTTGGAGGGCTCCGCGTATGATTGGTTCAACCGGATCCCAAAAGGAAACCATTGACGATTGGGATACGCTAGCGGAGAAGTTCCTAACGCACTTTGCGGCCAACAAGAGGCAAAGGATGCCCTACTCCCACCTGCTCAACATCTGCATCCGCAAAGGAGAAGTTCACGGGGCGGACGACCAAGCCTTGGTGGCCATGTTCCAAGCAGCCCTTCCCCGCGGAGAAGTGAGGAAGGAGCTCCGCAAGAACCCTCCCCCCACGTACCAAGAGGCCTTGGCACGCGCTAAGTTCTTGGCCTCGGAAGAGTTCGATGATGCCCCCGACTACGAGGCCAGGTCGGCCAAGCGAGCCCCCGCAGATTCGGGGGAGATAGCGAAGAAGAGGAGGAAGAAGAAAGACTACACCGCGGGCCCGAGGACGCCCTCGGCTGGTGTGTACTCCGTGGGCACACTCGTGGGGACGGGTCGAGAGCTTGCCCCCTCCCCGCTCCCTCACATAGAGGCTTACGCGGTGTCCAACAGCGTCAAGTACTGCGAGTATCATCGCAACAACACTCATAACACTAAGGAATGCTTCACTCTTCAGAAGAAGATGCATCGACTTATCGCCCGAGGGCCGGCTCCGCGAGACGATGGGGCAGCCTTTTCCCAGGGTCCGCCGGAAGGAAGAACGTGGAGGAAGCCGACCGAACCGGTCGCAGTGGCAACGCAAGAAAAGAACCCCGAGAAGAGGCACATTTGGCGAGAGTGCGCTTCCTAGAGGTACCGGGAACGTAAGGTACGTCATTGTAGCCATCGACTACTTCACCAAGTGGGTGGAGGTAGCCCCATTGGCGAGCATCATCGGAGCTCAATGCCAGAAGTTTCTCGCAAAGCAAGTCATCTGCTGCTTCGGCGTACCCGAGCACATAATCACAGACAATGGGACACAATTCGAGTCCAAGACCTTCAACGACTTCCTTGAAAGTTGGGGGATCAAGCACAGCTATGCGTCGGTTGGGTACCCACAGACGAACGGGCAGGTCGAGAACGCCAACCGAACGATAGTCGACGGGCTGAAGTAGAATTTAGAAGCTTACGGAGGGGAGTCGGCAGAAGAGTTGCCCTACATCCTATGGACCTACCGGACCACGCCCCGAAGGGAAACCAGGGAAACTCCCTTCGCCCTCTGCTACAAATTCGAGGCAAGGGAACCCACAGAGATCTCCATCGCAACCCACCGGGAGGAGGTCTTTGACCCCGAGCGCAATGAGGAAGCCCTGGCAGCCGAGCTCCACCTCGTGCATGAAAGACGAGAAGCGGCCTTCATACGGGCAGAGAATTATCGAAGGAAAGTGAAGAGCTACCATGACGGGCGCGTGCACGCGTGTGGATTCATCAAAGGAGATTGGGAAAGGACGGTGAGCCGCCCCCTAGATTGGGTGCTGCTGAGACCATTCCTGGAAGTTTTTCCCGGATGAAGGTCATTCGCGCTCGGCGCTCCTCCTCGGAAGGAAGGCCGAGCACAGACCATACTCGGATGTGTTTCCCGGAGGAAGGTCAAACACTCGCACTCGGCGCTCCTCCTCGGAAAGAAGGCCGAGCGCAAACCATACCCGGATATTTTTCCCGGATGAAGGTCTCAAAAACTCGCGCTCGGTGCTCCTCCTCGGAAGGAAGGCCGAGCGTAGACCGTACCCGGATGTTTTTCCCGGATGAAGGTCTCAAACACTCGCGCCCAGCGCTCCTCCTTGGAAGGAAGGCCAAGCGCAGACCATAAACGAATGTTTTTCCCGGATGAAGGTCTCAAACACTCGCGCCCGGCGCTCCTTCTCGGAAGGAAGGCCGAGCGCAGACCATACCCACATATTTTTCCTGAATGAAGGTCTCAAACACTCGCGCTCGGCGCTCCTCCTCGGAAGGAAGGCCGAACGCAGACCATACCCGGATGTTTTTCCCTGATGAAGGTCTCAAACACTCGCGCCCGGCGCTCCTTTTCGGAAGGAAGGCCGAGCGCAGACCATACCCGGATGTTTTTCCCGGATGAAGGTCTCAAACACTCGCGCTCGGCGTTCCTTCTCGGAAGGAAGGCCGAGCGCAGACCAAACCCGGATGTTTTTCCTGAATGAAGGTCTCGAACACGTCCTCGCTGGTACGAGCCCGAGCACGGCTTCGCTAAACACTTCGGCAAAACCGACATTCATTCCCCAACATTTACTCGGGAATAAGCATTTAAGGATCAAAGCGGAACAACGAAGGCATCACAAAAACACATCGTTCAAACACGAAAACATTACATTGAAAAAGAAGAAGGGAGGAGTTCAGCAATGGGCCCAGCCGCGCTCAGATACCGGCGGTGTCCTCACCCCCTCCAGCGGCGTCCTCATCCTCGGAGTAGTAAATAGAGGAGTCAAACTCCTTAGGGTTCTCGCACGGCTTCGGGAGTTCCTTGCCATCTCTGATCTGCTCTAGAAAGACTTCTTGAGCCCGGTGCAAGCCCAAAGAGTAGTTGGCCTGCCCCTCTTTAATGAGAAGACGCTTGCCATCAGGAGTTTGAGCCCAGATCTTCAAGAGATTGTCCATGCGGGAGAGGGCCGCCTCCTCGAACGCGGGGGAGGTCTGAAAGGCCTCGATCGCGTGCTCGCTTTCCTCCTCGAGGTAGCGCGCCTTGTAACACCCTAATCCGTCCAGGTCTGCAGCCCCTTTCGGACTAAAGTATTAACTTGGTAATCGTAAAATTTAAAACTTTTCAAACACTTTTATTTATCACAATAATATTTTTCGTAACATATACAGTGCGAAGTTTTCAATATTGCGGAAGCTTAACAAATCATAATTACAAACACAATTTGTTTATGTTCAAAACCATCACATCCATTCCGACAATCTCGCCTTCGTCTTCCTCCAGAATCATGTCACATCATTCTTTCTATTAACCTGCGTGTAGCAAATAAAACATACTACACGCTCAGCGGTGAAGCTGAGTAAGCATATCTAATGCGTCGAACATCCATATAAATTGAACCCAAATTCATAATCAAATCATTTGATATCATGCACAAAGTTTTCAGTTCAAATATACAATAATCAATATTCAACATTCGTCATTCAATATTCATATTCAATATTCAACATCCTCATTCAATAATATCCTTAAACTATTCTTAGTCTAAGGCCAATTCAATTCTTAAACTAATTCTAGTTCAAGATATTCTAATCCTTAAGCTAGGCCTAGTTTAAGATATATTTTTAAAAAGTGTTTTCAAATCTTAAACTTACCTTCGCTTAAGGTCAACCAAAAACCGACAGCGTAGTGTTCACTGTTGGGTTGGGTGGTACCCCCAAACGAGTAGGTACTCAAGTTTGGTTCTTGTATCCCGTACGTACGTTTTAACCCTAGCCACCGGGCATCATACCCGCAAGGCCTATTTCTAATCTATCTTAGAGGTCTTCTAGATAGTATTAGAAACCAACATCAAAAGGGATGTATCATAGAGTTCTTCTAGATATCCTTAATAGTTCATCATCAATTTCCAAATGGGTATATCCTAGAGTTCTTCTAGATATCCTTAACAGTACAATTCATCAATCCGAATTATTTCATAATTATCGTTGTATTCATTTCAAATCATAGTTTAAATCATTCACAATAATCATTTTAATCAGTGGGTTCATCATCAATAGTCATACATAACAATAATCATCATAATATTCAATAACAATTAGCGGCCTAGCGTCGAGTGTAACACCCTAGCTTACCGTCATACATCACGTAAAGTCCTCTTAGTTGTCAAAACATCATTTTTATTTCAAGAGATCATCTTTATATTAATCATAATTTATTGGTATCAAAAATAAGATTCCATAGTTCAAAAATCATGTTTTCTAAATAATAATTGATTAATATATAATAGGAAATTCAATTATTAGCTATTAGCTTCATTTTCTTCAATAGTGTAGGGAGACAGCCTACTGTCACTTCTGATAATCTACTGTCTGATGTTCAGAATGGGCTGATAATCGATTATCACACTCTGATAATCGATTATCAAACTTCAGAGAGGGCTGACAGTCGATTATCATATTCTGACAATCGACTGTTGCTCAGCTTTGTTCCAAAAATCTGCAGAATGATGAATAATCGATTTTCAAGTTGATAATCGATTATCCATCGTCTTCTACCTCGAGCCAACTTGCGGAAATGTCACTTTTACTCACCAAACTTCAATTAAAGTATATAAAAGTGTTCTCCAAGGTTCATAGATCATTTTGATATCATTAATTCATAGTTTTAACATCAAAATCATGGTTTACGATTCTTAGTTCTTCAAGCATGTCAAACACAAAACTCAACCAAATGACCATCTATGAACGTAGAATCGATCTATATGAGCATTCTAGTCATTAGATATATCTATGGGCTTACCTCGAAGCTTAATGGAGGTTTTGGAAATTTTCCGGCGAAACTTCCGGCGAGTATTTCTCCCAACTCCAGCGACTTCACACCAAATTGACAGCACCACAATACTCCTCACACTTTCATGAACACTTAGAAAGAAGAATGAAGAAGAATGGTGAAGAAATGAGATGGTTGGGTTCTCTTATATAATGAGAAGGAGAGAAGAAGAAAACAGCTATGGTGGCTCCACAATTCTACGATCGGCGTCTAAACAGTTCCCTGATTGGGACCTATTTTGGTTCCAGTCGGGGTACACTTTTTGGTCCAACTTTCTCCAAATTGAAATCTGTTTGCACCATTGCGATCAGACAGTCGAGCTTTATCCAACGATATACTTTTCACAATTATTTGTAATACTTTTTCCGACATCATATTTTTGGGTGGTTGACTTTGTCAGAGTCAAAATTGATATGTTTGACCTTTACTATAAAAGGTGTCATATTCAATTCATATTATTTATTCTCATGATTTATTTCAATAAACCATTTCAAAGTAAACAAATTCTTCATTTATTCTTAATTTAGGTCTGTACTCAGGTTCACAACCAAGATTACCCAATTAGTCAACATATTGGATTTATCTTTATGAGACTTATCCTGATTTGTGATATTGGATGTCAAAACACATTTCATTTCGGCCCAAAGCCCAATAACTATTTATTTTAATCGAAACAAATTTGACTAATTGAATATTTATTCATTAAAAATTTTAGGGTATGTTTTGGGGCGTTACACGCCTTCTCCTCAGCAGCGATACGAGCCTGCTCCGAAGCCCGAGCCCGCTCCTCCGCCTCAGCGAGCTTCCCCTCTAGGTCGGCCACGTGCCCCTGCAGCCTTTGAAGCTCCTCTTCGCCCTTGACCTTATCCGCAACGTACCACTCCAAAAGCTCCACCAGCTCCGGGACGCGCATGGCCGCCTACAACAACGGTGAAATTTTCAGTGAAATTTGTTAAAATCTAAGTGTCATGCAAGAAAAGCACCCGCGCTGGAACGAAGAACGCTTACCGAGCCCAGTTCGAGCATGAGTGTGGATGCGAGGTCCTCCGTGGCGGCCGAACAAATCTCGATCCGGTCCGGTGAAGGGATGAAGCTCTGCAGGAAACGGCGAGGCTCATAGTCCCCGTGCAAGAACGAAGGCTTGGGGGGAAATGCCACTTTCACGAAGGCCTTTTTCCCGCAGTCCACCGAGCGCGAAGATGTGGACTTTGTCCCGCTTAGCGAGGCCACCTCCCGCGCAGAACACACGTCCTTGAGTTTCTTGTTCGGCTGGGTGCACTTGGCGGACGGTGTGGGAGTTGGGAGCGGAGGCTGAGCTTGGCTGGACTCCGCGCGCGGCTTAGATTTAAACAGCTTCTTTCGGTCTGCCGCGGAAATCATGATTTCACCTACAAGGAAAATAAGAGATAAGTTCGAGTCCCCGGAAGGAATTGCAAGCGGAGCACGAACCCACTAAAGAAGTGAACAAGGAAACCTGAGGGGCCTGTTGGACATGAGTTCAGACCTCCTTATTATTTTTTTTTGGACTATTTTTTGTTTTGATGAATGACAAACAGGATGATTAAATTCAATCGATATTCGAAAATTTATTCGGATCAAGAAAAGCAGAGAAGGGCATCAAGAAGTTTCGGCGATAATTCACGCTCACCCCTACGCAGTTTTTTGAAGTGAAGCGAAGACTCCGAAGATTTTTTATTTTTATTGAGTCTAGGAATTTTTGTAAGGATGACAATATCTTCTGCACAAAACAATTTAAATTTCTGAGGGATAAAAATTATTTTTGAGTCAGTTGAAAAATCACTTTTTCTCTGTCTAAAATATTTTAGTGAGTCAGTTTCAAAATAAGTGTGTCAAAATTTCTTTAAAACATTTTTTTTAGATTACACAATTTTCTTTGGTGAGAAAAATATACTTTAAATATTTTTTCGTGTATTGTTTGACACACAAAATAATTTTTTGGACTCTCTTTTTCTCTCCCCTACTCAAATTCATTGAATAGGGAGAGTTTATCACAAGAGCGTGCCTTGTTATTCTCGTTGTCCCAAACAACGAGTTAGAAGCCAATGTGCTTCCAATCGCACTTGGCTTGGGCCCTTTGTGTTTGCGCATTATTTTTCATTTTAATCGATTGTATCCTTTAAGATAATCGATTAGATCCAGCGCAATTTCTAATGTTTGAATTCTTAATTGATTATTTCTTTTAAGAAAATCGATTAGCCTGGACAGAACCTCCTAATCGATTTGTTGCTTCAATTTAATCGATTTATAAGCCTTTCTTTGGGCTGCTCAAACTTGATCAATAATCGATTATTTATCCTTCATTAATCGATTAGTTCGTACCGAACCTCCTAATCGATTATTTGTCTTCATTTAATCGATTATGATTCAGTGTTCTTTTCAGGCTTTTCGCTTCTGTGTACAGTAATCGATTTAAACCTTTACTTTAATCGATTAATTTTATCCAGTGCATATTCTCAGCCTGCTCCAACGGCTTTATTTTCCTCAGCCTATTTAATCCCTCATTCTCTTTCATTTCAAGGCACACCTCTTGCACTCCAATATATTTCTTTGAGCTATATTCATCCTTTGCTTCATCTTCCTCATCAAAATATTATTTTTAAGAGTTAGAAATATTTTTTTCCTTGAGTGCTATAGAAGTTGTCATCCATAGAGCTTAAATCTTTCAAAAACTACTTTGCTCAATTGTGTGAGCTTTCATTCTTGTGTTGTAAACTCAATCTCATTTGAGTGTTGTTCAAAAGACTTGTGTGACTCAAGTCTTGTTGTTGTAAGAAAGTGAGGCTTGTGTGATTCAAGTTCTCAAGTTGTACCGGTTTTTCAAGCACCCGTTGAAGCTTGAAGATTAGTAGGACTTTCGAGAGAGTCTCTCGGAGGACTGGACTAGCCACGAGGTGGTGAACCAGTATAAATCCCGGTGTTCTTCTTTCCCTTACTCTCTTTACTTATTCTTGCGATATTTTTTTTTGCGAAAAACGCACATTCTTGAAAACAACTCTATTCACCCCCCCTCTAGAGTTGCACATTTGTCTAACAATTGGTATCGGAGCAGGAAGTTCTTCGAATACGTTATTTTTTCAGGAGCTAAAAGATCAAATGGCATCAAGGATGTTCAACGCAGGAGTTACCGAGGGACAATCAACCACGAGGCCACCTTTGTTCGATGGAACAAACTACTCATATTGGAAGGAGAGGATGAGAATTTTTATCCAATCCAACGACTACAAGCTGTGGTTGATTGTGAAGAACGGCTGCGGAGTCCCGATGAAGAAAGTCGGTGAGGTCAACGTTCCCAAAACCGAAGAGGAGTTCACCGACGAAGATTGCAAAAAGATGGAGCTCAACGCAAAGGCAATAAACATGATTTATTGCGGTATTAATGCGGATGACTACCGCAAAATTTCACGGTGTGAAACCGCAAAACAAATGTGGGAGAAATTGGAGGTCACCTACGAAGGAACCGCGCAGGTTCGGGAGGCCAAAATCGACCATCTTACTCACGAGTACGAACTCTTCTCAATGAAGGAAAACGAGAAGATTGAGGAAATGTTTGAGAGGTTCTCTAACATCATTAATCCTCTCAATCTTCTCGGGAAGACCTACACCGACCGAGAGCTCGTGAGAAAGGTGCTGCGAAGCCTATCCCCCAAATGGCGTTCAAAGGTGGACGCAATCGAAGAAGGTCGTGACTTCCAAACAACGACCTATGATGCTCTTCGAGGTAATCTTATTACCTACGAAACCACCCAACTTTCAAAGGTGGTTGAAGAGAGGAACAAGAGGTCTATTGCTCTACCCGCAACAACATCAACCCACAACAACGTTGATGATGAAGATGATGACAGCGACGACACCGACCTCGGACTCTTTGTCCGAAAATTCAAGAAGATGATGCTCAAGAAGGGAGCCAAGAAGAACACTCCACCCAAATGCTATGGGTGTGGTGAAATTGGACACATCAAACCAATGTGTCCGAAGCTCAAGAACGAGAAGGACAAGAGGGCACCGAAGAAGCAACGTGCCTACATCTCTTGGGAGAACGACGGCTCCGGGAGTGAAGACTCAGAAACGGAGGAAGTGGCCAACTTATGTCTAATGGCCATTGAAGATGGTGATACATCAAAAGAGGTAAGTGATCAAGAACCTTCTCCCAATGAGCCTTTAAGTCTTAATGATGTTGTTTGAATTATAGAAGATTTAGTAGGAATGTTCAAAAAGGCTTCCAAAGAAAATAATGAAGTTAAACAAAAAATCCTGATTTTTGAGAATGATGTAAAAGAACTCAAAAATATAAATGATAAACTTAAACAAAAAATTCTCTTTTGGAAAAAGACCACAAGAACCTTCAACTACTTCTTCTTCTACATGCTCTAGTTGTACTTCATTAAAAGCTAAAGTTGCTAGTTTAGAAAGTAAATTGGGAAAGTTCAATAATGCTTCAAACACCTTAGATAAAATACTTAAGCAAAAAGTTAGTAATGGTGAAGGACTTGGATATAAGAAAAACCAACCTAGAAAAACAACATTTGTTAAAGCTAGGGGGAATAAAAATGCTAGGATAAATAATCAAACTAGAAGAGCACATCCTAGCAAACCTAGAACTCATTACACTCAACCATATAGGATGAATAATCCAAATGTTATTTGCCACTATTGCAATAAGATAGGTCACATTGCACCCGTGTGCTTCACCAAAATTAGGCATTTTCAACAAACGCACACACATCGCACATATGCTAACCAAAAAGGACCCAACAATATATGGGTACCTAAACCGTCTCCTTGATATCTTTTTGTAGGTGTGCTTGAAGGCTTTGAGTACCTCTTGGTATCTCGATAGCGGATGCTCCAAGCACATGACCGGAGATGCATCCAAATTTAGGAGTTTAGAGTATTTCAAAGGTGGCAATGTCGTTTTTGGTGACAACAACAAAGGAAGAATAATTGGAAGTGGCACCGTCGGAAAGGACAATGCTACAACCATTGAGAACGTTCTTCTTGTTGAGGGCCTCAAGCACAATCTTCTTAGCATTAGCTAATTGTGCGATAGAGGTAACCGTGTCATTTTTGATTCTAGAAAATGCATTGTAGAACGCTTGTGTGACAATAAGACTATTCTTTGTGGTAGTAGAGTAGATAACATTTATATGTTTGATCTTGAAAATTCCCCGTCTATCTTAGCTAAGTGCCTCATTACCAAAGAGGAAGAAACGTGGCTATGGCATCGTCGGATAGCTCACGTTAACATGGACCATCTTAATAAGTTGGTTTCTAAAGACTTAGTAATTGGTGTTCCTAAACTTAAGTTTGAGAAGAATCTAATTTGTGATGCATGTCAAAAGGGGAAGCAAGTAAGGGCCTCGTTTAAGTCAAAGAACGTTGTTTCTACGACTAGGCCATTACAACTTTTGCACATGGACCTTTTTGGACCTTCAAGGACTATGAGTTTAGGAGGTAATTACTTTGGGTTTGTTGTCGTTGATGACTATTCGAGGTTTACATGGACACTCTTTCTAGCTCATAAGTATGATGCACTTAATGCTTTTAAGAAATTCATTAAATTGGTTCAAAATGAAAAAGATTGTCACATTTCATCCATAAGAAGTGATCATGGGGGAGAATTCGATCAAGATGGTTTTGATGTCTTATGTGACGAATTAGGCATTGAGCATAACTTCTCGGCCCCCCGTACACCACAACAAAATGGAGTGGTTGAACGGAAAAATAGATCTCTTGAAGAGATGGCTAGAACTATGCTCAATGAGGCAAACCTTCCTAAATATTTTTGGGTGGATGCCGTGAGTACCGGCGTGCTACGTGTTAAACCGAGCCGTCATTAGACCGATACTCAAGAAAACGCCCTATGAACTTTACAAAGGAAGAAAGCCTAACCTTTCCTATTTTCATGTCTTTGGATGTAAAGTTTTTATTCATAATAACGGAAAAGATAACTTGGGAAAATTTGATGCTAAGTCGGATGAAGGAATTTTCTTAGGTTATTCTCTTCGTAGTAAGGCATATAGAGTGTTCAACAAGCGTACTAAGACCGTATAGGAGTCTATTCATGTTGTCTTTGATGAATTTGATGCTCGCTTGGCGAAGAAAGGTATTGTTGATAATGTTGCAGGTTCTTATGATGATGAAGAAGAAATCGTTAAGGAAAAGGAACCGGAAGAAGAGAAAACGCAGGAACAAACGGAGCTTCCTAAGGAGTGGAGAACATTGAAGAACCACCCGATTGACAATGTTATTGGTGACATAACGAAGGGAGTTTCTACTCATAATTCTCTTAGGAACACAATTAATCACATGGCCTTTGTTTCACAAATTGAACCAACAACCGTTTTGGATGCTATTAATGATGAACATTGGTCTATGGCAATGCAAGAGGAGCTTAACCAATTTAAACACAATGATGTTTGGGAATTGGTGCCTAGACCTAATGATCATTCCGTTATTGGCACAAAATAGGTGTTTCGTAACAAACTCGATGAAAATGGAGTAATCACTAGAAACAAAGCTAGGCTTGTAGCTAAAGGCTACAATCAAGAAGAAGGCATTGATTATGAAGAAACTTATGCACCAGTTGCACGCTTAGAAGCTATTCGTTTATTACTTGCATTTGCGTCTACGATGGATTTTAAACTTTATCAAATGGATGTTAAAAGTGCCTTCCTTAATGGTATCATTCAAGAGGAAGTGTATGTCGAACAACCCCCGGGTTTCGAAGACTATGAGTTTCCCGAACATGTCTTCAAACTCAAAAAGGCGCTTTACGGTCTCAAACAAGCACCTCGTGCTTGGTATGAACGGTTGAGCAAATTTCTTTTGGACCATGAGTTCAAACGGGGTCAAGTCGACACTACACTTTTCATCAAGAAAGATAACCAAGACATCCTTTTGGTTCAAGTTTACGTAGATGATATCATATTCGGTGCTACTAACGAGCTTTTGTGTAAGGATTTTTCCGATATGATGCAAAGTGAATTTGAGATGTCGATGATGGGAGAATTAAAGTTCTTCCTTGGGCTACAAATTAGACAATGCAAAGAAGGGACATTTGTGTGTCAAACGAAATATTGCAGGGAATTGCTTAAGAGATTCGATGTTACCGAATCCAAATCCATTGACACACCGATGAGCACCTCTTGCTATCTCGACAAGGATGAAAAAGGAAAAGAGGTGGACATCAAACGCTACCGAGGTATGATCGGCTCTTTACTTTATCTTACCGCGAGTAGACCGGATATCATGTACTCCGTTTGTATATGCGCTAGGTATCAATCTTGTCCTAAAGAGTCGCACTTGGCTGCGATCAAAAGGATAATGCGATATCTCGTGGGCACGTTGAACGTAGGTCTTTGGTATCCCAAAGGTTCGACATGTCATCTTGTTGGCTATTCCGACTCGGATTTTGCAGGTTGCAAACTCGATAGGAAAAGTACCAGCGGTACTTGCCACTTATTCAGTCATTCGTTAATCTCGTGGTTTAGTAAGAAACAGGTTAGTGTTGCACTTTCCACCACCGAAGCGGAATATGTCGCTGCGGGAAGCTGTTGTGCCCAAATTCTTTGGCTAAAACAACAACTAGTGGATTTCGGCCTTATACTTGATCACATCCCAATTAGGTGTGACAATATGAGCGCCATTAGTCTATCGAAGAACCCCGTTCTTCACTCCAGGACTAAACACATAGAAATTAGGCATCACTTCATACGAGATCACGTCCAAAAGAGAGATGTCACAATTGAGTTTGTTGAAACGAAACATCAATTGGCCGACATTTTCACGAAACCCCTTAGTAGGGAGAGTTTCTTCCACATTCGGAACGAACTTGGCATTTTGGATATCTCTATGAACTAATTCATTTTTTTTATTGACTATACTAATTTGAGCGTCGGAGGCGCGATAAATTCTTTTTGCAGGGCTCTTATTGTAGATATCTCTTCCCTTGGTATTCAACCGAATTGGACTTGATTTTTTCAATAAAATCGATTATTCCTCAAAGAGAAATCGATTAGTCGCCTCTGTCTTTCTTAATCGATTACTCGTTTCTTTTTAATCGATTAAAATGCAAAAACGTCTTTAGCACTGATTCACCTTTTAATCGATTAATTTTGTTCAATTAATCGATTAGACTCATCTGTCCATATTAATCGATTAACCATCTCTGTTTAATCGATTAATATCTTGAAAAGAAACGTCTGGTTCTGCTTACTTCTAATCGATTAATAAACTTAACTTAATCGATTAGCCTCGGCTGTGTTCCCTAATCGATTAAATACTTGTGATTAATCGATTAATAGTCGATTTTTGGCTTATATCACACCCAGTCTTCGTCTTCTTCGCCATTCCTTCTTTTCGAATCAGAGAAACCCTAGCTTCTTCCCCTCTCAATTTTTCTCAATCTTCATCATAAAATTCTCAAATTTCTTCCATTTTTTTTCCAAATTTCATCAATTTCAAAAAGGAGGAATGCCAAGGTGTAAGAACGCTTCCTCCGGTCAAGAAACGGCGGCAGAGGAGAATGAGAGGCCTTGGCGTCGTGAAGGGAGCAAGTACATTCACATTCAAACGGGTCTCGCCTTCAACACTGGGGCTTCAGTTGAGAGGTTCCACAACATCTTCCTCACGAAGGAGATCGTCTCTCCCAAGATCGTGAACAAGGACCTCTTCAAATCGGCGACCTATGCCCCGAGTAAGTCTATATTCCTTCAGCAAGGCTTGCTTCGTTTCATTCATTTGACGTATGAATTTTTTTGTCCAAATCTTATACGTCAATTTTATGCAAATCTTCGTACCACTAAGAGAAGTTCGCCATCTCTCATTTCCTATGTTGACAGCAAAACCGTTTTCATTGACGGTGCCGGTTTGACTTCTTTGTTTGGCCTTCGTCGCGGTGATATTACCGAAAACTTGGATGAAACATTCCAAGATGAGGCAATATGGCGACAACTCGGGTTAGATCATCGTGACCTCAAGTTTAGAAACTCTAGTAACCCGAGTGTCATTAATCTCACTTTGATTCAACGCGTCCAACAATACATCTTCTCATATGTTTTGTTTCCCCGTGATTCGAACCATGACATCGTCAACAAGGACGATATTCGTTTGTTTCACGTCCTGTTGAACGATGTCAAATTTGATTGGGTTCACTTCTTTATCGTTGCACTTAGCGATGGCACTCGCTTTTCCCATCTCCGTTTTGCCATCCCCATTATTCATATCCTTGCTTATTGCAAAATAGACCTTACTCGGGACACTCAGGTGCCGGTCAAGAAGACGTGTTTCATCACTGAAGCCAAGTTTTCCCGGATCGTGTATCGAGAGGAGGGCGATGCTGCACCAAATCTGGACTTGATAGTCGCCGAAGAAGAAGAAGAAAGCCAAAACGAGAATCAAGCTGAGTCATCTCAAGCCGGAGGTAGTCGAGCCACGGAGCGCGTCACTCGTCAACGGAGGACTCGTCCGAGAGAAGAAGCACCGTAACCATCTTGGGTGAAGAAGATCTTCGATACTCTCACGTGCATCCGAGATGACGTTCGCCAGCTCAACGAGAGGATGACTCGTCTTGAGCAATCTCGCTCCTACCGTGGCCCGCGTCACAGCTTCAGCGGAGGAGCTCGTCCGGCGAACTCTCTTTGATTATTTTCTCTTCTATCTTAACTTTTTATGATACATTGTTCTTTGCTATTGTTGTTATCTCTTTTGGTGAATGATGTCATTGCTAATATGGTTCTCTTTTAGAACATATTGTCCCTTTGTCGCAATTCGTGTTAGAAGTTCTTTTGAAAACTCTTACAAATTTTTTATCATTCAAAATCCCGGCATCAATTAAGGGGGAAGGTTGTCGGTTGATAATGCCAAAAGGGGGAAGGAAGGATCGTTGAGAAAACTTGTTTTTCAAAATTATTTTTCCGCTTATTACTCCGATTATTTTTTTGCTGCACTTCTCTAACCTTGCAGGGGGAATCAATTAAGGGAAGTATTTTTTTTTTAACTCTTTCTTTGTTTTTTTCTCAACTATGTTTGTCATTATCAAAAAGGGGGAAATTGTTGGACATGAGTTCAAACCTCCTTATTATTATTTTTTTGGACTATTTTTTGTTTTGATGAATGACAAACAGGATGATTAAATTCAATCGATATTCGAAAATTTATTCGGATCAAGAAAAGCAGAGAAGGGCATCAAGAAGTTCCGGCCATAATTCACGCTCACCCCTACGCAGTTTTTTGAAGTAAAGCAAAGACTCCGAAGATTTTTTATTTTTATTGAGTCTAGGAATTTTTGTAAGGATGACAATATCTTCTGCACAAAACAATTTAAATTTCTGAGGGATAAAAATTATTTTTGAGTCAGTTGAAAAATCACTTTTTCTCTGTATAAAATATTTTAGTGAGTCAGTTTCAAAATAAGTGTGTCAAAATTTCTTTAAAACATTTTTTTTAGATTGCACAATTTTCTTTGGTGAGAAAAATATACTTTAAATATTTTTTCGTGTATTGTTTGACACACAAAATAATTTTTTGGACTCTCTTTTTCTCTCCCCTACTCAAATTCATTGAATAGGGAGAGTTTATCACAAGAGCGTGCCTTGTTATTCTCGTTGTCCCAAACAACGAGTTAGAAGCCAATGTGCTTCCAATCGCACTTGGCTTGGGCCCTTTGTGTTTGCGCATTATTTTTCATTTTAATCGATTGTATCCTTTAAGATAATCGATTAGATCCAGCGCAATTTCTAAGGTTTGAATTCTTAATTGATTATTTCTTTTAAGAAAATCGATTAGCCTGGACAGAACCTCCTAATCGATTTGTTGCTTCAATTTAATCGATTTATAAGCCTTTCTTTGGGCTGCTCAAACTTGATCAATAATCGATTATTTATCCTTCATTAATCGATTAGTTCGTACCGAACCTCCTAATCGATTATTTGTCTTCATTTAATCGATTATGATTCAGTGTTCTTTTCAGGCTTTTCGCTTCTGTGTACAGTAATCGATTTAAACCTTTACTTTAATCGATTAATTTTATCCAGTGCATATTCTCAGCCTGCTCCAACGGCTTTATTTTCCTCAGCCTATTTAATCCCTCATTCTCTTTCATTTCAAGGCACACCTCTTGCACTCCAATATATTTCTTTGAGCTATATTCATCCTTTGCTTCATCTTCCTCATCAAAATATTATTTTTAAGAGTTAGAAATATTTTTTTCCTTGAGTGCTATAGAAGTTGTCATCCATAGAGCTTAAATCTTTCAAAAACTACTTTGCTCAATTGTGTGAGCTTTCATTCTTGTGTTGTAAACTCAATCTCATTTGAGTGTTGTTCAAAAGACTTGTGTGACTCAAGTCTTGTTGTTGTAAGAAAGTGAGGCTTGTGTGATTCAAGTTCTCAAGTTGTACCGGTTTTTCAAGCACCCGTTGAAGCTTGAAGATTAGTAGGACTTTCGAGAGAGTCTCTCGGAGGACTGGACTAGCCACGAGGTGGTGAACCAGTATAAATCCCGGTGTTCTTCTTTCCCTTACTCTCTTTACTTATTCCTGCGATATTTTTTTTTGCGAAAAACGCACATTCTTGAAAACAACTCTATTCACCCCACCTCTAGAGTTGCACATTTGTCTAACAGGGCCCTCCTCGAGTTGACTCTGGACGACCCGGCGCTTGGGCTCGTCCTGATCAGGGAAGACGAACCCGAGCTCGGCGAGAGCCTCGTTACTCACTAAGGCCCCGGGCTCATAGGGGCCGCCCGAGCACAACTTATCTGTGTCCGCAATGGCCTTGGAGGAGGCAAAGGGTTTGGATTGCTGACAGAAAGAACTGAGGGGAGCGGCTCAGAAAGGGGAAGCCGACCCCACGGAGACGAAAACGAACTTGGACTTCCAAGTCTTGTTGGATTCCTTCTTGGTCTTAAAGAGTCTCTCTTACCGCTGACAGAGGGCGGCGAAAGAACCCCCATCCGACCCGGAGGACTTCGCCACTCGGAATAGGGTCAATAGGCGCTCAAGGTTAGCCCGCACGCCCGTCTCCCGACAGCGGATCAAGAATCCCGCCAAGTACGGTGCGATTTCGGCACCAATTGGCACGGGAGGAAGTCAAAGTACTTGAAAAAATTGATGACCATGGACTCGAGGGGGAAGCGGAAGCCGTTCTCAAGGGACTTGAGATGGACGGCGAAGTAGCCCGGAGGAGCGTCGAAGACTGACTCCTCCGGAGTAGGACGACGTATGGTGACGAGGGGGCCGGCGTAGCACACCGATTTAAGATACTCGTCACCCGACAAGTCGCACTTGCACTCGCGGATGAGCGAGTCCACAAGCAAGGTGCGTTTCTGGAGGCGGGGCTCAGTTACCCCGGGCACCTCGACAGCCGCGATCTCCTCAATAGATGGGGAACCCGGCTGCTCCGCTCGGTCATCTTGGGCTACGGAACCATGACTGCCGAGCCCGAGCTCATGCTCGGCTTCGGACGTGCGAAGAGAGGCAGACTCGACAGACATAAAGGAGTAGAGCAGAGGGACAGACCTCGAATAAGCGTCGCCGGAGAAAATCAGGAAGCAACGAGCGGCGGCGCGGAACGGCGGAGAATGGCAAACCCTAATATTTTCTCTCTCTAGAGTGTGTGAGAATGAAGGAAGCCTTGGGGACTATTTATACTAAAGTTGGGCCTAAGTGATAATGGGCCAAAGAGGTGTCATGATGGGCCACCACTTTGGGAAGCGAAGCGTCACAGCCGCTCGATGGGAACTGCAAACGTCACCACCCGTCCACCAAGCTACGCGTGGGCCCGTGAGCTGACCATCCACAATGTTTTCTACTTTCACGCGCTCCGCTGCTAGTTGCCACGAAACCCAAAGAGTGGGGGGCTTCTGATTGGGAATAACCCCATGTCAGCCTAAGGCTGACATCAGCATAAATTTCCTAAGTATCGGGCTTGGACGTCTCTCCTGCTTGGCCCATGAGCTCCGCTCGTCCCTCCTGCTCGGCTCGGCCAACAAGAGCTGTAAACGGATAAAATCCGCCTCGGATATACAACATCCGTATCCGCATCCGTTAGCCGAAACATCATCCGAATCCGCATCCGAATCCGACAGATGTTTTAACTTTCAAATCCAAATCCGAATCCGTCGGATTTTTTTTGGATTCGGATATATCCGTATCCGACCGAACATCCGTTTAAGTATCCAAATTTCCTAAAATCCGAATATCCGATTATCCATTTACACTATTAACAAATCCAAAAATCCAATATCCGCATCCGATTATCCGAATCATAAATAAAATTAAATAGCAAACCAGTTCAAAAAAGAAATTAAACATAGCATCAAACATTTTAATGGTCAATTGTCTAACACTCCATCAACAAGCCAACAACAAATTTAAATGCAATGTTCTTACAACATATAACCCAAAAAGAACAAAGTTCTAAAAAAAACTAGGAAAATAAGTTATTCAGTATGTCAACTTATTTTTGCAGTTCCTAGATGTTGGTGAAGAAACCCATTAGCAAAAACATCTTCAATCTTCAACCTGTACACAAAATTAGTTCATTAACCCATAATCGAGGAAATGAGATTTTTATTGGTGTTTTCAAATACTATCCAGCAATAATGAATTCAAAAAACCAAAAGTTTTTCAATACAGCAACCTCTCAATTACAAAGTTTATCGCCGTGTTCCAATTTAGTATCAAACAAATATACTAAAAAAACAAAAAGTTTATCAAAAAACAAAAAGTTTATCAATACAGCTTCTGGCGACAGAGACAATCAATTATGAAGTTTATTGCCGTGTTCCGATCGGGCTACAATCAAACGGCTCGAGGGTTTGTCATATATAAATCGCTAAAGCTAATCACAGCAGCTCGGAGGCATACCTGAGACAAAACTTCGACGTAGAGGCCGTCGCTCGTCGAAGGAAGCGCTGAGGAGATGGCGGTCTGTCGTATGGCTGGTCAAGAACAGACGAGGAAGCTGCTTTGCAAATTGGCCGATTACTGGGAGAGGGAGGGGCGGGCTGCAGGATTCAGGGATTTCTTTTCCTTTCTACGGGTTTGTTGAATGGTTGTGGTAGGGTTTGATTTGTGGTATACTCATATTGGGCTAATAGCCCAACTTTATTGGATTGGCAATTGGGATAAATACATAACAAGATTATATTTATTACATTTATTTTAATTAAGTATTAGGATAAACGGTTATTCGGATAAACGGTAACGGTTATTGAAACGGATGTCTATGCGGATCGGATTTTAAACGGATCGGATTCATAAATACCAAATCCGCATCCGTTTAGTAATCGGTTATCACGGATCGGATGCGGATAATATCCGTTTAAAACGGATGCGGATTTTTTCTTTTTAAACAGATATGGATACGGACGGTAATCGGATTTTTGGCTATCCCTTTATAGGCTTACGGCCAACCAAGCCGAGCCCGACCCCCGCGACAATGACGTGAAGAAAACGACGTGCGACAAAGACTTGCTGAAAGCGATAGGATGATAGGGACAAGACCAAGGGACAGGTGACGTCCGCTAAACGATGAGCCTCGATCAGAGGGCTTTGACTTAATGTATTGTACCCCCTATAAAAGGGGTGGCACCCCTCATTGTAATGGATCCAAATTTTGAAGTCAATATTCTCCTACTTTGCATTCTCTCTCTCTAAAACTCATATTATCTGATATACTCGGTGGTTTATAGCCATCATGTTTCCAATTTTTTTCTAGTATCATTTGCTTTTTTTCTTTTTTTTATTTTTTAAATGAGGTTAGAGATACTGTGCTATTGTTTTATGCTCGTAATATTTGATGATTTATTGATTTAGGCCCCGTTTGGCATCAGCGTCAGAGATTAGCATTAACGTTTTGAAAAAGCTATCCGACGGTAGCCTTTAGCATTATCGTTTTCAAAATTAATCTGTACCGTTGAAATTTTATCCAAAACGCTAACGCTAATCGAAAACGCTCTTACCAAACAAAGCCTTAGAGTTTTGACTTATGGATAAAGGCATAAATGTGAGCTCATGTTATGGTGTCCCCACTACTACAAAATGTTAGCTATGTGTAGTTAAATTTCAGTATGCACCCATTTTAGGGAGAGGACAAAGAAAAAAACAACTAATATGGATTAATATTTTGTCAAAGTTGTTAGTTAAGGACGCAAGGCGATCCGAAGTACAAAGAGAGTTCAAGTATTGAGGCATACACCTCAAAAATGTGTAGATATCTTATATAAATTTTAAATATATAAATTTTCATCTTTTAATGCTACCTCAATTTGTAAATAAACTCATTTGAATATAACTCCAGTCACATATCGTAAACAACATGAGTAGTTGCTTTATTCTCTTCTGTCTCAAAATAAATTTCTTACTTTTTTTGTCCCAAAATAAATTTTCCATTCTTTTCAGGAAATGGTTTGAGTGGTCTACATAAATCTTTCCACTACATAAGTGTCGGCCAAATATTTATATTTCTCTTAATATACGTGAAAATCATATTGGAAATTTTATTTTGGGATGAGGGGAGAGGAGGGTATATGTTTTGGGAAGGAGGGAGGAAGGTGTATATCAGACTTATTAGTAACATGTGTCCACGAGATATTTACTAGGCCAAAAGACAATCATACAAAATAAAGAATAATACTTGATAATTTTCTTATGGAAGAATATTTCTTTCTTATTCTCCAAAGGATACGCAAGGTACAATATATAGTCAAAGTACATACAAGGAAACCTACATACAAGGAAACCTATATACTCTAAACCTCTAATTTACATAAAATAGGTAGCAAAAAGGAATAAATGGAAACCCCAAAAACTCTCCTTGATTAACGCCATGCATGTGTACGGGTATGCCTCCAAATAAATCACATGGTGGCCAATTATAATATCATAAATATCTTTAACACCCCCCCCCCCCCCTCAAGTTGAAGCATGTAAGAGACAAATGCCCAACTTGGGAAGGAATGCATCGAACCGTCCCTTTCCAAGGGCTTTGGTGAGAATATCCGCACACTGATTATGGGTAGAAACATGAGAGGTGCGGATGGATCCCCGTAATAACTCATCGCGAACAAAATGACAGTCAATTTCAATGTGTTTAGTGCGCTCATGGAAGACGGGATTGGCGGGGATGTGAAGAGCCGCAGTGTTATCACAATAAATCTGCATCGGTGTTGGATGAGGCACGTCAAGAAAATGGAGTAGACCACGAAGCCACTTAAGTTCACATGTGACAACAGCGAGAGAAGGATATTCGGCTTCGGCGGAGGACCGAGCTACGATAGGCTGTTTCTTGGTTTTCCAGGAGATGGGAGAGACACCCAGTTGGACAAACCATCCAGTTCAAGAGCGACGAGTCAAAGGACAAGCTGCCCAATTAGAATCACACCATCCAGTCAAATGTAGAGAACTATCAGAGCGAAGAAGAATACCATGACCAGGAGCGCCTTTAAGATAGCGTACCACTCCTAGAGCCGCATTCCAGTGGTCAAGCTTTGGTTCTTGAAGAAACTGTGCCAAAGTGTGGACTGCATAAGAAAGATCAGGACGAGTAACAGACAAATATACGAGGCATCCTACCAGTCGTCGATAGGCACCGGGATTATCAAGAGGAGGTCCAGAGGCCAAACCAAGTTTGTGATTAGGATCTAACGGAGCCCCAAGTGCACAAGACCCAAGTAGGCCTGTCTCGGATATGATATCAAGAGCAGATTTTCGTTGACACAAAATTATACCCGTAGAGTTTTGTGCGACCTCAACCCCAAGAAAATATTTTAAAACACCCAAATCTTTCATGTGAAAACAATCAGAAAGATACTTCTTGAAACGGCTAATCTCAAGTGAATTATTCCCCGCTATCACCAGGTCGTCGACATAGACCAGAATATGGACCACAGAGGCCCCCTTGTGAAAAGAGAACAATGAGTAATCAGAGAGAGACTGAACAAAGCCATACCTCCACAATGCACCAGAGAGTTTGGCGAACCAGCACCTTGGTGCTTGTCTCAAACCGTAGAGGGACTTTTGAAGTTTGCAGACTAAGTTTGGCGTTTGAGAACGATATCCTGGCGGTGGTTGCATATATACTTCATCTATCAAGTCACCATGAAGGAAGGCATTATGAACATCCATTTAATGAAGTTCCCAATTTCTTATAGCAGCAACGGTAAGAAGAACACGAACAGTAGTGAGCTTAACCATGGGAGCAAATGTTTCGTGATAGTCAATGCCTTCGACTTGATGGTTGCCCAATATAACGAGGCGAGCTTTGTAACGCTCGATTGTACCATCACATTTGCGCTTGATGCGATAGACCCACTTGCAACCCAACACCTTCTTGTGTCGTGGTAATGGAACAAGCGTCCATGTGTCGTTCTTTTCTAACGCAGAGAGCTCATCCGACATTGCTTGTCGCCAATGAGGAAATCGCACAGCATCTTTGTAAAGTTGCGGTTCATATCCAGAATCCACTGCGGATAGGAAGTCCCTGTGATAAGGGGAAAATCGAGCATATCCAATGTAATGTGTCAAAGGATACTTACAAGTAGAAACGGCATCATGTTTGACGGTATATGTTTGATAATCGGCCAGCCAGACATTAGGAGTGCGCTGCCGTTGTCTGCGTCCCAAGGCAGTAGGCGCTGCCAGACTGGATGAAGCCAGCTGTGCTTCCAAAGGGACGACTGGGATGGGATCATTGGGGCTAGAAGAGGTCAGTGCCACAGTGGAGGGTACAGGCTGGTTGTCTGGAGAAATTTCCGAGAGGGGATCGGTGGGACTGGGCGTCGGCTGGTGTGAGTCACGGTCACCAGCTTGAGGCACGGACAGTAGCTGGCCGACTGGGTGTCTGGAATCACGAGCAGCAGCTTGAAGAACACCCCCCTGGCTGGTAATAATTGACGCCCAAGAACCTCGTCATCATCGAGATAAGGCATGGGTGAGGCACATGATGGAATAGACGGAGAAGCAATGGAGGAAAGTGGATCCTGAAAAGGGAAGACATTCTCATGAAAAATCACATCACGGGAGATAATAAATTTGCTAGTATCCCGACAATACACACGCCAACCCTTCTTTCCGTGAGGATAACTGAGAAATATGCCTTTCAAACTACGCGACTCGAACTTATCACCGTGACGATCTTGGTTATGAACATAACATAAGCAACCAAAAGTCCGAAGATGTGCCAAAGACGGTGGAGAGCCAAAAATCAATTCATACGGTGTCTTACCGTGTAACACGGTGGAGGGCGTCCGATTTATGACGTAGGCAGCTGTAAGGATGCACTCGCCCCAAAACTCAATGGGAAGAGAAGCTTGAAAACGGAGGGCGCGAGCAACGCTAAGAATGTGTCGATGCTTGCGCTCAACCCTACCATTTTGTTGGGGTGTGCCACGACACGATATCTCATGCAAAATACCATGTTCACGAAAGAATGGATTAAAACATTCAAACTCAGTTCCATTATCACTTCGTACAATTTGTAACTTTTTATTACTTTGACGATCAATAAGAGCACAAAATTGACGGAAAATCAATGGCACCTCCGATTTTGCATGCAATAAATAAACCCAAGTACCACGGGAATAATCATCAACGATTGTCAAGAAAGATGTAAAACCGTCCAAACTTGGCGTCCGATATGGACCCCACACATCAATATGAATAACTTGGAATAAATCTGTAGCTTTATTAGTACTAGAAGGAAAAGGAGCACGGCATTGTTTTGCACGCAAACAAATAGCACACGGCCCATTATTTAAAACACTAGATTTACTAGAACTAGCAACCGGTAAAAAAGATAGAACTTTTGGTGACGGATGCCCCAGATGTCGATGCCACAAATCGAACGGACATTCTTTCACAATTGACAAGGCATGACCCATTGACGCTTGCTGAAAGTAATAGAGACCGTCAAATTGCCTACCCGCACTAATCACCGGCATCGTGATACGGTCCTGTAACACACATAAAGGGCCATCGAAGTTCACCAGACAGTTAGTCTCTTTAATCAAATGAGACACTGATAGTAAATCACAACTCAAATCAGGAACAAACAAGACATTGTTTAGAACAACACATTCATTTAGCCGAACACGACCCGCAGTCGTGGCCGTTACCGTTTTTCCATCCGGCAAGCGAATCCAAGAGTTCGGTATGGAAAGCACGTCAATTAAACATTGTAAATCCCCTGTCATATAATTCGTTGCACCGGTATCAATAATCCATCTTTTAGTACAAGGAATACCTGACAATTTCTCGAACGGAGCATCTTTAACAGAGGCTAAAAGTCCTTTAAATGTTTTTCATTGTTCGGCTGTCAAAGAAGGCACCACACTTTCAAGTGATTCTCCATGCATACTGCCGCCTCCATGTATACAAGCAGCATGGGCCGCATGAAGCTGCTGTCCAGGTTTAGTGTGAGGCTGTTGTTGTCCGCCCGACCCTCTGCCGCCAATTGTGTTCCGGCCACGCCCGCGGCCTCTCCCACCACTGCCACTGCCACATCCCAACCCTCCGGATAGCCGTGGAGTTGGTAACAAGAATCTTTATCATGTCCTAATTTTTTGCAATGTGAACATGTCACTGTATGTTTTTGGTCGCGTGGCTTATCCGTGGCAACAAGATGAGCGGCAAAGGCTGCGTTTTCAGGGCGCTCATGTGGGTGGGCTGCCCTCGCCGTTTCCTCTTGTGTCATCACACGATACACCTGAGCGGTCGTCGGAAACGGTTCTTGAGAAAGAATGGTAGAACGAAGATGTTCGTACAAGGCTTCATCGAGACCCATCAACAATTGATGTACTCTCTCTTCGTCTTTCTTCTTCTCCAATTGTTGAGCGAGGTTACACTCGCATTTACCGCACGTGCAGGTGGGGTAAGGGTCAACGTCATTCAAGTCATCCCAAAGTTTCTTCAACCGACCATAATACGAGGTGATAGTAAGGCCACGTTGGTCACACGTTGTCAATTCCCGTTTGATTTTTTGAATGCGTGGGCCATTGACAACGGAGAACTGGGCCTTCGTCCCATAAATCTTGTGCCATCTCCATGTGCGAGATCGTTGTACGGAGTGACGGCTCAATCAAGGAGAGTTTTTGGGGTTTCCATTTATTCCTTTTTGCTACCTATTTTATGTAAATTAGAGGATAGAGTAAATAGGTTTCCTTGTATGTAGGTTTCCTTGTATGTACTTTGACTATATATTGTACCTCGCGTATCCTTTGGAGAATAAGAAAGAAATATTCTTCCATAAGAAAATTATCATGGTATCGGAGCAGGTTTTGGCCCACCTCGTTTGTCAAGGTGTCCGTCTAGACATTCATTCCTAGCGGCCCGTTTGTCTTTAGCCCAGTTGTCCGTATGGAGTATGTACTCAACGGCCTGTGGCCCGTTTAACATGATTGCTCGTCTGGAAGTCCATACCCAGCGACTCGTGGTCCTTTAGGTGTTGGCGCTACAAAAATTAAGGGAATGAGAGTTCATTTGCAAGTGGTCAACAGATTAGATTCAAAATGGCCCGGTTGTCCACTTGAGGGGGAGTGTTAGAGTGCATCCCACATCGGAAGTCCAAGAGCAAAATAATCGGTATATAAGCTCTTGAGTTAAACTAATTAATTGATTGGATTCAATCTTTTAATGTGATTCAGCCCAAGTGTCTTATTACTCAATCCAGTTGTCCATACTCATCCTAAATTCTATCAATACACCCTCTGTCCCAAAAAGATTTACAGCTTTAAAAAAAATTGTGTCCCACAATCTCCTACCCATTTCAATTAAAAAATCACTTTTACCCTTTACTTTTTCAAACCCTACATATCACATCATACATTTTTCCTAATAATCTACACATCACATCCTACTTTTACCCATCACATCAAGGTTATTTTTGGAAAGTCAACACAAAATTATCCCTTCCTTAATTTCAACTTTAGTCAAAACATGTAAATCTTTTTGGGACGGAGGTAGTATATCAAATATAATGATAATTATAGTTTGACTTTACAAGAAAAGTACCGAGAACCCTAAATTATATGATTCAAAACTGGACAAGAATAGAAAAGTTTCTGTCTAAAAAAACATGCTCCTTGCTGAGAGAACGGAACAATATGATGAACTCCATTTTCAGAGATAAAAAACAAAATTGGAAACACTTCTTTGGAAACAATCTTTGTGGTACAGTGCATATGTTGATTATCATCATTAGAGATTAAAATCTTCAATCCAATTGAGACAAGTGCCATAGCACTTGGTACTGTAGTTTGGTTACGGACACATTCTCTTTAGTATTTTTTACACCCTTAGAAATTTATTTTAAAAACACCAACGCTAATTGAAAACGATCTTCTCAAACAAGACCATACAAAATAAAGCATAATATACCAAATGTAATATAAAGTATAAATTTTACAAACTAGGAAAAAGAGACTAAATACTACTCCCTCGTCCCTTAAAAAAGTTCTGACTTTTTGAAGATTTAAGGGAAGTGTATTTTGTTGTTGACTTTCCAAAAATACCCTTTGATGTCATGGATAAAGTAGGACGAGACGGATAGGTTAGTAGAGAAAAAGTGGGATGTGATAGGTTGGTTAAGAATTAGTATTAGTAGAAGTGACTTTTTAAAAGGAAAAGAAAAGTGTTTTTTTGGACGAATGAAAAAAGAAAAGGGAACTTTTTTTGCGGGACGGAGGGAGTAGTACTCTAGTATATGGGTAAATAGTTAATTTTTCATTTTTTATTACATTTCTACGTCTGAATTTAATGTTTAATCAATTTACAAAATTTAAGAAAAGTATTGAGAACCAAAATTATATGATTGCAATTTGTCTAGAATTGAAAAGTTTTTATCTAAAAAACCAATTGTCGTTAATGAGAGAGTGGATCAATATAAACTCGAAAATAAAGTATAATACATCAGTACTAAATCCAATAATTTAAGAAAAATTTACACTAAATAAAACTAAAATATAAGTCATTTTCCAATGTAGATCGAACTTAAACTTTTTTAGGAAAATTTGCGTAAATAGCACTAAAACATAATGACTTTTTTTAAATAGCATCACATGTATTCTTTTCCCAATGTAGCACTCTGAATCATTATCCATTAGTTATTATTCAAGTAAATGTTCTCTATCACTGGATATTATGGACATTATTAAGTACTCCATCCGTCTACCTAAGTTCTTCCCGTTACGCGTTACGAGGCTTGACCGACTTTATTTTCAATTCAATTTAATTGATTATAGGAGTACGTAAAAATTTGAAATAAAATTTATATAGTAATAAACTACATGAAAAGTTCTACAAAACTAGAGGTGAAAAGACTATTATTTTATGAAATGACTAATAAAAATGAGCAAACAAAGTGAGTAAAGTTTGACCCTGTGAATAATGTCTAGGAAGATCTATGGTGGACAGATGGAGTAGTATTTAAACGCAAATATTAAGTACGAATAAACGAAAGACTTGTAGGTGGAAACACCTGTAACCCGATTTGTTATTAATGATAATAGGACTGTTTACAAACTTATAAGTCGTGTGGATTCAATAAAACATGCCTTTCTAATGAGGCTTTTACTCCTATTTATAAGAATAAACAAGCACGTCAAGCACGCCTCAACGTTACTGTTCTTTAGGCCGGTTAGTCTTCAACCGATAAGTCTGCATGGCTTCGTCGGATAAAGTCATGCTCTCACTTTTGATCCCTTCCATATCCGTCTGGTCCGACTACCCGGGCTGACCAGGTCTTGACCATGCATTGAGGCATCAAACTTAGGGCCATCTGGGCGGTTGCGAACTTGCTGAGTGGAATCAATGAGTTTTATCCATCAGTTTAAGTGCTATTTAGGAAAATGATTTAAATTTTAGTGTTATTTACTACAAAAATTTCTTTTTTATTCTCTAAATAAGACTTAATATTGTCTAGTAGGGGGATTAATGTCCAGAGATGGTGAATATTTATTTGAATAATGACTTATGGATAATGACTAATGGTCCTACATGAGGAAATAAAAACAGATTGTCCTGTATTGAGAAAGTCATTATGTTTTAATCCTATTTAGGTAAACTCTACTCGTAATTCAAATCCACCTCCACACAACTCATAATTAGGTAAACTCTCCATAGTTTTATCGTAATTTACGTGTATCTTTTCATAAATAGTCTTTTCTGCGCATGATTCTTCACCCCTGTGCACGGTTCTTCAAATGGCCAGGCCTATCCCTTGGAAACTGAAGCTTAATTTCAGATTTGGCATAGAGGGAATAGTGATGGAGAAAAATGATAAATTGTGAGAGGGAGATGGAAAATATAGATATAGAGAAAGGTTAGATTGGGAGACAGAAGATAAATTACACTTTTAGTTTTCAAATTAATACGAACATTAAAGAACATAAAAAAGACTATTTATGAAAAGATACACGTAAAAAGGACCACCTGACAACATGGACAATCCAAAGGGTGTGGAGGGCTGCCACCGCACATGGCGCTCAAATTTTTAGGGCCCAATATTGTGAGATATGTATTATTTTAATTATTTGATACTTTTTAAATTTAATATAAATTTATGTTTTTCTTTTTCAAATTATTATAAAAGTTGTTATTATATACGGAGTATTAAATTCAGTATTAATTTTAAATCAAAAATACTTTACATAAAATAAAATAGGGTCTAACACATGATTTTGACACAGGCCGTGAATACACACATGCTACTTTTGTCTCACAAAACCTTTCTAGTTTTGATTTTTTAAAGTATTAAAGAGAGGTATATTGTGGTATCGTGTTTGAAAAAATGTTCTTGGATGTGATAGATAGATTAACAGTGAAAAAGTGTTATGTGATAGGTAAGTTAAGATTTAGTATGGATAAAAATAAATTTTTAATAAAAATGAGAGAGATTTTTTGAAATTGTGAAGTTATATTTTTAGTTTTCAAATTAACACGCACGAACATAAAAGAAGATAAAAAAGATAATTTATATATATATATATATATATATATATATATATATATATATATATATATATATATATATATATATATATATATATATATATATATATATATATATATATATATATGGATTGACTCTAGTGAGATGACAGATTACGGTGAGATGACATGCTACGGTCTGATGACGCAAAGCTCACCACTGCCAACTGCAAAGCTCACCAAACTCTAAGACAAAGTTCATCATATTTTTTCAACACTTTGAATTTTTTTTGAAAAAATAAAATCAAAGAAAAGGGATGCGGACTAGACTTTGACCGTTGACTCAGACCTTTGACCGCCGCCGGCCACCACTGGTCGCCGGAATCCACCGCTGGTTGCCGAAATCTGCCGCTGCCGGTCGCTGGTCGCCGGAATCCTCCGCCACCGCCGGTTGCTGGAATCTGCCGATCACCGGCTACCACCACTACTCCGCCGCCTGCTGGCGCCGCTGACCGGTGGTTGACCGGTGTTGCTAATTTATTTTTTATTAATTTTTAATTTTCAAAATTTAAAAAAAAGGTGATTTTTGGTGTTCAAAGTGGTGAGCTTTACTCTATTTCTAGGTGAGCAGGGGCGGAGGAGGGGGGGCATGCCTGGGCAATTGCCCCCCCCCCCCCCCCCCAAGGCGAAATTCCGGCGAACTAGCGTTAGTGTACCCGATCGGAGATGGGAGGCCGGATTTGCCCCCCCAATTGTCGCAGCATCGCAAGTGTGCTCCAGTAGTCCACAGCCGACCGATTGAAGAAGATAAGAAGAAGAAGCTGCCGATTAAAAAAAGATGCAAAACGACCAACAGCCCAATTGTCCAAAAAAAGGGGTGTGGCGCAATACAGTAGCACTGTAGCAGAAACGGCGAATTGAAAGGCCGAAAGCAATATTCTTCTCCACTGTGGGCAAAACTGTGAAAGCATCAAAGTGATTATTTCAAACAGCAGCACTGGAGATTGGAGAAGAAATCCAAACGCAGTGGCGCAATAGGCAAGTCGGTCAAACTCTCGAAGGATTCTTTAATTTTTCTGTGCTTTTTCATCCAAACTTCCGATCTTCTCTCATTGTCTAGGTATATTTAATTTTAATTATCAAATTTTAAAATTTGTTTCTTCATATTTGACATTTTTGAATATTGCTAGATTATGTTTTGAATTTTGAATATTTATTTTGTTCCATGATTCTTGCGTGTTTGTTGATATTTAAATATTTGATAAACAAAAAATTGCTGCTGGGTACCCCTAATTTTGGGATAAAGACTAGCAGGTCCCATTGTTTTTCAAAATATACTCCGAGGTACCTTAAGATATTCAAAAACTGACTCCGGGGTGACAATCCCTCATTCTCTCCGTTAACATTTCTTCTCCGTTATCCTCCTCCTCCTCTTCTCAAAAAATTGCTGCCAGGTACCCCTTATTTTCGGATAAAGACTGGCAGGTCCCATTCTTTTCTTCTTCTTCCTCTTTTCTTCTTTTCTTCTTCTTTCTAGAGATTAAGAAATATGAAATTGTTGTTTTAAGGTTATTGAAATTTTATTTTGTTACTTTATTATTGAATCAGGGAATTTTGAGACGTGAGATGGATAAATTTGTTATTAGACAAAATAAGAATTTAGAATTTGTAAGTGATAGAGACAATGAAAAAGAAGCTTCTTCTTCTATAGAGAAAGAAAGTGTGGTTTCAAATGATGATATTATTGATGATCCAGAATTACGAAAACCAATTAATAGTTTTCCATTGGAAACTAGAGATGTAATAAGAAGAAGATACTTAGCAAAAGGTCCTTGTACGCCATCGATGGATAAATTTCCACAAAGTTTGACGGGCGGGAACAAAAGACGATTTCAAAGTTATTGGTTTGATAAGTTTAAGTGGTTGGAGTATATAGTGTCGCCAAGGATAGAGCATATTGTTTGCATTGTTATTTGTTTGCGAATACAAACAAAAATGGATCAAAGGCTTTTACTGAAGTTGGGTTTAACAATTGGAAAGATTGTCCAAAAGCATTTGTTGACCATGAAGGAACCAACAAAAGTTCTCATTTTTATTATAGAATTAAAGTTCAACAATAGCTTAATCAAAGAGAGAACATAGATTATGTCTTTTCGACTAACACTGATGCTATTGAAGATGATTATCGTACTCGGTTAGCAACTGTTGTAAAAGTGGCTCGATATCTTTTGGGGGAGGGCTTAGCTTTCAGGGGACATGATGAATCTCTCGAATCAATCCATCGAGGTAATTTTCTTGAGCTCAGATCTTGGTTTTGTAAGACCAATGTAGCTGCTGACAAAGTCATGCAAACAAATGCTCCTAAAAATAATCAAATGACTTCTCCTACCATTCAGAGAGATATTATTGAAAGTTGTGCAATGGAAACGAGAAATGTCATATTGAATGAGATAGGGAAAAAAAATTTGCTCTTTTGATTGATGAAGCTCGAGATTGCTCTGTGAAAGAGCAAATGTCAGTGATTTTGAGATTTGTGAATGATAAAGGGGAGATTATAGAACGTTTTCTTGGATTAATTCATGTTGAGGAGACTTCTGCAAAGTTTCTTAAAAAATCAATTGATGAATTTTTTTGCAAAACATGGATTGTCCCTTTCAAGACTAAGAGGTCAAGGTTATGATGGGGCTTCAAACATGTGCGATCAATTTAATGGGTTAAAACACTTATTCTTAATGAAAACAAGAGTGCATACTCCATTCATTGTTTTGCCCACCAACTTCAGTTAGTTATTGTTGCAGCTGCACAAGATAGAGAGAGTGTATTTGATTTCTTTGAAAAGCTAATGATGATTGTTAATACAGTTGGATCCTCATGCAAACGGAAGGATTTTCTCCTTCAAGTACACGAGGAGGAAACTTTGCATCGCATAGAAATAGGCGAATTGTCAACGGGTAGGGGGCAAAATCAAGCAACATCTTTAGCTCGACCAGGTGATACACGTTGGGGCTCTCACTACAAAACTCTTGTTCGTCTCTTTCATATGTAGAATGCTATTGGTACAGTGCTAAATTCGTTACACGAGCATGGTGAAACACCCAAAATTAAAAACAGTGCTGGTGGCATTCTTGATAAAATGGATTCTTTTGGGTTCGTTTTTATTGGAAAGTTCATGTTGAAAGTTCTAGGTATGACTAACACCATGTCAAAGATATTACAAGCACGAGATCAAAATATTGGTTGTGCTTTGAATATGATTGGTGCAGTAAAGAAGAACTTACAAGATTTTAGAGATCATGGTTGGGATGCCTTTTTGAAGGAAGTTAGTGAATTTTGTGAAGAACATGCAATTGATGTACCTAACATGGAAGATTATCTTCGTGGGCGATCAAGAAAGAAGATGAAAGATGGTGAACCCATGACAAATTATGTGCATTTTCGTGGAGAGATCTTTGCAAAGGTATATTACTCTTATTATATTTAAATGTTGATATCATTTTTGGAAGTATTTAATATCATAACATATTAAATAAGTTATTATTATTATAATTATTCTTTTTTTGATTTTAGGTGATTGATATTCTTGCTGTGGAAATGGATAGACACTTTAGAGATACAAACACAAATTTATTAAGATGTGTAATGTGTCTTGATCCTTCTAATTGCTTTGCGAGTTTTGATCAAGATCGGCTATTGGAACTTGCTGTATTATATTCAGAAGATTTTAGTTCTAGTGATCGAGTTGAGCTTATTCATGAACTTCAAAATTACATTTCTGATATGAGATCGAATGAAGTTTTTGCTAACATCTCCAATCTTGGAAGTCTTGCAAAGAAGATGGTGGGGATGAATTATCACACATATTTTCCTTTGGTATATCGGCTTATAGATTTGGAATTGATATTACTTGTTGGGACAGCTTCAGTGGAAAGGAGTTTTTCTGCGATGAATATTGTCAAGACTGATTTACGCAACCGTTTGGGAGATGAGCTTTTATCAGATTGTCTGTTGTGCTACTTTGAGAAAGAAATTTTTAGGAGCATCGATGATGAAGTTATTATGCAGCGCTTTCAAAAGTTGGCATCTCGAAAAAAATTTCTACGGCCTCAAACAACTCTTACTCCTTTAGACAAATAGAAGGAATGTTTACTTGCAATTTGCCAATTAAGATACTTACCGATTATACTATTATGTATTTTGTTTATTTATTAAATGAATTTTTGCCCCCCCATAAAGTCTTCCCTGGCTCCGCCACTGTAGGTGAGCTTTGCATTGTCCATGGGTGAGCTTTGTAGTGTAGTGTGGTGAGCTTTGCGTCATCTCACCATAAGGTGTCATCTTATTGGAGTCAATCCCTATATATATATATATATATATATATATATATATATATATATATATATATATATATATATATTATATATATATATATATATATATATATATATATATATATATATATATATATATTATATATATATATATATATATATATATATATATATATATATTATATATATATATATATATATATATATATATATATAATATATATATATATATATATATATATATATATATATATATATATATATATATATATATATATATATATATATATATATATATATATATATAACGACACGCACGTATCGTGTCACGGCAAAGTTTAGCATGCCGACATGGCATCCAAATGGTATGATTCTTGATTTTTTTCCCGATGATTTTATATATTTTTTACATGTCTATCATTATTTTAAAATATATATGCATGTTGCGTTTGTTTACTTTTACGCCAAATTCAAGTCCCATACCCTAGTCCACACAATGATGAGAACGTAGCGAAGTACAATTGGAACTCTCCCCGTGCGGTAACTCTTATGGGACCGCCAGGTTCTCCATAGTATCTGCAATAATACATTAATCCCTCGCCTTAATATACTCCACATTCTTCTTCATTTTTACGTCCAAAATTAATTTTTTTTGTCACAAAGTGAAGTTGGGCTAGAAGCTAAATACAATTTCTTTTTTTGAGTAATTTACTTAAATAGGACTAAAATATAATGACTTTCCCAATATATGACCATATGTTTTTATTTCTCAATGTAAGACATTTGGTCATTATGAATTAGTCATTATTCAAGTAAATGTCTATCATTACTGGGTATTATTCCTCCCACTAAGACATTATTAAGCCCTATTTAAGGAATAAAAAAGTTTAAGTTCTAGATTAGGAAAGTCATTATGTTTTAGTCTTATTTAGTGCAAATTTCATTTTTCTTCTTTGTTATGATTGGTTGAGTACGATTTTATTTTTTTAAAACTTCTTTAGTTTTACATTCCCCAACTTTAGTTTTTATTATTTTAGTTGTTGTGCACGAATTATGATTTTTTAAATTGGATTCTTTAAATTTAAAGGGAGAGTTAATAAAATACGCACTTCGTATTTAATGCTCACTCCGTATATATATTGTGTAATAATGCAAGATCAAGATATATACAGTGAACGGGCTCGCATACATTCTCATTTTTTGACATTCTATTGATAAAGTTTGTTTATTTTAGTTATTTAATTTAATAAAAGAGCTATACTTTATGAACCCTATATATATGAAGTGTTATATATGTTATTTCAAAATACACCGATTACTATTTTGGAATTTCTAATTGAAGAAGCAAAATAATACAAGAATTATTATATTTTTCCCCTTTGCTCCTTACGCATATAAGAAAAATGAGAGTTAGAAAATGGTAGATATGTATGGAGAAACAATGGTGCGTAGCAGCGTTACTTTGTATGGTAACGTAAAATGAGTTGATAGACTAAACGAATTACGTGAAGTCACACTTTTAGATTAAAGTTTATTCGAGCTATGCCAAAATACTTCAATCGGATAAGACGTTAGTATATAAAATGGGTATGGACTTCTTTCTACCCTCAAACACACCATGCAAGCCCATAATATAGGCATTTGGGCAATCAGACGTGATCGTTGGCCGAATAAACGCAACCCGTGGGAAAAAACTTATCTTTTGGGCAGTTATTCACTTCGAACTATTCGAATAAGTGGCAACTTATTCGAATAGTATTCGAATAGTTGGGGTCTTCCAAAAAACTAGCCATGTGCTGAACCATTCGAATAAATGAGCATTTATTCAAATAGTTGGGGTTCAGCAAAACGAGCCCGTGCTGAACTATTCGAATAAATATGCATTTATTCGAATAGTTCACTGTGTTAAGCCTTATTTGAGTACATTTTTCACACGTTCAAAAACTACATATTTTATACTCCGATTACGAAAATCCGAAATACCAAGAAATGTTTGTACACTAAATAAATTTCAGAAATGTAGGTCCAATTTAATGTTTTAATGATACAATTATGTCCAATTTAATTTTTAAATTTATAAAATATTTGTCACCAAAAAAACTCCTCAAATCCCTAATTTATTAGTGTATTGGGAAATTTCAAAAATCTAATTAACGAGGTGAAACAATTTAGTTTCTTACGATTCATTGTTCTGAAAAACGTGTACTTACAAATTAATGTTTAACTTATAAAAACTTTGTCCAATTAATGTTTCTTACGATTCATTGTTCTTAAGTATTAAAATTAATGCTTTACCCACTATAATCAAAGATAACCACTGCATTTTCTTGCCATGGGATATTATAAAACTATTTTTCACACCTCTAATTTTCTTTTACTTTCTTTCCTTAGTATCCAACCAAAGGTTTTGATTATTCTCTATATTTTAAAAAAAATCTCTCTTGATGTAGTTAATGACTTAAAGCATCAACAATAGCAAGTATAAAAATGGAATGTCACACGTTGACACGATACATTTCAACTAATAAAAAATAATTCAGTCAGTGTACGGCAAGTGAGTAGTGTGGCATGTCTTGCAATGGCAAGTAATTGATTTTATCAATTTTTAAACTTTTTTGACATATTTTAATTATTAAAGGTTATTTTTCTTTTCTTTGTTTAAAAACATATTTCTACTTCTTTTAAAAAAATCTTGTCTAACATTGAAAACAGTGTTCCTATTAGAATATCAATGTGCTAACATTGAAATGCATGTTCTTTCTTTCAAATAGTGTTCCTCTATGATTTGAATGTGATTTCATGCAAGAAAACAAAATGCATTATCCTATTAGAATATCATTGTGCTAACATTGAAAGTTAGAAATCTTATACTCCCTCCGTCCCTAAATAAAGTTCCTCTTTCATTTTTTCTTTGTTCCTAAATAAACTTCTCTTTTCCCTTAAAAAACCCCTTTTACCCCTTACTTTTTTTACCATACCTATCACATCATACCTTTTTACTAATAATCTACCTATCACATCTTACTTTAATACATCACATCAAGGGTATTTTTGGAAAGTCAACACCAAAATATCCCTCCTTTAAATCCTCAAAAAGTCAAAAATGGAACTTTATTTAGGGACGGAGGGAGTAATGTTTTTTGTGAAAAATTGATCACACGATGAGATTGTGTTATGATACAAGATTAATAGTGCCATGTGTCGACTCATTGCACCCATGAAAAAATTATATCTGGAATACATATGGGCCAAGGTTATCATTAACGCCTTTAGATGCACGGATTCCTTTCAAATTTGAAAAACGACAATTTCCTATAATACTTTCGTATGCAGTGACAATAAACAAAAGCCAAGAACAATCATTGTCTCGCATGGGAATTTATCTCAAAAACCTGTATTCTGTCGGGGACAATTATATTTTGACGATATGTCTCGTTTACAATTTTTTGTTGAACACATTTGAATTGAACAAAATATGTTTTGTTATTGAGTTAAAAAAACATGTTTTTTACTCTGCATTCAGTTTTTGAAGCAAAACATGCTCTAAATTTAAATTATGCTATCTTGTTTTCTTCCTTTTAAATTAAACTAAATTATATTTTTTTGTTTCCATTATGCTATAAAAACTAAAAGGAAAAAAACTAAAAACGTAAAAAATGGTGTGGACGAAAAAGAGATAGAATAAATGAATTAAAATAAAAGGTTTGGAAGTGAAAAATAACAATTAAACAATGAAGAAATTTTCAAAGCCAAGGAAAGTTTTCAGTTGAAACTATTGAATCTAATTTAAATAAGAAATAAATAAATACTTCTTCGGTCTAAAAATAAAAGATGGGAAAAGAATTGTGTACATTTTTTTAGAGAATTCTTCTTATATCAATTGCAATCAATGGGCCAATTATTCCTTTGACGAGGGAAACACAGAGCGGCCGAAGCGCATCTCCAAAGTCGGTGGAGCCTTCAATTCTTCATTTTTTTCCTTCTAGAATCACCCTTTCTTTTTGTTTGAACAGAGAGGCCTGAATGTGCTTCACATTAACCGCCAGACTCCCCTTATTGCGTCTGTTAAATTTTCCTCATCGCTGTAAGTTTTTCAGTTTTTATATCAAATGTCAAGACTTTCTGTGTCATACGGAGTATTTATTATTTATGGATTTTTCTTGTCAGATATTGGCTATGGTGTTGTTCTTTCATAGACCATGAGTTACAATATATGGTTGAGGCAAGGGGGTCTCCTGAAACAGTTCTCAATTCAACAATTTGTTGACACTCACATTAAGTTCTATCGATTGCCTATAGAACAAGACAAGTATGAAAATATTGCTTGTTCTTTGGATAATTGTTACTCTCTCTTGCTCGAGGAGGAAATTGCCTTGGAAAGGAACTACTCGTTCTGTAGTTCTCGTCGGTCTCGAGAAATAGTTTCTGACAAAACTTTTGAGGATGTGAGTTCTTTTATGTGTCATTATTTAGCGCTTAAGGGTAGACATCCATGATACCGTCATGTTTATACTTTATTTTCTAGGAAAGCATATTTTTCCTATGCGGGCAAGCTTGTATTTGGTTATTCTAATTTTAATGTTGTGCTTCGTGTATAATCTACATGCCTTAGGAGAAAATAGTTGAATTTGTAACAGTCAATGATCCTTTCCTTAAGAAGATCCTTTGATATCTGATAGATATCATTTTATATCTCGCCACTAGTAAAATCTTTAAATGCTATTATCATTTTGTATTTTTTTAAGAGTAGGATCATTGATTGTTACAAACCCAATTATTTTTTCTTTGGTCATCTACATCATACATGAAACATAACATTAAAATTAAAATAACCAAACACAAGCTTGTCTGCATAGAATAATTATGTTTTCCTAATAAATAAAGTATACACATTACAATATCATCATATCTACCATTAAGCGTTAAATAATAAGTAATGACACATAAGAGAATTCACATTCTCAAAAGCTTGGTCGAAGACTATTTCTCGAGGCTGACAGGAACCACAGAACGAGTAATCCCTTTCCAAGGCAATTCCCCCTTTGAGCAAGAGGGAGTAACAATCGTCCAAAGGTCAAGCAATATTCCTATACTTGTCTTGATCTATGAGCAATCGATAGAACTTAATAAGGACTCTGTCTACAAATTGTTGAATTGAGAATTATTTCAAGAGATCCTCTTTCATCAACCATATATTGTACGTAGTACGTAGTAGCTCATGGTCTCTCAAAGAATAACACCATAGCAAATATCTGACGAAAAAAAATCCGAAAATAATAAATACTCTGTATAACATAGACGAAATAAGGGGAGTGGCTATTAATGCTAAATTAAGACGAACGAACGGCGGCTCTTCTTCCAAATTTCGGCGTTCCTACTCCTTGCCGACGAAATCCACCGTTGCCATGGTAGGCTGACCTTCGCCTAAGCTTCCAATTTTCCTGTCGCAAAGTGAATGAGATTCATCCTCTTTATTTTTTAAAAATGAATGTGTACTCAAATCATTATTTTGAAAAAACAAGAAAAAACCTTCGCCCAAACAAGAAAAAACCTCCATAAAAATAATTGCCTTTCAAATGGTGGAATCCCTACTTCCAAAAAAGAGTGTGTTGTAATATGGTCATTGCATGTGTGAAATGTCAATATCAGAAGCAAAGATGTCTTTTCACGCATGCCCTTCATTTCCTCTTACATCAAAGAAAATGAGATGGGTCAAAAAGAGAGTCATGAAATACTCTACTCCGGGATTTAATAAAGTTTTCAAATATTTGAATAATAATACTGCTAATTATGGAGTACATAGTATCGTATGTATATGAGAGACTCTAAAACAATCAAGAATAGAAAAGAAAAACTAAATAAAATACAATATCTGCCATAAATAAGAAAAAGAAACTGACCTAATAATCAAACAGTATCATAACTAATATACCATCAGTAATACTACCACTATTATTATTATTACTCCCTCCATCCCATATCTTTCTTCTCACTTTCTTTTACGGTTTGACCCACTTGATTCTTCCCATTTCTTTTTTTAGCAAATAAATTTTGCCAAAAAGATCAATTTGCCCTCATTTATTTTTTTTTCTTCTTGGTTGAAGCTAACCCCCAACCCACCCTGTTAGACCCCCCCCTCCCTCCCTTTTTTTACTTTTTCTTTCTCCACTACTCTGTTTCTTCTTCTTATTCGAATAGACCACCCACCCCCTCCACCCTCTTCTTCTTTCTTTGAAACGCCCACGGCATGCCTCCAGCCTCATTATTCTTTCTCTTCGTTAGGTCACCCGCATCTTGTTTTTTATTCGAAAAAGAGAGGATTTTCTACCAAATCTGTTGGTGATTTTATTGTCATCGATTTATTTCGTGTAATTGGATTTCCTTAGATCAGACAAGAATTTTAATAGACGTTGTCAAACAAGTTAGGAGGTGCGGAGTACGCGCTCGTTCATCGATATTACAAATTCAGTGCAGGGGTCCGGGGATGGGGGCAGCCCCCAGGTAGCGGGGTCCAAGGGGCGGCAACCCCTGGCGGGGTCCAAGGGGAAGAGCCCCTGGCCGGGGTCGACTCTAAGATTTTCGTGATCGGAGTCCAAAACGATAAAGAACTCCAACAAGTGGATAACGTCGAAATTTACTCCAAAAGCCGCAGGAACTTCTCGTGCCTTTCTTCTTCCTCGCGCGAACGTACGCGTACATTCATTTCTGATCATGAGGATTTTGACTCTATAAAATAGAATCTCGTGGTATGGGTTGAGATACAAATTTTTGAGTGCTTGTTCTTAATTAACGTCTTATCCGATTGAAATATTTCGTATACCCCGAAATAACTTTGATCTGAAAGCGTTTCGTACATGATTCGTTATACTATCGAGTTCTTCTTGAAATACTACTTGGCAGTGTTCTTCCTTAGAAATCCAACAAAATCTGCCTTTTTAATTTTAGCTCCAGGTCTTACCTCTTAATTTTACGTTACAGGGCGCGACAAAGAAATATGGCTACATTTTTAGTTCTGGTTTCAGATTCCTCATCTTTGTCCATCCATCCTCTCCTAAAAGCTTTCTGATCGTGCACCGACACATTTATTCACCGTTTCTTTCTCTTCTTTTACTCTCCCCCCCCCCCCTCCCAAAACCTCTTCTTCTTCAATGGCAAGACCAATTTGAGTTTAGTTTTTTTTCAAAATGTGAATCTAAGCATTAATGAGATTCTTCACATCGCTTGGAATTAAATTGTGAATTTTGTTTTACATTGATCAGATCTATTCTTGAGGAATTGTAAGATTTTTTATCAAAAATCTAACCTTCAAATTTTCAATTTAATTTCATAATTTTGGTTTTGATTTTAAAGAAGAGATTAATTGATTTGACATATGATGAGCAAAGCTGAGAAGGTTTAACGAAGAAAGATGCGTGAGCTGCCCTGTGGGGGAAAGGGCAAGAGTGGAAAATCATTATCTTTTACTCTTTATGTTAAAACTCGTGCCAAGTCAAAACGAGAAATTTCAACTGGGATGAAGGGGGTATTATTCATTAACATAACCTACTTTACTGTAAAAGACAAGGATTAAGCAGTTTGTACACCAAAATTTGTACCTCATTATATTTTGTATCCCTAAGGCATCCGCGGATATTTTTGTGCTAGTGTAATATCAATATGATGATTTATATTGACAAAAAATGTCGGTGCAAATTTTATTTATTAAACTATGGAGTAATAATTACAAAATTCTTATGGAGTAATAATTACAAAATTACTCCGTATGACAAATCTAGTGCAGATTGAATGGTGGAGGTGTTTATTGCAGATTGTATGGGTGAGGAAGTACCGAACTGATACCAAAAATTCCCAAAAAATTTGAGACAATCGAATAGATTAGTGTTCATGGATAAGGGGCAATTGAAATGTTTTAAGTAGCCTATTAGTATTCCATCCAAAGAAAACCAATCCAAGCTGACCAATCCTATGTTTGGTTGGAGGAATATAAAAGGAAAATAAAAAGTTAAGGAAAAGAAAGTCAATGAAACCAGACATCCTGAATTTCTTTGGTTATAAGGGAATTGGTAAGAAAAATAGTTTTCAACAACTCATTTTTGGTTGTTGCAAAGTAAAATGAAGAGATACATTATTTAGAGGAGCAAAGGGAAGGAGGGCCAGGGTGGGGGCAGGGTACTGGCAGGCGGCAGCAGGGGTCAAGGGAGAGGTGGGAGGTAGGGAGGGAGAGATTTTTCTGTTTTCTCCTTTTCTTTTCTCACAAAAAATAGGATCATCACAAAGAAACCCAATCTTATATTCTTATTATTTCACAATGTTTGGCACCATACAAACCAAGCAAGTTGAATACTCACTGAAGATGTGCTAAATTAGAAATGGGGTATGTTCTCTCGGACTTAATTGTTAAAGGAGTATGTGGGGTGGGTGGGTGGGGGGGGTGGCATCGGCAGGATCGCATTCTAGGAGGCACCACAGCATTGAAACTATTGAAAATACTGAAGGCACTGTTGCCAGAATCGCCTCAGTGGCACATGCCCTACCGTCCCCCCTGAGAACAAGTATATTAAGCTAAACAAGAGGTTGGGTATGTTGAGAAGGCTGGAATATGGAGCTTAGGACTAGAGTAAAACAGGGCATTGAAAAACAATACCCTGAGTATTGAAGAGCATGTCCATAATCAACTACATAAATTCCATCCTACCAGCAATAAACCCTAGCCTTAATCTCCATGACCATAACAACATTATGAAGCCCGATGAAAGTGAAAACCAGTCCTCCATCATCTTCAGCTGAAACTCACACAGCTAAGACCCTAAATTTTACAGCAATCGACACTGGTAGCAAATCCACGACCCAAAAGAGTAAGAGTTCGTTGAGATTTCAGAAAATAAAAAATGGTAGAGATGACTGTTACGACACCTGGGCAATTTTGCAGATTACGAAGTGTCCTTCCTTTCCCCAAGAGTGGGCTATTGGGGCCATCAGCAGCAACAGAAGAACGGCAGCGCTGATGAGCCGCCGCGCATCGAACCCCGCCATCTTCTCTGCTACTGCCTGATTTCCTCAAAATAGCCGGATCTCAATTCAAAGACAGTTAGACAGATGCATATGAATGTCTTCTCAAATTATCTTACACAAATATTTGATCACTAACTTAGAAAATTGTTGGAATATCAAATTTTCAAAAAATGAATACGTATCATTATTGTCTATAAATGCATAAAATTGCATGTGTCATCTGTGGGATAGTTATGATTGATTTCTAACATCATTATAAATTTTAATCCACAATTTTATAAATTCATACAAGTCAAATAGTTTTAAAAAATAGCACAAAAAAAATTAAAAGAAATCGAGCTGAGAGTTTCTCTTTGAAAATATTCTCTACTTCGAGCCCGTTCTTTAAGATTGGAAAAAAAGAGCAGGATGTTAGAAGAAACAAGAAAAAACTGGAAAAATTCAATGAAACTAAAAAAAAATTTAAACAAATTTTTGTATGTATTTTTATATTATTCTCATTCTAATTCTTATTGTTATAAATTGATAACATTGTTGTTGTTATTATTTTTTATTATTATTGTTGTCGTTGTTGTCAATACGTTATATTAATGAATGCCTTTAACATTAAAAAAAATATTCTTCATACACAAAAAAACTACATTTGCAAAAAAAAAATTAATTAGAATATAAAATTAACATAAAAATAAAAATGTTAAATATTTTAAAGTTATTGTGGCTACGCTGCATGTCACTTTATTTATGAAATATTTATCATAAAATAATATATTTGTTATTATAATTTATCTATTACAAGGTTTTGTTTTAAATATCAGACATGTCACGTAATGTAATCAAACCTATTTTTTCTTTAATGATTGATATTTTTTCATTGTAACCCTACTTTTAGAATAAAGACATAGGACGTTTTTTTATATTCTTATGTTTTACTTCTACCGAGGCAGGGAACAACGGAATATAGGCCCAAGGTGAAAATTGTTGGATTATTTATATTTATATGCTCGATATTTTACATATGAGAGACTAAAAAGTAGATCAAATAAATGAAAGTATAACTTTTTTATTAGTTGTATTTTAATTATTGGTGATATTATTTGTTATCTAAATTTGTTTTTTTACACTGTTTATGCAGTTCTCTCTTGGTTTTCATAATGTAGTACTCCCCACCTCATTCCATTATTATATTTTAGATTAAAATATTGATGTTTTCCTTATATAAATATAGATTAAAGAAATTTTGTGTAACTCTTTTACCCATAGTTTTTTTAAATAGCTTAAAATATTGATGTTTCCTTTTTTATCATGTAGGTTACTATACAAAAAATGATATTATTCATATTAAATAGTTGAAGAAAAAATAATAATAAGTGTGAATTATAAAAATAGTGAGATGAAAAAATGAAATAAGTTATAAATTATAGTTATGAACATTATAGGTGTGATAATAATAATAATAATATATTTTAGAAAAATTGGTCGAAAGTAGAAAGAGTGAAGAAAATAATAATAGTTGAAAAGAACATGAAGAAACTAGAAAGAACTAGAAGAGCTATAAGAAACTGGAAGAAATTGGAAAGAACAGGAATGAACTTGAAGAAACTAGAAATTAAGAGTTCAAGCCCTAAAAAACAAGTTCTTCATAGAATGTGAAAATTCAAGAAAGTACCGAATATACAATAATATGGAAAAGAATTATTAATATCTTTTTGTAAAAAACCTTTGGCAAATGACATTAGTTAGACAGGGGCAGATCTACTTAGAACTAAATGGGGGGGGCCAATGCCCCCTACTAAATTTTGGTGATAAATCATTTTTTTTGTGTTTTGAAAAAAAATATATGTACTTTAGACTGCATGCCCACATCTAAATTGGGGTTGACCCCATCTAAAATTATGTACTCCCAACAAATATTAATAAAATCTTATGTAATTAAGCTAGTTTATAGTTTTTTTTTTCATTTTATTGAAGTGTATTTTATTTAATATAATTTATTGTTTATAATAAGATTTTATATTACACATTAAACAATATTTTACATTCAATAAATGTTTAAAATAGAATTAATAATATTTTTTTGTTATTCCATATTGTCTATTTAAAAAAATCTCAGGGCGCTGCCCCGAAATCCCCAACCAATTATGCCCCCATCTACTTGAATTCTTGGATTCGCCACTGTGGTCACACAGCTCCATTCGGTTAGCCTACAAACAAGTCTCCTCTAAGATGCATGGAATTCCATAAGATGTGTTATGCAACCAAACATTGGGTAGGCGTGCAGAGTTGGGTGGATCAATGTCAGACGGTGAGCATTAAGGCTCGCAGGTGGGTTGACTTTGAACAACGTCAGACGGTGCGCCAAAGGTCAAACATTGCACTCATCTGTGGATTTTATCCCTCTCAAATTCTATTGTACTATTTATGCAATTAATAACATGACTTCAATTTTCATTATATTGAATTCCAATGTTATTGAATAAAATTAGCTCTAATTAAAATATTTATGATGTTCAATTTATAAAATTGAAAATTCATAGCCTCTAACCCCCTTCAACGGACTCCCAGATTTTATTTAACTGTAGAATCATAATTTAATACTAACAGCTGGAAAAATATAGCAAATGTTCCCGCCTAATCGTGAAATGAGCAATAGTGCCATGGCCCACCTACAAAACTGGACAGTTTAAAAGACAATTAGGTTCAAAAATACCCACAAGTAGTTTGCAAGCAGACCTGCTAAAAGATCAAGCTAAGTAACCTAATATACTTAGAAAGTAATTAAGTCGTACACTCTGCAATGGAGTGTAAAGCTACTCCTCAAGTTAGACATTAAAATGCAAAAAGGAAAAGCTATATACAAAAATCCCATGAAAACATTTATAACATAAACTAGAAGTTGAATCTTTAAGGGCAATCCAACATGCTCTACTTTGCACAGGTGGCTTGGAAGAGTTATTTGCAAAAGCAACCATACATAAGAACTTCGAGTATATGTTTCACGTGTATGAAAAGCTAACGTAAACCTCACCGAACATGGGAATCCTTTTGTATAACCATTTTAATCTACCTCATGTTCATGTACTAACGTCATAAGCATTTAATCTACCATGACAAAAAGAAACTTTTTTGACACCATATCACTCTTATGTCACATCGTTCGATCTAGTAGTCATTTGACAAAAAGCAACCTTATGAAAAGTAATCATTTGCCGTCCTCATTCGATCTAGGGTTACGAAAACAAAAGGATCGGCGCATCTATTAATCCTCTAGAGACTAGTGGATACACCAACTATACTACCCACGCTGTCAAATGTTATTAGTGCCATCCTGTTAAGCAATAATTTGAACTGGTCACAAGGAAACACACTTCATAAAGTGAACTCCTTACCATCATAAGGAAAACATAAATACGGGACCCTAAATTCTAAAACCAGACAAGTAATTCATAAAACGGAAGAAAACTAGCATAGTGGCTCTAGGTCAGTACTCTTGTTACATCATTAATTACTCAATGACCACTCAAAAAGTCTTGTGGCAGTGACGGTGGTCCCCTTCTTCACTTTTCTCCCTTTTCTTCTTGTCTTGGCGATGACCTCTTTCTCTTTTCCCTCCCAAGCTCCTCCACCCCTGGAGCCGTTGGAGAGGTAATTATTGGGCATTTGTTGTCGCTTATACTTGTTATAGCCTCGTTGCCCTTGCCATTTAATCTCTATCAACGCCAAAAATTGCTTTTTATCTCAACGTAATCGACCCTATGTAGTGTACCACAACCCGTTATAATAACATCACGATACACGGTCGTAGTGCTCCGTGAACTAGTAGGCGTAGGTCCTATACATACCGTATTAAAATCTTTACACTCCAAAAACTCATCGGTCAAGGTTGGATTAAGTGTGACAAACCTGATTATACATTAAATACAACATTAGAATTATGCTTCCAAACATAGGTTTGTGAATATATACAAGTCATATTTTCCTAACCGTATTTGCTATACCATAATACCATATTCTAATCACATTCGCTGAACAAAAAAAAGAACTCACATTGGCGAATTCTTGATCAGAGACTATATCTAATGACAAACATCTACCACGAAATTTGTATTCCCTTTCTAACGCAACTCCTTCAAGCAAGAGTAAATGCGCGTCATCAAAAACAAAAATAATGTTCTAAAAGTCGGTCTAGCGTTGGGTGCATGGGAGGGAACGCAACACTAGACATTGGGTGCATGGGTAAATTAGATAATTAATGATGTGTACTGGCCCAACAGCCATTATGGCAGCTTTCTTTGGTTTTATGAAGCACTTAACTAGTTTTAGAATTTAGAGTCTTGTGTTTATGTTTTCCTTGTAGTGGTGTGAAGTTTACTTTAACAAGTGTTTCCCAGGCTGTGTAGACAATTGGTGTATGTTTCGAGCAAGTGTTCCCAGGCTGTGTAGATAGGTTTTTGTTGTATGCACTAGGCTCTCGAGGATATATAAATGTGCAGATCTTTTTGCTTTCGAGATACTAGATCGAACGAGGGCTGCAAATCACTACTTTCCATTAGGTTGCTTTGGATTGCTATATATGGTGTGACATAAGAGTTTGATATGGTGTTAAATAAGTTTTCTTTGTCAGAGTATATTAAATGCTTATGACCTTAGTACTTGAACAGGAGGAAAATGAAAATAGTAAGACAAGGATTTCTCATGTTCAACGTGATTTAGATCTACTTTTCATACATGTGAAACATATACTCCAAGTTCTTATGTATGGTTCTTTTGGAGTTAACTCTTCCTAGCCACCTGTTCGAACCTGAGCATGTTAGATTGCCCTCAAAGATTCAACTTCTAGTTTATGATCTAAATGTTTTTGTATCTAGCTTTCCCTTTTGGCATTTTAATGTATAACTAGAGGAGTAGCTTTACACTCCATGAAGGAGTGTAGGGCTTAATTACTTGCTAAGTATATTACATTACTTAGCCTGATCTTTGAGCATGCCTACATGCAAACTACTTAGGTAATGTAAGACAGGACACTTCAAGAATGATTACAAGGTTGGTAATGAAAAACAGAACCAAAATATACAACAAGGTCAGATTTTTGAAAAGATTAGTAACTCGTTTCAGAATTATGTATCTCAAATATCCGATGCATTTTATATGCAGGATGATGATGTTGCATGTTGGGTAGATTCGCGAGCAACGTCCCATGTGTGCAAAGATCAACGCATGTTTACATCAATGAGACCAATAGAAGATGACTCGACATTGCGCATTGGGAACGTGTCTACGAAAACCATCAAAGGAATTGGAAGTGTTAGGCTAGTGTTTACTTCTGGAAAGTCTATAACTTTAATAAATGTCTTATTTGTTGGTATTTGTAAAAACCTTGTGTGGTATTGTATTAAATAGTTGTGGTTATGAACAAGTAGTTGAGTCAGATAAATATGTATTATCTAAACATGGTTCGTTTATTGGATTTGGTAATTTGAATGGTATGTTTAAGTTGAATTTAGATGTATCTTATCCCAATGAATCTGTATGTATGGCTTCTACTAGTTCTAGCATTTGTTCAAATAAGTTTGAATTGTGGCAAGCTAGACTAATGCATGTTCATTACAAGAGATTAAGAGATGTCTAAAATGAGTTTAATACCTGCATTTGACTTGAACATTGAGAAGTTGAAAACTTGCATGCTTACTAAGATCATTGTTGTCAAGTCGTTGCCTAGGCCACGACTAGTCGCCGACTAGTCGTCCGGGCGGTTTTGGGATGACACTTTGCTCTTCGACTAGCGCCTAGGGCAGACTAGGCGATAAAACATGCAAAGCGACGCTTAGTCGCGCGTAGGCGATGCCTAGTCGCTGAAAGAAATTGCCCAATTTGACCTAACCCAAGTTCACCCGACCCGACCCAAATTTCATTAATAGTTAAAATTTCCGATAAAACACGGGCTCCTTTGACGCAATCCATCCAGTTGAAAGTCAATCGAGGGTCGCGACTCTCCTCCATCAGCGACGTCTTCCAGTTCCAGCGGTTCCCTGACTTTCGTCTACATCTTTAAACATAAGTTTGCTTTATGTATTATCTTTAAACATAAGTTTGCTTTGGTTATGGTATTTTGTCATATAAATACATATATATATTCATGTTGGGTTAATGTCGATATATATAATGTTAAAAATTTCAATACTAATTGGGATTAGTCGACTAGTCTACGACTAATCGCCTAGTCCACTAGTCTCCCCGTAACTGACTCGACTCGACTTGTTGACTTAACAACCACGACTAAGATAACGAGACAACCATTCAAAGAAGTCCATAGGGAAAGTAATATTTTGGATCTTATTCATAGTAATTTATGTGACTTACTGGTACTCCTTTTAGAAATAAATAGTATGTAGTAACGTTCATAGATGATACATCTAGATTTTGCTTTGTTTATTTGTTGCATGCAAAATAAGAAGCCCTTGATTAATTTAAGATTTATAAGATAGATGTAGAGTTACATCAAAGTAACTTGATTAAAATCCTTCAAAATCGAGGAGGTGTGTATAGTGTTCCATTATATTTTCAATATACTTGTATAATACATCACACAACTGCTCCTTACACACCACGACAAAATGGTGTTGCAAAAAGGAAAAATATGACCTTAAAAGATGTTCTCCAATTCGAGCTTAAGCGATGTAGGGCTGTTATTAGACTAACTGAACCCAAGAGGAAAACTTTGGGCGAAAAAGGTATAGATTGCATCTTCATTGGATATGCTATGCATTCCAAGGCCTATAGGTTCTATGCTATAGAACCTAATGACTTTGTATTTGTAAACACAGTTATAGAGTTGAGACATGCGATTTTTTATCCAGGTTTACTTCCATATCCAGACCAAAGGATATGACTCCCAGTTTGAAGGTCTCTCAAAATGTACCTTCCACATACACCGAAATAAGGAAAAGTACAAGAGCAAGAAAACTAAGTTTTTTGGTGACGATTTTCAACTCTACATGATGGAAGGAACAAGAAATGACATTGAATTTCAATATCAATATTGCTTCAATATTGAGAAAGATCCAAAGACATTTAGTGAAGCTATGGCTTCAAGGAATGTTTTTTAGAAAGAAGCAATCCAAGATGAAATTGACTCTATCGTGTAGAATAATACATGCAAATTGTCTGATTTACCACCAAGATGCAAACCTCTAAGATGTAAATGGATATTCAAAAGGAAAATGAAGGTTGATGGAAGCATGGAATGGTTTAAAGCAAGCACCAAAACAATGGCATCAGAAATTTGATGACGTAGTTTTGTCAAATAGGTTTGAATTAAACCAAGAATATTAGTGCGTATATAGCAGATTTGATGCTTCTAGACAAGATGTAATTTGCTTATATGTAGATGACATGCTGATATTAGGTACTACCCAAAATCAAGTTAATAACACCAAGGAAATTTTGTCATCTAGGTTTGCCATGAAAGACATGGAGGAGGCCGAAGTGATCCAAGATTTCTATTTCTCAATCACATTATATTGAGAAGATTTTGAACAAGTTTAACTTCAAAGACTGTTATCTGATCAGTACTCTTATTGATCCAAGTCTAAAGCTCTTGCCTAATAAAGGTGTTGTGGTATCTCAAGTCGAATACTCACGAGCTATTGGATGTTTGATGTATGCTATGATTAGTATGAGGCCAGACATAGCATGTGCGGTTGCCTTTAAGTATTTAAATACTCAGTTAACAGCTTGCTAATGATGCGAACTAGGATTGCTAGTATCCCTACTAATCTTTCTAACCGCACATGATATTTCTGGCCTCGTACTAATCATAGCATACATCAAACATCCAAGGCAACCATGACTTATAGTTTAACTTACATTGACTTTCCTTTAGTTTTAAAAGGATACTCGGATACAAGTTGGATAACTAATATGAAAAATCATTCTTCCACAAGTGAATGGATATTCCTTCTTCAAGGAGGTGCAATTGGTTGGGCATCAAAGAAACAAACTTTCATAACTAACTCTACCATGAAGTATGAGTTTGTGGCTCTAGCAGCAGGTGGTAAAAAAACAGAATGGTTAAGGAATCTGATAAATGAAATCCCATCATGCCCAAAACTAATATCTCCCGTATCTATCAGGTGTGATAGTGAAGCTACTTTGGCAAAGGCTTATAGTCAAATTGATAATGGGAAGTCGAGACACTTAAGTGTGAGACACAGCATGATTCGTGAGCTCATCATGCACGGTTTGATATCAGTGAAGTTTGTAAGAAGTCAGCTGATCATTTAACTAAAGGATTAAGTAAAAACCTTGTACAAAGATCAACTATTGGGATTGGATTAAAGTCTATCTAAATTTCTCATGATAAGATTCCTAATTCCCATCTAATATGACATTAGATGCTAAACTCATTGTGGAAAATCTTAACACATAAAATATATCATCCCTAGGTATTTGTTCAGATCTGTAAGATTAAGATGTTGAAGTAGGTCTTCTTAATAGTTCTTTTGAAAAATTACAAATACACGTGCAAGAATAAAAGATCTACCTATATGAGCATGAAGTTTAGCCGCTTCAAGAAGTAGAGACTTCACTTTGATATGCGTATTAAGGATTAGGGCACAAGGCTAGCAAAAAATAGTCAAGTTAGAACATTAAAGTATGTAAACTTGTGTATATTATCTTCATGTATTCAAAATGAATAGTAATGGTTCAATCTTTGGTGATGCTCTAATATTCGAATATTTGAAATGTGTAATGTGCTAAGACGAAATTCAATCGTCATGATATTTCATTTATGCATAAGTTTGTAGTTTGTTAAGAATTCATTTATCAAGGATCACACTAAAATGGGGGAGAAATGTTATATATTTCAGTGTAATTGGAAAAACTATTTGTCATTGGTATCATAATAATCATCAAAGAAGTTATCCTTGAAGAATTTCCCTGGATTTCTCTCTCTACTTCTGCAATGGCGAAGAAGAAAGGAAGGCCAAAAGGAAATCAGGATCCAATCCTGCAATCATGCTCGACAAGCAAACAAGGGGACGAAGAACATTCGATCGAAGGGAAATTTGAAAACGGTGCATCATCTGGAAGTAATTCTCCTGAGGGAAATCCAGATCTGAGCACTATCAGTACAGAGAAATTAGAAGCAGAGAATCAAGAGGAGAACCAGATTATTGAAGCCAAAACGTATGCGGAGGTGGTAGGTGATCAGGATGCGATATAGATGGGTCTAACGTTTGTTCAAGCAACAGAGATCAATGGAACTAGGGTTGCAAAACTCTCAAAGGAGGACATACTCGAACCTTCCAGATACTGGGACGCGGCTATGATTCTCTGTATACTTGGAGCTAATCCCCCCTTGAAGTAGTCAAGGGTTTTGTAGCTAGAATATGGAATATGTACCCTATTGATGAGGTTTCGGTGCTTAAAGAAGGACAATTCATAGTTATGTTTCAGAAGGAAGAGGACAGAGATGAAGTTATAAAAAGGAAATACTATTATTTTGATAACAAGCTTGCTATTGTTCAAAAATGGAAGCCAGGGAAGCAGGTCGATGTCACTGAACTTAAGGACATACCTATTTGGGCGCTACTGGAGTCTTACAGGGCTAAGCAAACTGAAAGTGTATCAAGAATTCCCACAACAGATTGCTTATGTCACTGAAGAGGAGAGAGTGATGACACAGAATGTTGTGTATGAATGGGGTCCTTTTATCTGCTATCACTGTAAGAAAATAGGACATCTTTCGGAGAACTGTAGATTGAAGGAAAACAATAAGAAGGAAGCTGCTGGCCCAAAGAAACTAGTCTGGAGAGTTAAAAAGGATGGGAAAGAGCATCAACTAGAGGAGATCCTAAAGAAGGATGAATGTGAACAGAGCAATGAAAAGCTGGAGGAAGAGGAGAGGAATAATCAAAATAGCAATGACAATCTACAGAAAGATATTCCCCCAGAAAATATGGATGAGGGATTTACTGAAGTATGTGGGAAAAAGGCTGCAAGGAAATTGGTGTTAGATGATAGCAAAGACTATGATGAAAAAGGATTGCATAAGGTATTCAATGAAGGCCCTTATGAAGGGCACCTGTCCTCTCTAAAATGATTTGCTGCTGGAATGTGAGAGGGCTGAATAGTCCAAATAAACAAGAAGTTTTGAGGTGTGTTATGAAATATAATGTATTTTTGTTTGGATGCTTGAAACCAAAATTAGAGAAAACAAGTTTAAAGCAGTTGAAACAGCTTGTTCAAGACCTGGGGTTCCTTCATTAATAATAATACTCACCACTTGGGGAGAATTTGGGTGGTATGGAACAAAGGAAAGGTGGATGGTGGATGTACAGATCATGGGAGTAACTCATCAGTTGGTAAGCTGCAGGTGTAGAATCTTGGGGGACACTAAGCAATAGTTAGGACCTGTTTGGTGAGTTTAGGAGATATGAAAAGATATGAATTTTGAAATCTGAGAGAAATGATATGGGTTTTGAAATCGGGAAGAAAAAATGTTTGGAGAAAAGAGAAATAAATCAAAATCAATTAAGTCAAAATTGAAAATTAAAAGCTATCCGTTGTTTTATCCACCACTACCCCTTGTATACTCCCCTGCCGCACAAGAAAATGTCATAGCCGGTGCTGATGGAGACAAAGTCACCGCCTCATCAACCTTCAACGCCGCTAGAGATAGAAATGTCGCCTCCATCGTGGCCGCCGGCCACTGTGGAGATAGAAACGCCGTCGCCTCATCCACCTTCATCGCCGCTAGAGATAGAAATGCCGCCTCCATTGTGACCGCCGGCCACTGTGGAGATAGAACCGCCGCCGCCTCCTATTTTGTCGTCGATGGAAACAAAATTGTCGCCGCCGCCTATCTCACCGCCGACGGAGACAGAAACCCTATGCGCCTTGTTCTTTGCCGCCAGTGAAGACACAGCCGCTGCCTCCTCCTCCTCCTTCATCGCCGGAGAAAGAACTGCCACCACCTTCAATGGAGATTGAAGACCTCCGCAAGCCCTTGTACCAGTTGCTCCAAAATATTGACTTGGAAGAGGAATCTAAATTAAATCTTCTGTTTTAAAATTGAAATCGGCAATTAGATGGAGATATCAAAAAGCGGCTTATACGCAGAATTCTAATATCTTCGGATATGAAAGCTGAAACCCTTTGGTTACTCACCAAACATTAATTTTAGAAACTCCATATCAGAGATATGGAAACCCATATCTGATTTCTTCACCAAACATACCCTTAGTAAGTTTTGTTTATGGGCACAATGACCCTACAAAAAGGAGGGAGCTATGGAGTGTTATCAGTAAAATGGCTGCCCAGACCCACATACCATGGTGTTTAATAGGAGATTTTAATAGCATACTCAGCTGTGAGGATAGAATTGGAGGCAATCCAGTCACCTGGGAGGAAATAAGGGAGTTCAAGGAATGTATACAGGATAATGGCTTGGAAGAATTACCTAGTGAAGGAGCAATGTTTACATGGTCCAATAAACAAGGGCATGGAAAGAGGATATTCTCTAAACTGGACAGGGCCCTAACCAATGTAGAGTGGGCCCTGCAATATAATTCCAAGGTTATAATAATAGAGGAGGGACTGTCATACCACTCACCTCTTTTTATCAATAACTGGAAGCAAGAGAAGAAACACAACTTCAGATTCTGTGACATGTGGACCTATGTAGCACTGAAACGGAGACGGGGACGAGACGAAACGGAAACGCCGAAACGGCAATTTTGAAAAAATGGGGAGACGAAACGCCGGGGAGACGCTATATATATATATATATATATATATATATATATATATATATATATATATATATATATATATATATATATATATATATATATATATATATATATATATATATATATATATATATATATATATATATATATATATATAAATCTTTTATCCCACATAAGTTTTTCCATTTTTCTTTATATATATGGGGTATCTAGCACGGAATATAAGTAAGTTAAGTCTTTTATTTGGGCCATGTGTGTCAATTGGGAAAGAAGCCCATGAATTAGATCTGAAAAATAAGCCTAACCATATATAATAGGGAGTACAGAAAAAAAGAAAAAACCCTAGCAATTTGCATAGGAATCGCAGAGGAAAGAGAAGGGAGACTATCGATTCAGGTGCAACCGCGGGTCAACGACTCTTCTCTTCTTCTTTCTCCGTCTTTTTCCTCTTTCGATCTGTGTCCAATCCGTTTCGGAAAAGGGAGACGCATTTCCCCGGCGTCTCCCCAACGTCTCCCATCATTTTTTTTAAATTAAAATTCAAGAAACGCCATGTGGAGTTTCTGAGATGTCTCCAGGCGTCTCCCACGCATTTCCGCGTGTCCTAGGTTTCCGAAACGGAGACGACAACCTATATGAAGTTTCCGTGCAACATAGATGTGGACTATCAGTCCTAATTTCCCCAAAATTGTAAGTGAAGTGTGGAATAAGGAGAGGCATGGCAGACCCATGTATATACTACTACAAAAACAAAAGGATCTAAAGTGGAGGCTTAAGAAGATGAATAAGGACAGGTTCAGCAATATACATAATAAATGTGAGATCCTTAGGGATGAGCTTTTCAGTATTCAAGAGGCAATAAAAAAGGATCATGATAGGGAGGATCTATTTGCTAAGGAAAAAGAGCTGATCAAGGAACTAAATTAGAGCTTGAGGGCTGGATACTTAATGAAATGCCAGCAAGCTAAACAGGAATGGATTCTGGAGGGGGATCAGAACTCGAGAATTTTCTTTGCCTGGATAAGGAAAAGGCAAAACAAAAATACCATCACATCTGTTAAAAACCTGGAAGGAAAGATTGTGGAATGCAAAGAGGCAGTAGCAGAAGCCATCCTACAATATTATCAGGGTTTGTTAGGCTCTACCCAATGGACTGAAAACATTCAATGAGATATTATAAATAGGGGAAAGGTGCTTAATGTGGAACAACAACTAGAGCTGATAGCCCCAATTAACCCAGCCTTGGTGAAGCAATTTATGTTTGAAATACCCAACTGTAAAAGTCTTGGACCAGATGGGTTTAGTAGTGGGTTTTTCAAACACCAATGGGATGTAGTGGGAGAAGATGTTACCCAGGCAGGTCTGGATTTCTTTCAAACAGGGGAAACCCTTAAGGAGATCAACAACACAAATATCACAGTCATACCCAAAACTGAAAGCCCTAGTAATCCTATGGACTACAGACCTATTTTTGGCTGCAATGTGGTGTACAAGATCATCTCTAAAATCATATGCAGTAGACTTAGGAAGGTTTTGCAAACAATCATTGATTCCAACCAGGGTGCTTTCATAGAAGGGAGAGACCTAGTACATGATGTCCTTATGTGTCAGGAATTGGCAAGAGGATATAAAAGGAAGGACATATCACCCAGGTGCATGATGAAACTGGACATTCAAAAGGCATATGATTCTGTAAGTTGGAAAGAAATTCTGCAGATTATGGCAGCTATGAAATTCCCTCCCATATTCATGAATTGGATCAAATTCTGTGTAACCAATACAGCTTATTCCATACAGTTGAATGGTGATATATTTGGTTTTTTCAAGGGAGAAAAAGGGCTAAGGCAAGGGGATCCTGTATCACCACTATTGTTTGTGATTATCATGGATTATCTAACAAGGGTTTTGCACTACTATACTGATAATAACTCCTTCACCTACCACCCAATGTGTAAAAGCTATAAACTTGTTAATTTGGTGTTTGCTGATGACTTAATTGTTGTGAGTAAAGCAGATGAAAAATTAGTGGACTGTATACTCAAACCTTTAAAACACTTCTCCTTGACAACTGGACTGCACATCAACCAATCCAAGTCACAAATAGTAACTGGAGGGTTAAAGGAGGAAACTGAAAGAAGGCTACTAAAGCTCACCAAAATACCTAAGGGGGACTTTCCATTCAGATATCTTGGAGGGCCCATAACAGCATCTAGAATTGGACAGAGTGAGTATGATGCTCTGGTGGAAAAGATCACTTGCAAGGTAAACTCATGGGCTACAAAACACTTATCGAATGCAGGTAGAGCTAGATTGATCAATTATGTTCTGTATGGGGTTATTTTCTTCTGGACCAGACTCTTTATCATACCCAACAAGGTGATGAAGAGGATCTAAGATATTTGTAGGAACTTCTTATGGAGGAATTGGACTGAAGAATCTGGTTAACTGGAAAAAAGCCGATGTCATGAAGCTGCTATGAGATGTAGCTAACAGAAAGGATATCTTGTGGGTCAGGTGGGTCCATGGAAGATATCAGAAGCAAGAGACGGTGTGGCAGTACAATCCCAAAGGGGGTGTATGTTATTACCGGAGGAAAATGCTTAAAGTAAGAGATGAATTCACTAACATGTCCATGAAGGGAGAGTACAACACTACAAAGGGGTATTCATGGCTAATGGGAAACAAGGAGAGTGTAAAGTGGGCAAACCTAGTTTGGAACAACTGGTCTCTTCCCAAGCACCAGATAATTATGTGGCTGATATGGAAGGGGAGAATACAAACCAAATCCAGATTGAGTATGTTTATACAGATAGATACTACTTGCTGTCTATGTGATAACAATGAAGAATGTATAGACCACTTATTCTGTTCTTGTGAGTATGCTTCAGAGATACTGCAGATGGTTTCCAAATGGGCTGGAACTGATCTTACAGCTTGCAACATAAAGGAGATGGAAGACAAAATTATGTTGGGAAGCAACAGAAAGGAGAGCAGCTTTGGTGGCAGTGTGTATCTATACTATATGGAAGGCCAGAAACAACATAATCCATGGAAAGAAGAGATGGAATGCAGTAGATAGCTTTGAATATGTTAAGTATCATGTTATTACCTTTGTAAAACCAAAATATAAATGATAAGAGTAGGGGGCTGGCAGGGGCCAAAAGAGGGTGGTAAGACTTTGTAGTTTGTACTGAATGGTTGTTGAACAATATTTGTGCATTTTGTTCAAAAACAAAGAAGTTTAGTAGTCCAAGTGCACGCTTCATTGAACTTGTTATGATAAAATCCTATTTTAACTTAGGCTCAAAGGGGCAAAGCCCCCTTGGCTGGGGTTCAAGGGCAGCGCCAACGAGCAAGATTAAGCTGTTGTGTTAAAAATTGATTTGAAATTTAAATTTTTGATTTTATCTTTAAAAAAAATTTTAGAAATTTGCGTACATTTTTCTATTGTTTCACACGACTACGCAAATTTAAAAAGACATGACCGCATCTTAAATTCATCCTTCCGTCTCTATAAGAATTCGGAAAATCCATGGTCGCAAAGTGAGTTCGAAAAAATTCATACCAGTTCATACTCGTTCTTGTCACAAAATTTGAGTTTTATCCGATTGAGTACTACACGACTCTCAATTTGATCCGCGTTATCTTTGATATCCCCTACACTCCATCAAAGAAGAATAACAGTGACAACAAGACACCACACAGATGATGCTGATTAAACCTATAAACCCTCAGCAGATCAAGGAAATCATTTTTGGGATCCCTAGTACAAAGAGCCCTGGCCCAGATGGATTTGGAAGTGGTTTCTTCAAAAAGCAATGGCATGTGGTGGGAACTTTGGTGACAGAGGCAGTGATGGAATTTTTCCAAAGGGACAAAACACTGAATCAGGTTAATGCTACCCATTTGGTGATCATCCCAAAAAAGAAAGATCCAAAATCTGTGTCTGACTACAGGCCTATAGCCTGCTGTAATGTTATCTATAAGGTCATATCCAAAATAATTTGTATAGTAGATTAATAGGAGTACTAAAAGAGTTGGTAAACTGGAACCAAGGGGCATTCGTGGAGGGCAGGGAACTACTTCATAATGTCCTTTTGTGTCAAGAACTGGCTAGAGGATATGGCAGGAAAAACATCTCCCCTAGATGCCTCCTGAAGTTGGATATTAGGAAAGCTTATGACTCGGTTAGTTGGGAAGCAGTGAGAGGGATATTAGCTCATATGAAATTTCCTGAACAGTTTGTCAAATGGGTGATGTTCTGTGTAACAACCCCCTCATATAGCCTAGTAATTAATGGCGAGCTTCATGGGTATTTTAAGGGAAAAAATGGACTCAGACAGGGGGGCCCTATTTCACCCTTATTATTTGTTCTGGTTATGGAGTACCTAACTCGCCTGTTCAGCTACTCTACCAAAATTTCCAAGTTTGGTTACCATCCTATGTGTGCGTCCCTGAAGGTGGCAAGCCTAATATTTGCTGATGACTTAATAGTGGGCTGCAAAGCTGATGTTAAATCTGTTAAAGTTATCATGGAGGTGCTGGAAAGATTCAACAAGTGTACAAGACTTCAAATTAACAAGGAGAAATCTTCTATTGTGTTTGGAGGCTGTAAGGAGGATCTGGAAAAGGAGATTATCAGTATCACACCGATGAATAAAGGAAAACTTCCTTTCATATACCTGGGATGCCCCATCTCATCATCAAGGCTATCAATCCAGGATTGTGACAAGCTGGTGGAGAAAATTTGTGCCAAAATAACCACGTGGAGCTCTAAGCACCTTACATATGCAGGTAGGGTTAGGTTAATTAATACTGTGCTCATGGGGATAATTACCTTCTGGGCTAGGATTTTCCTAATCCCATCTAAGGTGATGAAGACTATCCAGGCAATATGCAGAAATTTCCTCTGGAACTCAAAAGCAAAATACAGTAAGGTCCCATTAATGAGCTGGGAAGAAACTTGTCTGCCTAAGAGATGTGGCGGGCTAGGGTTGAGGAACATGGTCCTATGGAACAAGGCCTCAATCATGAAACTGAATTGGGATATCCACAATAGGAAAGACATACTCTGGGTACAATGGATCCACACAAGATACATCAAAAATGAAAACTACTGGGAATACACCCCTAGGCCTAACTGTTGTAACTCTTGGACTCAAATGATGGAAGTCAGGAATCTGTTTGCCAGTATGCCTAAAGGGGAAAGGTACACAACACAACAGGGTTATGAATGGCTTCTAGGCGAACATCCCAAACCAACTTGGACAGACTGGGTGTGGAACAGGGTAACACTGCCAAAGTGCCAGTTTATAATGTGGCTAATTATGCGTGGGCGTATACAAACAAAAGTTAGACTGGCGCGAGTTATGGAGGTGGACACAACTTGTTTCTTTTGCCAAAATGGGGAAGAGGACATTTCTCATCTGCTTTGCAGGTGTGAGTTAGCCAAGGAAGTGTTAGGCCATATAGCTGAATGGATGCAGACAAAACTGGAAGGGGAAGATATAGTAGAGATGGCAAAGGGCATAACGAAGAACACTCCCAGGAAGAAAAGGAAGGAAGTGCTAGCAGGATGGGCCACAACGTGCTACTATATATGGAGGGCTAGGAATTGGAAAAGGCATGATAAAGAGATTCAAGTTGAGGAGATAGTTGGAACCATTAAATATCATTGTTCTGTATGCTTTAGTAGTTTTAAGGGTGGGTAGAGGAAGTGGTGACAAATGATGTGGGAGATTGTGTAATACTCGTTGTGTTTGGTGATTTATACATAGCATTTTCGTTTCAAAAAAAACAAGACACCACACAGAATGCAAGAAAAAGGAAGAAAAACAATATAGGGGACGAGAATATACCAACGAATACAAATCTACGAATTAGTTCTAAGGAGAGATACCACCATTCACCTTGACTTTATTGACGGAGAATTCATAAATTAACTGATATAGAAGTTCTAGCAAAGTCTCCTCCCGTCCGATCCCGTTGCACAGCCAAGAAGGACAAATGCGATTCGATGAGGTAAATTGGAGTATACGGTTTTTACCATTTATTATATTTTTAAACAAAAATTATTTATTTATTGAACTGTAAAGTCTATTTTACTAAAGACTTTTTACACATAATTCTAAACATGGAAAAGAGTATGTCATTGGTCATCTTTCCACGAGACCAATCCAAAACCTAAACTTCATTAGATAATATTATCTCTACGTCATACTTGTATATTATCTATTAACTAATCTTTTTAAATCTTGGGAGGGTCACTAAGTTTTGTAACTCAAATTCACACGCGGAAGACGTCGTTGAATTCATCTCGTCGAGACCTTTAGTTCGAGTATAAATTTTTTCATAAAAAGTCAAGTTTGAAAAGTATTTATTTTTAATACTCACGTTTATGTTTTTTTATTTAACTTAAACAAAAATTAGAATGACGTTTTGTTAAAAATTCGTTATAAAATTCCAGAATATATATATCAGAACGTTACATTTCTCTCCTCCTTACAAGAATTTTGGTCTCGAAATTCTTCCAAGGAACAATGTGTGAATTAAATACATTTCAATTTTTTTAACATTATATTAATATATCTTTATTTTGTAAAAGAGATAATCTCAATTGTTGATCAAAATAATTTTCTATTTCTACGTTTTGGTAATTTAATCATTATGCATTTATGCTCTTCTTACACCAAATCTTTTTGTTTTACTCCAATCAAAAGTAAGCTATTTATTTTGAACTTTAAAATGTCCAAATAGTTTAACTTAATTTTTTCCTTGACAACAATTTTTTTTTGAGATAGTCACGTTACATTTTTATTGCACGTTGCTTCTTACTCTCACTATCACCTTACACCAAAACAACACCCTCATTCATCCAGGTCCTGCAACCCTTTCTGAATTTGATCGTCATTCAGTGATCAACAAGATAATTGAATATTAGGAAAACGATTATATTTTCTTTTTGTATATATAATTTTTTTAACATTTTTTTAATTGATTTACTAGACTACATTGATCAATTAACCAGTTTTTTCCTTTTTGGAGATCTTAAATTCCAAAAAACTCATTTTTTTACAACGATACTTATGTTTAAATCTTTACCAATTTGATTTTGAAAGGCTTATTGTAAACACCTAATAACAAAGTCAAACAAATTAGATTTCAAACTCTTATTACAATTTGTCATCCTTTTTTTGTGAAAAAGTCAATTAGAACTTAAAAGTTTAGCATCACCCCGTCAAAAGTTATCTTCAATAATATTTATTTTGGGTCCCATACGCGCTTGGTTGGCACGTGACGCAGTCTATTTTCTTATAACATGATCGAACTAATCATAAAAAAATGTTTGTGAATCTATGACTAATTTCTTTTTTATGATTCACTTTCAAGATTCACTGTACATATTTTTCATAATATTTTGATTAATAAATCGATCAACTAAATATCAAAGAAACAAACAATTATGACATAAACAAACAATAAGGATTCAGAATTACCTCGCGCAGAAGTGATGTCGCGAAATTGTGGATGCTGTTTTTTCTCTCTTTTTTGGAAGTAAACATTTTTTATGCCAAGAAGCATTTTTAAAAACACACGATCTGATACCAAAATGTAACACCCAAAGCCGCGTAACCCAAACCAACAAGTTAGTGAATCAAATTCTAATTATCTTCTCTGATTTTATTCTTCTAAATATAAGTTCACTAAATTTAATATTTATTGTAATTTACATGTCATTTATTACATTCTAATAAAAAATAAATATTATTTCATAATATAATACAGAGTATGACATATTTAAAATATATGAATAAAAAATTTAAAGATAAGTTGTGGGTGTCTGTTTAGAAAATAAAGAACTTAAAGATAGGTGATGTGGTGATGATTTAGATGAGAGAGAATGATTTAATGGATGAATTTTTAATTAAAGAATGGAGATGCTCTTAGAAGTGCCAGGTTTGGTTAAGAAACCAAATTCTTTAGTTAACTAGGCATTTAATAAATTTAATTAGTTATTTTACAAATAAAATCTATATTTAGATAGTAACTATTTTACAAAAATACTATAATTTATGTAGCACATTCCATTTTTTTGAAAACATAAAAAAAAGTTTTAGAACCAGTACAAAAACCAAAATTAGCCCTTGTCCACCCATACTTCAAGAAATTAAAAACGGCTTCACTGCATTTCACCAACGATCAGTATGCAACGAGTTAATAAAAATCCAGGAAGAACAAAAAAGAACAAGTTTATGTACCAAACAAATATTCCTAACACCTAATTATAGGTAACTAGAACCAACCCCTTCCTGTGCCGTATGAAATGTACCCTTGTGGCCCCACCAAATCGGACCTAATTTCTTTCTAGTAACATTACAAAAGCAATCAGTCAATTGCTATTGATCCCCCCCCCATCACAAGCATTATCCCCTCCAAAGAACCAATATATGTACAGAACAAATAGTACTAGTACCTTATGGGTGGTGCCCCGCTCATACAGTCCTGTTCATGTTCTTGAACCGACAATTGCGGTCACACATCTAGCGTAAAAGGATAGTCCTACAAAGAGCAAAACCAAGGATGTTCATTCTCTCCCTCTAACGTAGAAGAGTTACCTGCAAGATAGATCGATGGATGATCAGAATAATTATTCAAAAACACACATTTTACTGAATGTAATTAAAAAAACTTTACGTGCATAGTGATGGAAAAAATAAGCGCAAGATATATTAATTTGGTGTAAGTTTTGTAAAATTATCATGAATAGAATAAACTAATTCCGGGGTACAATAATAATTAATAAAAGCTAACACCAGATTTTAAATCCAAGCATACTAACATATTACCTTCCCAAGAAGAAAGTACAAACAAGGGGGGGTAGGAAGAGAGTATGCTTCTTGATGTTTTTTATCTAGATGTTAAAAATAAGTAAAAACTAATGATGTATCGAGAATATAGTTCTTTTAATCAAATAACTTATCTTTGTTTAAAAGAGACATTTGAAATGGCAATCACACAATAATTTTATGTGCAAATTTTGTGTTTTATCATTGTATAAAGCTTGAGTGGTATGTAGATAAGAAAGAAGTTGTGGATGTATGAATTGATATGGATGTGAGAGTTGTTTGAAAGGAAGTAATGGACATCATTAATTAGGAAATTAAGATTAAAAATGGTGAAAAGCTATCACCACATTTAATTAGAGTTAAATTGAGAAATATTGGTGTAATAGCACAATCATTGCTAGCCATTATTTGTATTTAATATAATGTTATTTGATTTGATTTAAATATGATATTTATTAATACAAATTTTTGGTTCAATACCTAATGAATCTGCTTCGAGTTCACTTGGTAGCCCAGAAGTTGTCAAATAGAGTACTCCACATCAGCCTATCAAGCTTAACCATGCGCCAAGCTGCCAACCATGTTTTGTTGTTGTTGGTTGGCTTAGTAGATCATTGAAGTACAATATAAAGAAAAGTTCAAAGGCAAGGCTATTTCTTAAACTGCTGAGCAGAAACCCTAGGAACTTTTAGTCTAGAAAAAAGGATAATAAAAGCATCAACATTGAAAAGCACCCCATACCAGTGAATGCCATTGAAGACCATCATCAAACAGATTCATCGATTATTACATTGATAATAATGATGCAAAAATGCAGAAAAGTGCAGCGCTGAGACCCGAAACTAAGTATGGTGACACTGAAGTATGTAACAGCAGAGACTTTGGGTTTTCATCTGCAACCTTTATTTAGATATGGGAAAATTTGCAATATGAACTTCGGCTAACCTGTTCCACGGTACCTCAAGATTACCATGCCATTTGCCTACATGTTTTATAAGTAACATCGCAACTCATGTAAACCAAGAAATGAGCAATGAATACAAGAAATGGAGGATGTTAAAAGATGAAAAAAACTAAAAAATAGGGAGAGGTAAGTTTACCAAAATGAGAGAGAGATGCAGAGAACGAATAGAAGCATAGAAAATAGTTAACATGAAAAAGAAGAGGATGAAAGAAATAAAAAAGAAAACTTACATCAGCTAAGCGTCATAGAGTTGGGATAAGTGAGTGATGGGGAGATATATGTGGCATGATAAGCATGGGAAAACTGAATAGATCAAAGAATTTATTAGGATTTACACAAAGGATAAATGCAAATAACTAACAGCATACCTTAATAAGTCTAATAAAGGCAACCTAAGAATGACAGCTACCCAACAAATGTTGATGGGGGGAAAAGTAGTAGTTGTGTTGCTATGTTCAAAACATAACTCTACTGAAATGTACTTCGTCTTCTCTAAATAACTTCATGTTTCATTTTTTGCACATCCCTAAATACATTTATATCCGTATCTTGTCTAAGATTCACCATATTTCTCCTTTATTACGGGTAGAAGTTGTTTTGGGGTATTTTAGATATTTTAGATGTGGTAGAAGTGTTTTTTGGGATGAGCAAAAAATGAAACAGGAAGTTTTTTTTAGAGATGGAAGAAGTATTAAATTAATCATTGAGTTGGAGAATGGTATATATATTTTACTGTTCTTTAACACATTGATCTTGTGCTAGCAAGACAAGTCTGTTTTAAAACATGATAAATAAGAAGAGCAAAACCCTTGAAATAGAAAATCATTGCAGTTTAGAAGGTTTGCTAATTGATAAACATGCTGTTTCTCTAAGACATTAAATAGTGAACATTTTGATGTTGGTTATAATGCATACAAGTACATAGCTTTTCCACAAAAGTTTAGAACTATCATGTTTTTAAGATTTTTTATTTTAGATTTTTTTTTGCAAAGTATACACTCTTATAAAGTGAAAAATTATAAGGGGAAAAAACAATCCTGCAATTGCAAACACAAAATGGACAGAAATCTAGGAGTATCCTCTAAGACTGCACATAAGGCAAACCTAATATGTATTTCCTTAAAGCAATAGAAACCAAACCTTTAAGCAATAGAAACCAAACCTTAAAGCAAACAATACACAACGCGAGATCATTTTTTTGGAGTGCACCTGCACATTATTTTATACGGACACAAATATTGATGATGATGAAAAGAGTAAAAAAATCATAACTCATTGATGAAAATATAATCATTAAGTGTGAAAAGTAGGAATAAAAATAATTGCAGATATGGGATAAAATATATCAGAAGTCACAAGGGAAAGATGACCTAAAATCCGAAGAAAAAATGACAGAGATGGATGACACCTAGGGTACAACAATAGGTGACAAGAAAATTACAACCCAAGTTCAATAATTTTTATGGTATAATGATGTTGTTGGTTCGGTGGTGAGTTATTGTTTCAATTTTAACCATTATACTTGTAAAAGATAAGGAGAATATTACAAGTCTAAGTCCTCCCAAAACAGGGCAGAGAGCACTCCATAATAGAAAACCATGAAAACCAATACAACATAAATGATGGCAAGATTTAGTGTAAACAAAGAGTAACAGACTTGTCATTGCATTTAATGTAAATATTCCAAACAAAGAGTAACAGACAAGCACATTGTATTTTGTTGAACGGACAAAGACATTTTAAAACATCAATATGATTGATAATTTATTAATCATGTACCATATTCATATAAAAAAACTTATTACCTGATGGAAATGATATCAGTTCAATCGTATGAAACACAAAGGCCTAAACTTAAACTCCCTACGTCCAAATTTCATTTGTAAACTCCATTTCTAGGGAAAAATTAAAACTTCATACGTCCCAACTCTTGTGTTCTACATGTAATTATTTAAAAAAAAAGATGCTTTACTGCCACTAATGGACACAATCAACTTAAAACAACTTCAAATTCTTTTAGGGAAAAATAAAACCATCCTCCGATATAGTATTTTTAAAACAAAAAACAACTGCCTAAATATTTTTAAACCCCACTTAAAACAAAACACATCTGCCTAAATTGAAACATTTCATTCCAATAAATATTTTCTTGAACCAAGAGTGTTTTAAAACCAAAAAATCATGAGAATTGAACACGTAGAAAATGAAATCCGAAAGCTTATTAAAAGTAGGATTATTTTGTTCAAGCAAAGATTTATTTTTGTATTTAAAAATATTGCATTAAAAAATTGATATTTATATTTATAATTACTTGAAGAATTGGAATGATGTTTGGATTGATTAGTAATTAGCACAAAAATGGTGTGCCAAGTTCTTAAGCTGTATCTAATAGACTGGAAAAAAAACACCTGCATATTCTGGTGAATTCATAACATGAAAATTCTTTTTAAAATTTTCAAAAATGGCAAAGAAACTGGTATTGAAACATTTCACATACCTGGAATTAAAGTTGGTGAAGAGAGTGTATCAACCCACCATCTACACCGAGTATAAATATCAGAAGACTGCTGCAATTTTAAATGGGTAAAAAATGCATGAATCGAACCATGTTATTAATTACTATGATTTTATTGCTAATTCCTTCTCAAACATGATGAAATGGATAGAGTATTGGTAGTAACATACTATAAATTATGCAATCTAAAGAAATTAAAAGTTGCACAATTTGGGACGGGGATCACAGATCACAAACAGCACAGCGGAAATTAAGCAATCTGATGATATCACCGGAATTAAGCAATTTGATTATATAATAAGCAGGCCAATTTGGGAGAAGTTCCGCAGATTCTCCCATCGCAGATTGAACGGAAGAAAATTTAACAAGGATTATGGAATATTAAGACAGATAGCAATAAAAATTTACAGAGAAATTAATAGAAATATCACGATCTATTTTCAGCCCATCGGAAATAGCATATGAACGGCATAATGGCAAAATTGGATTTAAAAATTAGTGAACAAAACCCAAAGCATAATGTACCGTACTATTTTTTGTGTCGTGGGTATAATTTTCTTTTCGTAGTATAGTTTTAGAAAAGAATGTATTATGGCAGAATTCCTCCTCCATAGATCAATCTTCTTATGGCAGATACTTGACTACTGACTGTGAGAAGACAATATTTTCACAAAGACTGTGAGAAGACAACATTTATTTCCTTCAACACTAAGTGACTGTGAGAAGGCAACATTTACACAAAGACCATTGAATCTATAATTTATCCTATTTCTTCCCTAAAATTGTTCGTTGTCAACTCTCACTTCACAAACAAAGCTCTTTCCGTCCATTTTGGCTTGAAGTTGTGAAATATCAAATTCTCCTGACCGGTGGATAGTCTTTTTAATGAGCAATAGTCTGTTGAAATCTTCATTGAAAATCATTCCTTGATTCTATCGAGTTTCATCACTCAACTCAACTTTGAAACTTAATTTCATATTTCAATTTAAACTCATAAACTTAGAAATGTTTTCAAAACACTATCTTTAGGAGGTTGTTTTGACTCTTTTCGTTTGGTGTGGTGACTGTTTGTTGTTAAAAGAAATGGTTCAATTTTCATAATGCCTCAAAGTATTTTAGTATTCATTTTACGCTTTTGGATCATCTATCACAGAAATGGATTTCAAAAACTTCTGAAACAACACATTACCAAATTTCAGTAAGAGAATATTTAACTACAAAAAACATCCTTTCTCAAAGTCTATGGTTTGTATAAGGAATCCATTCCCGACTCCAGGCTTAGGATGAAATCATTGTAGTTTAGGGCTGGTTTTTGGGGCTGGTTTTGGGGTACACCTCGGGTTGGGTTTTTTCGGGTTGGGTTTTGGCTTTTGGGTTTATAGTAGGTTTATTGTTAGGTTGGGGTTTTGGGTATGGTGTCGGAGCTGGTTTTTGGGTCTAGGTTTTGGGTTTGGATCAGGGTTTTGGGCTTCGGCAAAGCAGGGATTGGTTTTGATTCTGGGTTTGGGGTTTGGAGCATGATTTTACTTTTTCCATTACTTAAAAGATTGTCAAAGGAAGCCACATATTCCAACCTAGCTATCACACCACAACTGTATATGAAAATAGGATTTGAAAATTGCTATTTTTGTAAACATATGGGACACAAATTACCTTAAAAATGATTTGCTAAAGTAACTCGTGTTATCTTCTTTTCTCTCATAAGTATTAAGCATGATTTATTTAATGTAAGAAAATTAGGTGCAAAAATTTTGCAATAACCACTTGCGAATTATCTTACACATAAATGGATTTCAAACACTTTAAAAACAACACATGAATTTCAAGCACTATCAAACACACTCTTATTAAGTGGCAGTGATTTTACACTTTTAAATTATCTAACACAGAAATGGAGTTCAAACACTTCAGAAAAAACACATAATTTTTATGCCCGTTATAGAATATATAATAAAAAAGACATCCTTTCTTAAAGTCTAAAAAGGTTTTTATGGGATCCAATCCCAAGTCCAGTCCTTGGGATGAAATAATTGTAGTTTGGGATTGGATTTTGGGTGGACTCTGGGTTGGATTTTGACTTTTGGGTTTAGAGTTTAGGTCTGTTTTTGGATCGGGGTTTTATGTGTTTGGATCGGGATTTTGGGTGGACTCTGGGTTGGATTTACACCTACACCTACACCTACACCTACACCTACACCTACACCTACACCTACACCTACACCTACACCTACACCTACACCTACACCTACACCTACACCTACACCTACACTTACACCTACACCTACACATACACATACACATACACATACACATACACATACACATACACATACACATACACATACACATACACATATACATAGAGGTATATATGTTCGCCATTTGACCGCCCGCCTCTCGTCACACCTCTCGCTATAAAAAAGGTCTTCTCACCCACCCCTCGTCACTTGCCATTAACAACTATGAGTAGAACGAAAAAGATTGGCTCTTTTATAGACTTGCCCTTATTTGCAAACTCCCTAAATACTACTCCTTAACTTTTTACAATCAAAATTGGCAAACTTTGACCACAAATTAAATAATATCAATATTAAATATTCATAAAAAAATATTTTTTAGATTTATTTTATAATATACTTCAAAATATTGTTTTATCAAATTAATACACGAGATAAACCATATCTTATAAAGAGGTTTGTTACAAAAAGCCAGTGTTGGAAATGGGGACGCAAATGATTGTTTGTACAGGGCCCTTGTGGAATTCGGAATCTGCCATGACGACGAGTCACGAACCAATACTCCAACATTATACTACTGATACACATACAAATACTGAAATACTGGAGACATACATATGTGTCTGTCTACACACGCATGTATGTAACTAGAGAGAGATGGATTTAAATAGAAAGATCTTACAAAACGGCCATTGTATCGGCTGAGAGCCAATTCAGCTAAGCCAAAAACTTTATCAAAAGATTGATTGAAAGAGCTTTTATCTTTGATATAGGACCAAGGGACAATGCTGGGAAACTGAGTTGAAGGTACTAATTGCTCAACATCGAACCCCTACACCGAAAGCCACACACACGACTAGATCAGTCAAAGTAAGAGACAAATTCAATCTACTACAGTAAAGGGAAGAAAGAGAAGAGCACCTATTCTGAGATATACTAAACGATAATTCATAATTGTATATTTGTATTAAGACCAATAGGTATCAATTTGAACAAAAAACAGACAATCAAATAAATCATATACGAATACATAAAAATAAATTATGATATTCCTCAGATATTGACAGATGCATATATAAGGGATCATTAGCGATGCACACAATCAGAAAAGAGTAGTGAAATGCTAAACACCAACGAAAACTTATCTTACCAATCAGACCAACACAATATTGAAGACAAGACGTACCTGACACGAATTAGCTTGCCTGCAATATCGCCTAAAAGTCTTGCTGTAGATTACGCGTTGTTGATATTCATTGAAGGTTATTTGTCGTTGGGTAAGAAAAGGGAAATACTTTTCTTGAAAATCGGGTTCCAATTCCTTGCCACTCAGATCGTCGTAAGTGATCTCGTCGGGATAGAAATACCGGAACCTATCAATCTATCATCCGTCTGATTTTGGTTCTTTCGTATGGCTTTTCGCCCTCATCCGAATAATCACGACTCTTAACGATTTTGCCTTTTGCCGCAGCGCGACCGTTAACTATTTTCCTTTTTCCCACAGCATGAGTACTTCCAACGATTTTCCCCTCTTCTGGAACAAGAGGGCCACCGCGAGCAGCAAAGGAAAGCGGCGCCGAAGACCGCCGCGGCGGCGGCGGAATCCACCTAGGGGGTAGTAGGGTTTGTCGTCTTCCAAGTTTCCACCTGGTATTTGTGGCAATCAATTTGAGCCCAAATACACACAGGCTAATCTATCTATTTTAGGAGGACCCCCAAAATAATACTCCCGAATGTTCTCAATTTGTTGTCATTTATCACCCTCGTCACATCATCTCATAATCTATTTAGCATTGGAAAAAAGGAAGGTAAATCTTAGAAGAAACTGGAAAAAAACTAACAAATTAGTAAAAATTAGAAAAAATTGGAAGACACTTAATAGAACTGGAAGAAACAGAAAAAAATTAGAAGAAACTAGAAAAACTTCAAAAAATTGAAAAACCTAAAAAAACTTTAAAAAAATTTACTTTAAATTCTTTTTTTATAAGTTATTATTATTATTATTATTACTATTATTATTATTATTATTATTACTATTACAATTATTATTATCTTTATTATTATTATTATTATTATTATTATTATTATTATTATTATTATTATTATCATCATCATCATCATCATCATCGTCATCACCATGTTATCTTAATGATTGCATTTAAGGTACAAAAAAGTATTGTTATTTTTCAAATACAAAAAACTACTTTTGCAAAAAAAATAATTATAATATAAAGTTAGCATAAATATAAAAAAATTGAATTTTAAAAAGTTTTTGTGGTTACGTTGCACTTCAATTTATTTATGTAGTATTTATTATAAATAGTATATTTGTACTTATACATTAAATATTACAAAATTTTGTTATAAATATCAGACATGTCGCATAATGTAATCAAACCTATTTTTCCTTTTGGAATAAAGACGTAGAATTTTTTTTACATTTTTTTATGGAGTAAATTCCATAAAAGGTCCTCAATTATAGGTCATTTTACATATTTAGTCCCTACATATCAAATATTACTAATTTACTCCTCAATTATTATATTCATTTCCACGAATGGTCCTTTGTTAACATTTCTGTTAAGAACGTGGTTAAAATTGTAAATTCACGTTCTTTTCTCATAACAAATTTAGTTAGATGAGAATCAACATGTGACAACTTTAGTTTGGAACAATCAAACAATTTAGAGTATATTCTATAAAAAGTCCCTACTTATAGTTCGTTTTATATATTTAGTCCCTATATATCAAATATTACTAATTTAAGCCCCAATTATTATATTCATTTTCACGAATGGTCCTTTGTAAACATTTCCAATAAGAACGTGGATAAAATTGTAAACTCACACTCTTTTCTCTCCTCAATTAAACTTTCTCCATCCCCTCGCACTCATTTCCCAAACTCGTCGCTGAGTTTGAAGCTTTGAACCCAAAACCAAAGTCACCATTCTTCTCTCAATTATTTGTCTAACTGGTGGAACTTAAATTCGAAATCAGTAAGCATCAGGGATGAGTTTTAATGTTTATTTCTTTGCATTATTTCTTTGCAATAATGTTTTTTGGGTTCCACCAAGAAGACTAATAATTGAGAGAGGAATGATCATTTCAGTTTTAGGTTTAGAGCTTCAAACTCAGCGACGAGTTTGGGAAAAGAATACGAGAGGAGGAGGAAACTTAATTGAGAAGAGAGAGAAGTATGAATTTACAATTTTATCCACGTTCTTAACGGAAATGTTAGCAAAGAATCATACGTGGAAATGAATATAATAATTTGGACTAAATATGTAAAACGACCTAGAACTAGGTAACTTTTATATAATTTACTCCTTTTATGTTTTACTCATATTTTAGTCTTTTTCTCTAAATTATTTTGACTTACAATTTTTCTATAAAAATTAGAAAAATGAAAAATTTTAAATAATAAAGGGAAAGGTGAGAGGTCTTATATAAAGTTATATTAATAAAACATTCTATGTCATTGGTTTATCCATAATTTTTTGATATAGTTTAACATATTGATGTTTTCGCATTTTATCATATAGATTAATATACAAAAAATTGTTTTATTTATATTAAAAAGTTGAAGAAAAAATAACGAGTGTGAATCGTAAACATAGTGAGATGAAAAGAATAATTTATAAACTATATACCTGAAGGGTTATATTTGCAATTTATAAAAGTGAGTATTTCAAATTTTATGTAATCAAAAGTTCTAAATTATAGCCATAAATGTGCTTGTGTGTGTGTGTGTTCAGATTTACGAAGAGGTTTAATTATGTGTTTAGATTAAAAGATCTGATACTTATATGAAAGCACTGATGCAAATGTTCACGGTCGATTTATTTGAGTTTTTCATGACAATGAGCTCAGCAAAAGATTGCAATTCAAGTATAAGGTTAGTAATGTGATTACAAAGACATCTTTATTTCCAAAACAATTAGCACAAAATATACAAAAGTTTTCAGATCAGGCGAATGAAATGCGCCTAGATCGGTCTATTTCCGGTCTTTTGATTATCTGTATTTGAGCATGCAAATTATTGAACATGGCCACATGGGTCAGGTCTTTTAAGGGCTGTTTGTTTCAGCCTCTTAATGGTTCAGATGTCTGAATGGTTCAGCACTTAATGGTTCAGACTGTTTGTTCCAGCCTCTTAATGGTTCAGATGTCTGAATGGTTAAGAAATTTGCCTCTGAATGGTTAAGTATTATACAGAGTCTGAATGGTTAAGACCTCTTATCTGAATTGATCAGACATTTGTCTCTAAATATTTAAGCAATATACTAACTCTTAATGGTTCAGACCTTTTACTGGTTCAGCACTTAATGGTTCAGACTTCTTACTGGTTCAGCACTTACTTATTCAGAAGTTGTCAAACAGCCCCTTAATCTTTATACTCCGGTATATAAAAAAAGGATATTCGAAGTTCCAAAATTACTCTATGTGGCATGCTGACTGAAAGTTTTTTTTAACACTTCAATATACATGTCATCAAGAGCATTGACTCAAAATTTCCTTCAACTAATTTATGATATAACAACATAAATTATATAACATAATAAAATTAGGGAAACATAAATATAGTATTGCATAAAATAAAATTATTAACGGAAAAAAGACAAGTTTCTTCTTTAACTAACAAAATTTTCATTAAAACTATTACTACAATATTTTGCTCGGATTCCAATTAAGCTTAAAAATCAGTCATTTGAATAAAAAGGAAATTAAATCATTTTTATAGAAGAAATAAATAAATTAAAACAAATTAAAAAAATGAGAACTTTTTACATTTAGTGATAACATTTTGATCTAATTATTATTATAATAACTTTATTTAATATAAAATAAATACTTCCTCCGTTTGCAAAAAGACTTCCTATTTTGACTTTGAGCAAAAATAAGGAAATGTTAAATTATAGTTGACTTCCAATTTTGCCCCTGATGTGATGGTAAAAGTAAGATGTGATGGATAGATTATTAGAGAAAAAGTATGATGTGATAGGTAGGGTATGAAAAAGTAAAGGTAAGAGTGGTTTTTTAATAGAAAGTGGAAGGATTTTGTTGGAAGTGGAAAAAAAATTAAAGGGGAAGTGTTTTTAAGAACAGAGGGAGTATAATTTTCCTTCAAAAATTATATTGACTACTGAATTTAAAACTAATAAAAGTTTCTCTTCATTTACAACCCAACTTATAATCATAGATAAGATACTCACTTCACATCTATATCAATTTCATATACATCTAATTTAATATTCAAAAAAACCAGATAAAAATTTTAGAAAGAAGAAAAAGTTGAACACAAAATGTAACACCCTAATCCGTCCAGGTCTGCAACCCCTTTTGGACTAAAGTATTGATTTGGTAATCGTGATAATTTAAAACATTTCAAACATTTTTATTTATAAATAATATTCCATACATAATTGTAGAAAATACGGAGTGTTTAATAATAATAATAATGCGGAAGCGACTTTTAAACATGTCTCATAACAACATAATTATTTATTTTGTTCAATGATCCACCACGACTGTCTCGCCCCTTCTGCTGCCAGGAATCAGCCAATCATTCATTCTATCTACATGCGTGTAGCAAATAAAACACACTACACGCTCAGCGGTGAAGCTGAGTAAGCATATCTAAAGCGTCGAACATCCAAATAAATTGAATCTCAATTCATAATCAACCATTTGATATCATGCACACAATATATGATTCAAACATTCATGATATTCTCAATATTTTATTCCAAGTCATTTGATATTCAATATCTCAACCATGCTTTTAAATTATTCTTAATCTAAGGCCAAATCATTTTATAACAAACTCTTAGCTATTCATAGTCTAAGGCAACATTTCTAACCATGCCCTTAAACTATAAATAGTTTAATGCAGAACACAAGAATCGATAATCCACCCTATGGGTCATATGGATTACGTACCAACCGAACAATGATTTGTCGGGTGGGTGATATCCGGTCTGGATCCCGTACGTACGTTTTAACCCGAAATACGAATTGGTTAAGGAGGTATATCTTAGAGTTCTTCTAGATATCCTTAATAATCATCATCATTATACAAGTAGGTATATTTTTAGAGTTCTTCTAGATATCCTTAACAACATTATTCATCAATTCATATTCTTAGTTCAACAATCATTAAATAATCCAGAATATTCATCAAATGAACAATCTAATAACAATCAGCGGCCTAGCATCGAGTGTTAACACCCTAGCTTACTGTCATGCATCACATAAGATCCCTTTTAGTTGTTAAAACACCATCTTTATTCCAAGAAATCATCCTTTTATTAATCATAATGGTTTGGTATCAAAATATAGGATTCCATAACTCAAAAATCATGTTTTCTAAATAAAAATTGATTAATATATGATAGGAAATTCAATTATTAGCTTTTTGCTTCATTTTCTTCAATAGTGTAGACAGTCTACTAGGGTGAGCATGGTACGGTATGGTACGGTATTTAGCTCGTACCGATACCGTACCAAATATTTCGGTTCGGTATGGGATTTTACTCCGTACCGATCCCGATCCCGAAATATCGGTTCGGTATGGTTCGGTATGGTTCGATGTCGGTTTCGGTACAAATCGGGATGAAAATACATACATACTTTACAAGTTAAAATTTAACAATACCCTTTTATTTTGAAAATTAAAAGTGAATTTAAATAAAAAACATTAAAAATTAAAAAAAATGAATATTTAAATGTAAGAGATGCGTATCAAAAACTTAGTTTATATTTCACAAACTAAAAAATGAATGACAACAAAAGAGTATTTTGAATCTTTGTGAATACTTTTATGCTCATACACAATAATTAAAACTCAAATAAAAGTATAATTTACACATAATAAAACTTGAACCAATTTTTTTTTAAAAAATTATAATTTAGTGAAGGAATATATAAAAATATTACTCCGGGGTATTATTTTTATAATATTTTAGTATATATGTTCGGTACGGGATTTTCGGTATGGGACGTCACCTCGTACCGTTCCTGAATACCGTACCGACCATTCGGTTCGGTACGGTTCGGTTTCTTCACGATACTTTTCGGTTTGGTATTTTTCGGTTCGGTATTCTCGGGTTTTTCGAGAAATTTCGGTATCGGTTCGGTAATTGCTCACCCCTACAGTCTACTGTCACTTCTGATAATCTACTGTCTGATGTTCAGAATGGCTGATAATCGATTATCACACTCTGATAATCGATTATCAAACTTCAGAGAGGGCTGATAGTCGATTATCACATTCTGATAATCGACTGTTGCTCAGCTTTGTTACAAAAATCTGCAGAACGATGAATAATCGATTTTCAAGTTGATAATCGATTATCCATCGTCTTCTACCTCGAGCCAACTTGCGGAAATGTCACTTTTACTCACCAAACTTCAATTAAAGTATATAAAAATGTTCTCCAAGGTTCATGGATCATTTTAGCATCATTAATTCATAATTTTAACATCAATTTCATGGTTTATGATTCTTAGTTCTTCAAGCATGTCAAACACAAAACTCAACCAAATGACCATTTATGAACGTAGAAACGACCTATATGAACATTCTAGTCATTAGATATATCTAGGAGCTTACTTTAATGTTAAACGATGATTCTGGTGAAAAGACGGCGAAACTTCCGGCGACAAAAGCTCCCAACTCCGGCGACCTCTCTCTGAAATGGAAACACCAGCAAGCTCTCCTCACTCAAGGCAGTAGAATAGAGAGAATTTTGGGATGATTTGGTGAAGAATTGAGGGAATAAAGATTTCTTAAATAGAGGAAGGAAGGAGAAGAAGACATGGATGAAATATTCCTGAGTCACCAAAATCGGATACTGCGCCGTTTGTACAGTGAGCACCGATTGGAGCGTAGTCCCTGATTGGGACTAATTTCTGGTCCCAATTGGGGTACACTTTCTGGTCCAACTTTCTCCAAATTGAAATCCGATTGAACCGTTGGGGTCAAACAGTCAAACTCTACATAATGATATGATTTTCATTATTTATTGACAAACTTTAGAATTTACTTATTTTTGGGTCCTTCTCAGTAATTAATTAATTATAAATTAATTAACTCTGATAGGCCTATTTTTGGGGTGTTACATTTCTCTCCCCCTTAAAAAAATTTCGTCCTCGAAATTACCTGAGTCATTGGTTGAAGAGATTCGGATATTGCATCCTCATTGACTCTTCGGTTTCCCATGTTGCCTCTTCAGTCGAGTGATTCCTCCATAGCACTTTGACTAAGGGTACAGATTTGTTTCTCAATTGTTTGACCTCTCGTGCTAAAATTTGTACAGGTTCCTCTTCATAAGTCAATTGTTCGTCAAGAGTTACAATTCCCTCAGTCAAGATATGCGATGGATCGGAACGGTATCTTTTCAACATCGATACATGGAATACGTCATGGATCTTGTTCAATTCTGGTGGAAGTTCTAACCGATATGCTACTGGACCCACACGTTCAGTGATTCGATAGGGTCCAATATATCTCGGACTTAGTTTTCCCTTCCTACCGAAACGTAGCACTTTCTTCCACGGTGAGACTTTCAGAAACACCTTGTCATCAACATTATATTCGATCTCTCGACGTTTTAAGTCGGCATAAGATTTCTGTCGATCGGAAGCCACCTGCAATCTTTCTCTGATTAGACGAACCTTCTCTTCAGTTTCGCGAACGAGATCAAGTCCTTCAAGCTTTTGCTCGCTTAATTCTGTCCAGCATACTGGGGTTCTACAGCGTCTCCCATACAAGGCTTCGTACAGGGCCATTTGGATACTCGCTTGATAACTGTTGTTATACGCGAACTCCATTAGCGGTAAGTATTGTTCCCAGTTGCTTCCAAAATTAATTACACATGCTCTCATCATATCTTCAAGAATTTGAATTGTCCTTTCAGATTGTCCGTCAGTTTGAGGATGAAATGCCATACTAAAGTTAAGTTTAGTACATAAGGCTTTCTGCAAACTCTTCAAGAATTGCGATGTGAATCGCGGGTCACGATCAGAAATGATAGACAAAGGTACACCATGTAATCTTACAATCTCACGGATGTACAACTCTGCCAACTTCTTCAAGGACATATCACGTTGAATTGGGATAAAATGAGATGACTTGGTTAATCGATCAACAATTACCCAGACAGCGTCATTTTTCTTAGCTGATAATGGAAGTCCAATCACAAAGTCCATCGTAATTCGTTCCCACTTCCATTCAGGGATAGTAGGTGGATGTAACAACCCACTAGGCACTTGGTGTTCAGTCTTGACTTGTTGACACGTCAGACATCGTGTTGTAAATTCAGAAATTTCCCGCTTCATTGTGGGCCACCAATATGTCTTCTTCAGATCTTGGAACATTTTATTACTACCAGGATGCATGGTATAAGTGGTTTTGTGAGATTCACGCATTAAATGTTCCCTCACTTCGCCACTAGGAACTACCAAGCGATTCCGGTAGAATAAAATTCCATTATTTACTGTGAAATCTTGTCTCTCCCCCTTAGAGACAAGTTCACAAGTCTTCAAACAGTAGTCATCACGTTTTTGTGCAGCATGAATTTCGTTCTCAAGAGTAGGTTGAACTTGGAGTTCGGCTATCATCTTTTGGCTCAATGCGTCAGCAACTACGTTAGCCTTGCCAGGGTGATAGTCAATGTAGCAGTCGTAGTCTTTGATCAATTCCAACAATCTTCTCTGTCTCAGGTTCAATTCTTTTTGAGTTAGCAGGTATTTTAGACTTTTGTGGTCTGTGTGAATATATGTCGTCTCTCCAAAGAGATAATGACACCATATTTTCAGAGCAAATACAACTGCTGCTAACTCAAGATCGTGAGTAGGATAGTTACATTCGTGAGATTTCAACTGTCTTGATGCGTATGCCACGACTTTTCCGTCTTGCATGTGTACACATCCCAAGCAATGACTTCAAAAATAATACATTTTTCATGTATTATCATTATTATTACAACTATAGTTTATAATTTTTTTAAAATTTTTTATTGTTATTTTTAAGAAATTACTCTATATAGGAGTAAAACTTAGAGAAAATACCAAAATACGAGTTCATGTTTTTATTCCTTAAATTAAATTTCGCATTGTGGTAATGTGTCACTATATATTAAAAGTTTATTATATTTTTGGTAATGTACATGGTTATGATTGATATCGTAAATATAATTTAACTCCTATTTCAAAATTAAAAACATAGAATTCTTATTGTTGGTATATTTTCAACATTTTTATTTCTACGCTAGTCCCTTTCCCTTTATTTTTCTCACGTCATTATATTCTGATTCACACTAATTATTATTTTTTCTTCTATTTTTAATATGAATAATACTTAGTGAAATTCATTGGGAGAATTATTTTTTTTAATTTACATGACACTAAACTATATTCTAATAATTATGGATATTTTATTAAACTAAATTGACATGGGAAAAAATATTAGTATTTTAAATTAAAAAATAATAATTCTACTAGTTCTATATCCCTAACTAAATAATATTTATATAATTCACGTGATCAATTTTTTTTTCATTTTTTACCTATTATAAGTATAATAATAATAACAATAACAATAACAATAACAATTATAATAAGAATACAATGTAAAATATACATAAATAAATTTTTGAATTTTGTTCAATTTTTTAATTACTTCCATTTTTTCAGTTTTTTCTTTTTTTTTCCAACAAGGATTAACCCTAGCGAGTTGTCGACGTCGCCCAACGACCATTGCCCCCGACGCCGATCGTCTCTCCCATCGCCTACTACAGAGCTGTGTCGTCGCACGCCAGGCCGCCACCACCGTGAACAGGTAGTCAGGTATGCTTCTTCTGTTCTTCTAAGTTCTAACCTCCATCTGCAATTAACTTTTTTTGGATTCGAAACTGAACCTGTCGATAATATACATTTGAATCCACAAAATGAATTATTTTAGATCTTTTTTTTAAGAGAATGATTTTAGATTATTGATTACATAATTACTGATGATTTTTTTTAATTCTTATAGAAAATCCAATTAAAAGTTATATAGATTACTGGTTAGAAACCCCGATTATCTAGACTGGTGGACGATTGGACGGTCTAAATTATCTAAGTAATGGTAAACTACCTTGTAATTTGTATGGGTAAGTCAGGTCTTTCGATCTTTTACTGTTACGAATCATCTGTTCACAACTTGCCCAGCCTGAAGAATGAAGTGAATTAAATCTACTTCTAATGTTAAAACATGTGGAAAGATCTTCTCCAACTATGGAGTATATTCACTAAGTGCATTTTTAATGTTGGTTGCTTAAGAGTTGCTTAGGAATATATTTTATTAAAAAATGCTTAGGTGGCTTATGACATGGAACCACAATAGCCTTAATTCGTTAGAGGGTTGCTTAGTAGCATGTTGATAATAAAAAATAGCTAAGAACTGTATTTGCAGTTAGGAATACTGTCAAAAATGGTATTTTCATATTAAAACTGAGTCAAAAGAGTTGCTCCAAAATAAATTGACCTAGATGCTTGACATACTAGTCACACTCAATAGTTCTGGAAATTGAAAAAGCTCCTACTATGCTAATTTATTTGGATAACAAGTTATTGTTTCTAATTCATTTACCTGTGTAGCAAAAATTATGAGGAACAAGGGTCCATTTTCATATCTATCAATTTATCATTATTGAAATTTATTTCATGCCATTTTCAATTTATCTTATCATTTTTGTAATGTGCTATGCAAAAAATAAGTGATCAAGTAATCAAAATATACTTTGTTGGTGTGTCTGTGTTTGAGCACGGTCTCTTGAAAACTGTCTCTCCACTTCTTAGTAGGGGTTAGGTCTGCGTACTCACACCCTCCCCAGACTCAACTTTTCATGGTATTTTGCTGGATTTGTTGTTGTAATCAAAATAGGTACATGCTTATTACATCAAAAAGGAAAAACATCAATTACAACATTACCCTAGTGCCTCAAGCCTCCTGCTCATTGCGGGGAGTCGTATGTACGCAGCATGACCCCTATGTTTAAAACATAGAGTGATTGTTTACAGATGACCCATCATGAGTGTTGAAAGTTAGAAAAATATTACTGCGTATAATTGAATGTTAAAAGTATTGATTTTATAGTCATATATAAACCTGAATTTCATAATGAATGTTAGAAGTTTTGATTTCATAGTCATATACTAACCTGAATTTTATAAATAGTTTCCGTATAATTTCCGAACATGCCCTATCTGCATGACACAGAGTAACTAAATTATTAACCATTCCAAATTTTCTTTGTCAGCCTGTTTGTATTTAACCACCCACATTTTGACCTATTTGCATTTTATTTTGCAGATTAGGGAGGATTATTATTTTGCACAAAGAAACCCCAGAGCTAGGAAAATGAACTCTTTGAGAAGCAGATTCTCGACAATCTTCCCTCATACAAACGCAACTCTCAGCACAGTGAGTTGGGAGCTTCAACAATGTCGTGGGATCCGAGTGAAGGTGTACAACAACAACTTGGAGAGAGCATTGGGCGTGATGCAGAGGATGATGCAATCTAGTGGGATTGAGCGACTCATAAAGCGGCCTCAGACTCGCCATATTAAGAACTCTGAGAAGCGGGTACTAGCTAAAAAATCCCTCGAACGTAAGATTCGGTCCCAAGAACTTGCTCGCAAGCTCAAATCCATCCTCGTCAAGCGAGTCAGGTACACGGATATGAACTCTCAGCTTTAACATTGTTAGAGATTTTTAATTAAAAAACTCTTTTTCTTAAATTTTGCTACAGAGTAAAGACTGTTTTTGAGTTATTATTATTGTTGTTATAATAATAATAATACTTATTGTCATTATTATTATTTTTTTGTATGGTGATATTTGGTGAGTGTATGTGTTTGTACTTTGTAGACAAATAATCACAATGTACAACAACAACGATGTGCAAACACAATTTGTTTTTAGGTTGAAGATGAAAGTTTTGTAAAGGTGAAATTAAAATCCTAGTATCATGTCTTACAAATGGGCATTGTCCGGTATATTAGTAACTTAATGAAGAGTTAAGTGTATGACTTTGAGTTTGCTTGATGATTCCAGATCTCTTGGGCCAGATGAGTTCGGGCCTTTATATAAGATTCTTTGTCAGGACTAAAATTTATTCCTATTTAGGTTGATTTAGTCACTGGTCTGCAGAATAAATATTTGTTAAGCAAAGCCGATCCAGTGACATGCGACATGTCTAATTAGTAAATAAAATTTAAAACTAATTCAATACAGAGTATTACACAATACACACACACACACACAAGTATATATAGAAGTAAATAACATATTGCTCTGTCTCATTTTGGAATGCTCTAGTGGTGTTTAAACATTCTCCCGTTCTGTTTAGGGCACAAATTTTTAGTTGCAACCTAGGAATGTGAGATAAACTTACGTTGCTCAGAGTATTATTAATATTATGATTGGATTAGCAATATGCATGTTATTAGTGTGTTGTGTTTATGAATTAAAAATGCAAAAAGTGCATTAAAAAATGCTATTAGTGAAGAAATAGCAATCAGATTCCAAATGCAGTTATATTCCAACTTCGCCAGCTATCTTTTACTTTTGCAACCTTTTCAGGCTCATTTGGGGTAGTTTTTAGTTTTCAGTGTTCTGTTCTTTGAAAACAAAAACCCAAATTTTGAAAGTCAGAAAAAATTGTTTTCAGTTTTCTGTTAAAAAAATTCAAAATCAACATGATTAGTGTAAGTACTTTTGATTTATTACACAATATATATGTGAATATGTATTTAAAGAATATACTTCATATCTTACATTGATCTTTATATGAAGCCTAATATATCGGAATACACTTCACAATGGTTTATGATTTGCTCATTTTCCAAAAACTTGTTCAATGATATTTTATATCATATATGTTTCTTTGATAAGTGTTATATTGTCTTTGGGATTTATATTCTGTAAGGACTTGTTAAATGAATGTATGGTGCATTAGATTAATTTTGGTTTTTGACTCTCAAAGAATTGCACTTCTCTTCTGCCAGATTAGATGCATAGACTATTATTTATGCTCTGATTTTATACTTTTACACAAGGATGTTATGACCTCCACTTTGTTGCAATTTACTACCATGTGTACTAATCTCTGTTCGAAATTACACCTCTCCACTCTTTCTCTGCTGAAATACGATATCTTAGAGCTTCTAAAACAATACATTTTCTGCAATTTGACAAAGAAAGAGTGAAGGTGTTTTTTATGCTTTAAAATATACTCACTATGCCTGGATTCAGTTGTCAATTGTCTTATTTTTGTTGTCCAGAATTAGTTGTCCACTTTTGATATGCAATAAAAAAATCAGGTTGAATTGTCTCAGATATCCGAGAGATAAGTAAGAACATTGTTGATATAAATGAGTTACAAACTCACTTGAAGGACTTATTTGGCATTTTAGGCTCACTTTTTGAAATGAGGTGCTTTAAAAAAGTGGACAACTAAATCCGGTTGGAGGGAGTATATTCAACTCCAAAAAATGTTTGTTTAGCCAATATTAAGGTTCCGCTGAATCTATTCAATATTTGATATTTTATGTATCAAACAAAATATTTTAAGCATTTGTTTTTTAAATGTACTCCCTCCACTGCTCGAATAGTTTCACACTTTGACTTCACTTAGTTTAAGACGAGTGCTCAAAGTATGTAGTTGAAATTTGTTTAGAAGAAAAAAGAACGTTGTGAGCCTTTTATTTCTACCCCACTTAAAAAGAAAAGAAAATAGAAAAGTGTGAAGTTTGTTTTGGAACGCTCCAATTGGTTTTGGCAGAGCCAAAAAATGCAGGTGGTTAAAATAATTGACCTCTATCTCCATTTACATGTGTTATGCGCTCATGCCAGGAGTAGAGGTAAAGTGTGCGTATATTTTGCTCCTCAAACCTTGTTCTCGAGTCACAATCATACACTCGGTATACTTTGTCTTGTTTGGAACCACTTGGAGTTTGGGTTGCGTAACGCAACCAAATTAAGGTGTTAGGCTGGTGTAGCCATGTGGGAGCCACCACTCAATCACCCAAGTAGAATGAGTTCTCTAATGCATATTGCAATGTATGTGCTTTGATTCAAGCATTCCATGAAGATCAAACCTCCCCCACCCACTTGGGCCAAAAAAAACTTATTCCTCATCATTTCTCTGTTGTGACACTTTTTTTTCTTTTCTTGCAGGGGTCTATGAGAGGAAATGAAAAAAGGTCCTATCTGCACTGATGGTGAGAGTCAAACACTAATTTGCTTGCAGGTTTCAAGGATGGTTTATGAGTAGTTTATGATGCAAAACAGTGGGGAAAAGAAATGTATGTCATCAAATTTGTAATTTGTCATATCCTCAAAAACCTATAGGTTAAGATGCTGCATTTCTAGCATTTAACCTTGATTATTTTCCTAAACCTCAAGGGTACAATGTTTTTCTTGATTCTTTTGAGTAAATTTTGCGTAGAATAATCCGACATTTTGATTGGTTAATAATAATCTCCTTTATAATAAGTATTTGCTAGGAATAATCCCATTTCTCAAAGTACTTAACACAAGAAGCATCCTAGTTTTGTTAGCTTAATATTAACCACCAATTTCATACACTACATTTCATGCAACTTGAATGTCAATTCTTATAGTTTGTATATGGGATTTGTGTTTGCAATTACTTAGTTTCAAAATGATTTTATTATTTCTTTGTGTGATTTATATCATTTCTCTTCACTGTACATAAACTTCAATCTTATACGGAGGAAAATTTTGGGTCATTTTCAGTATGAATTTCAAACTGGGAGTATTATTCAATGCGCTTTAGAAAAATCTTAATGATTATTTACACCAAATTTAGTTGTACTTACCCTTATACTGAGCATCACCTAATAATCTTAATTTCGTTGTATTGATTGTTCTATTATTTAAAATCACAGTTATTTGAGTTTTATTTACGTCGGCGTATTTTTGAATAATACTCATGCCAGTTGGTTATTTGGAATAAATAAGTAAAAAGAATATGTTCAAGCAATTTGTAGAATTCAATTTCATTCAAATCAATTGCATAAAACTTAAATTTCGATTCAATTCAAATTCTGTCAATGAAATTTGGAACAAATCCTAATGGAATTTTTCCTTGGGACGGCTAGAGTATTTGTTTCAAACAAATCGAACACACATCCTTGAAAAAGGCTAGAGCATCATCGACACTCTCGATATATAACTTCAGAATTCATACTCTTCATCCCAATACAAATTTTCAATCACCCTACAAAAGATAAAATTTAATTAACATAGAACGTTTTAAATGAATTGGCATATATGGAATACAACTGTTAAATCATTAATTGTGCTTTAGTTTCAATTTTTTGGTTTTTATTTAACAAATATACTTCATCTTTCTCAAAATAAAGTTCACAATTCTCTTTTTTAAATGTTTCAAAATAAATTTTAAACTTTATTTACATTACTTTTGTACGGAGTATTAAAGAAATACGTGGTTCGCTACATTTCTCTTGTTTTCAAACCTATTTTAAGGATACACTTTTCTTAAACTCTATGAAGTCAACACGTAAGCATCATTTTGGAACGATGGAGTATAAGTTCTAGTCTATTTTGCAAAATGCAGAAAGAGTTTCATTTTATCAAACATCACTCTTTATTTAACAAAAGAGAGAGTTGAGAAGTATTTCAAAATTTCACATATACACCAAAAATAGAAATGAGACTTTAATGACACCAATTATATAATGCACACACATGCAATAGAAATTCAATCCAAAAAGAGAAAATCAGCAGCGAAATTATTTGTTTTTATTCATCACGAGTTCTCTGGAGCTAAACCTGCCTGAATTCTACCATCAAACATGGTGTACATAGATGTTTCCTTATTTGAAAATGATGATGCTAGAGGCTGTAGAGATACATCTCAATGATGTATATAAGCTTAAGTGCTAGAAGAACACTAATGTCTACCTACAAATATGGAAAAAGAATGAAGCAATGGGAATCCAATTTGGGCGGGCGTATGTACAGAGAAATAAACCGCCTATTACGGTACAATGGGAGTCGCGGGAGGGGGGGGGGTACTTGGCTAGACACTACTATTACATTCTTGTTAAGAGCGTTGGTCCTTCATAACAACCTTAACACTGCTATAGAAGCGCTTCAGTTCCTTTATTGCCCTTTCCTCTATCTGGATTGAACGGATAGGCGAAGGCGCCTGGATTTCTGGCTTGAACCAGCGGTTCAAACCGCTGTTAGAGTCCGATGGTGACCCGCTCGTCATAAGAGAGGAGGATCCTGCAGTTGTTGGGCTTTTAGATTGGCCGTGCTGGTAGTGTCTCTTCCCCTGTAAATAAGATAGACAGGCAGACACACAAAGGATGATAAAAGGCTTATAACCATGATAAATGCAGGGGCCTCTAGCCATGTAGAAGAGTGTGCTTTTGCATACCTGCTGCTGAGATTGTATGTCCCTGAGAGAGGGGCGTGAAAGAGGAGAGCCGCTTCCGGCAGATGTGGTGGCAGCCCAGGGAAGAAGAGTGTTGTTCCTTTCTTCATCTGGTGGGGCCCTTGATTGTGTTGTTAATGTTCTTGGAGAAGAAGAAGAAGCATTAACTGGTACCGGATTAGATGATAAAAACACGCTTAATTGTTTCTTCCTCCCTCTACCAATGACGCCATCCCCCTCCAGCTGCTGCTGCTGCCCTTGGCTGCCCTTCTTAACTTGCTGTGTTTCCTTTACTTTGTTCTGTTCATTCTGTATTTCACGAAGAGATGCAGACAACCCTTTCCCTATCTTTGCACCTCCCCAAGCCGGGCCTTCCACTTTTGGAGATACTAGTGGAACCACCTCGACTTTAGGAACATCGTCAAGACCGCCACTCAAAAACATAGAGAGTCCACCTTTTCTATTCTTCTTCTTATTTAGCTTATTAGGTGACGGTTTTGCACTTTTCTGGGAGCAACCAAAATCTTCTTTCTTTAATGAGGAAGGAGATTTGTTTGAATCTTGGTCAACCCCATCTGCTTCCAAATGCTCGACCTCCTACCAGTTGCAAAAATATATAAATACAACTGCTATGATAATACTGTAAGAGATAACGGTCCATAATTATATTCAACAGTAAGCTCAAAGGCATTCATAAATATGCAAGCAACCATAATTTGCTTTATTTTAGCTGAATGCTCCATGACACCACTTTCCTTTACAGTTTACACATGGGATTTTATTTGAAGAAACAATCAGATGACAGACTGGTAAAAGGTAGTCGCTTTCCCCACACGCAGACATACACACACACACACACACACACACACACACATAATATATATATATATATATATATATATATATATATATATATATATATATATATATATATATATATATATATATATATATATATATATATATATATATATATATATATATATATATATATATATATATATATATATATATATATATATATATATATATATATATATATTACAAACGGAGCACCGTAGGTACCCCAAACGAACTGGTGTAAGCAAATGACACCAATACCACTGGTGTCATTTTAGACTTACCGTATGTGTGTGTGTGTGTGTGTGTGTGTGTGTGTATATCCACCAATTTTCTGTCATCAAAATATATAATAATAATAAGGGTGTTGCTAAATCCACTCCCCTAAATGACTATATCCACGCCTTTCACCAACTTTTTGCTAAATCCACACCAATATGAAAGTTATATTAATAGTTGTGGATTTAGAAAAATTAGGTGAAAGGTGTGGATATAGCCATTTAGGAGAGTGGATTTAGCAACACCCTAATAATAATAATAATAATAATAATAATAATACTAATAATAATAATAATATAACAACAACAACAACAACAACAACAACAAAACAACCCCCACCCACCCACCCAATTTGAATGGGACTACATATAACATTCCAAATCACACGCAAGTGTGATTATAGCAAAACTCTATGGCTTCTCTTTCCCACGAGGCCACAAATGCTAACAGTGTCTGTACAGATGTAATAAGAATACTATATTTGTTCTTAAAAAAAACTGACCTTAGTATCAGCTGGTGCAATGCTAACAACTAAGCAACCATTTTCCTGACTTGGCTCAGCAATGGTTTCATGGTTACCATCCTTCAACTCTGACTGGGCATGCTTATGTTTGTTTTTTCTCCTCTTCCTATTGGATGCCTCCAGCTCTTTAGAAGTACTTTGTTTTCCATTGACAGAGATGGTAGTTTGCAACTCTTCGATAGGAATACCAAGCTCAGAAAGTGAATGTTCCAAAGAAAACTTTGTTTGAAGCTTAGCAATTTGTTGGGCATCAAGGGTCTGCCCCTTGGACTGCTTCACTTCAAGCATCTCAATCTGCTGCAGCTTTTTTCTCAACGCTCGGACCTGCTTTGAAACCCATTCTTTGTCCTCACAAGACTGCATAAAGTTGTCTAACTGTCTATCACCCTGTTCTCTACAAATTGATGCCTTCTTTTTCTTCCTACAGTCACGCGTTCTCAGAGATTCATTATCACTACTCTCTTCTCCATCGCTGTATAATATGACCGGGAAGGGTGCCGTAGGGGTAGGAAGCCGATGATTACTCCATGGTTCGGATGACTTCAAGTCCAATAATTTCTCTAGCCTGACAAGGATATCCAAAGATATATTGCCAATCGCTTGTCCTGAGACTACAAGGATATAATCAAGGTTCCGAGTAACAATATCCTGCACCAAGTTTCACACGCCATCTCAGATAAGAACTATTCATGATAGTTAGCCATAACAATGATCGTACATAGAAAGTTGGCATAGTCCAAATACAGAAAACATATGAGTTTAATCATGTACTATCATGAACACATCTGTGTACTTGTGTGGGGTGCTGAATCTATATTACAAGAAAGAATATATCGCTGTAAAGTAGGCATTCATTGTCTGTAATGTAAATTGGGTCTAACTCACCAAAAAAAGAATGTCAAGAGATGAAATTTGTCATACTTTTCTAACCATCTTTTGTATTCGATACTTGAGGAAAAATAGTTTTAGCTTTTGTATTTCAAAAAATATTATATATACACTTTCTGCTCTGGTCTGTGTAAGGAAATTAGGAAAATATTCAATAAAATTAAAAAAACTTTCTTCGGCTCAAACATTTGATTCAGATATTATTAATTTATTTTCCTAGTCCATTTAGTTTCTATGGCCTCTACCAGACTGTATTGTGTTATGTGGCAATCCATGCATCACAAATTGTTCCCTACACATTAGTCATAACAGACGTGAAAACAACTTTAAAAAGAGGCTAAGATAAGTAATTTCAATGATATCAAATATCAGTTTAATTCAGGACTAAGATAGCTCGTCTCAAACCACAAGCCTTGCATATACAGGCTGACAAGCCAAAGCCTTGTCGTTTAAACATGATGTTATTCAACCATTTTCCGAAAAAAAGAACAGATTGACCCGGACAACTTGCTATGGTCTTAGGCAGCCTTTAGCCAGTCTCGCCTAGAGTTACAGCAAATTGTGAATAATCCAGCTCCATTATCCCAACCAATTACTCATATCCATAGTTTGTAAGGCGTCGCCTAGGCGATAAGGCAATGTCACTTGGACGCCTTGTCTGCTCGCCTTGCCTAAAAAACCTTAAGGCAATCAGGCGTCGCCTTACCTCGCCTTATCTCGCCTTGACGCCTCTGGCCACTTTAAACTTTTGAGAAACCCATTTTTTAGTGCAGCCCAATTATTTTGAAAGCCTAATTCAAAATGTTTAAAAAGATTTGACTTAAACTGATCTTCTCTCTCTCGGTCTTCTCTGTCCCGATCAGGCTCCCTTAAAATGTATAAAACCTATATATATCTACATACATACATATATATACACACATACACACACACACATATATCTGTGTGTGTGTCGCCTAGTCGTCGCCTAGGCGTGCGCCTAGTCACCTAGGCGATATGAAGATGACAACAAAAGAGGTTACATCACAAAAGAGGTTACGTCACCTATGCTCATATCATCTTCAAGTTAGATTTTTCTCACAAAAGAGGTTACATCAAGATGACAACAAGACATAGAGCATTACAAAGGCTAGAGCAATTGTAACATTACGAGATTATGAGCTGTTGATCGAGTTGGATGCCTAATTGATTAGTAGGAACCTAATCTCTTGAAAGAGTAACAAACAAGATGTGGTTGTCAAATCAAGAGTTGAAGAAGAATATTGTACAATGGCACTTGGAACATTGAGATCATGCGGTTGAAACATGTTCAAGAATTCAAGTATGGAGCATATAGCCAAAATGAATTAAGTGTGATATTCATGCAACAATGCACATTGCGTCGAATGCAATATACCATAACAGAACAGAATAGAACATGTTGATGTTTGTCACTTTATCCTAGAACATATTATATCAGGAAACATTGTCACAGGGTATGTCAACTTCACAAAATCACTAAGGAGCCGTTTGGATTGTGATTATAAATTATGACTCAAAAGAATGGACTCTGAGCATGATTTAAAATTAGTGATTTGAAGTGATTGAGTTCACAAAAGCTGTTCAAACTGTGATGATTATGCATCATTGATATCTTGCCTTGACTCACCTTTTGTGTGTGTATGTGAGAGAGAGAGAGAGAGAACAGGGTGGAAGTGTGGGACCCATAGGAGTGAGGAAGTGGGAGGATGGGAGTGGATGGGGAGGGGTGATGAGGAAGAGGGTGAGAGTGGAGAGGGGATGGAGCCTGGGGGGGAAGAGGAAGGGTGGGGGGGTTTGATGGTGAGGGATTTGGCGCCATTTGGGAGTGGAGAATGGGGGGAAAGGAAGATGGGGGAGTGGGGTGGGCAGAGGAACAGGAGCGGGTGGGATTGGAGGTATGAGAAGCATGGAATGGATGTAGGAGAGGGGGTCTGGCATAGGAGAGTGGGATGCGCTGGAGAAGAAGGTTGATGATGAGGGAGGTCACGGGCACAGAGAAACTAAACCTCGATTATTTGACATCAGGTGATTGTACATGTCATGTTCCAAACAAACATCAAGTTCAAAACATAGACTTGAAATTAAAGTACAACAAACCCAGTAAAATCCCACAAAAAGTAAGGTCTGGGGAGGGTGTGTGTATGCAGTGCACCTTACCCCTACTCAAAAATAGAGATGTTGTTTCAAAGAGACCCCCCCCCCCAAGCAAAAGCACAGTCAACGCAAATCAACAAACAGAAAGGATACAAAGCACACACAAAGAGACATGATGCTTGTGATTTATACCACCTTAATGGGAGTGCATAATAGCCATAAAGGTTGAATTCGGCAATATGGCATTATCATAAAGGTGTTTGATTTACGAGAATACAAACCTTCTACGATGTACATATTTTCATTTAATCATCAGAAAATTCACTCCTAACTACATAAAATAGCAACACAACTAGCCCTGATGTTTTGTTACAATGGGAGTAATAAATAGTGTTTCCAAATATACAAGAATATGACAGTGGAAGTAATAAAGATGTTTTAAAATAATAAATATTAGAAAAACATATTTAAGAATGATCACTACATTACCTCACAATGTTTCCTTAACTCATCAGCCCCTAAGGAGTCCGCAATTTCCAGTACTTGGATAGCTGTTCGTGGCTCCACAAGATGTTGTGCTGCCAATTTCTCACACAAACTCTTTAAGCTTGGCACACTCTTATTTTCATCCTCCTTTTTTACTGGAGACAAGACTTCATCTGGCTCATTATCATCAAACATAAAGCCTTCATCAAGCTCATCAATTTCACATTTTAACTTGGGCTTGAGCTTTTGCGGATCATCCATAGCATGAGACATATAGAGAGGATGATACAGAGAACTTATTATCAATAAATGAGTCTCTCCAACAGACACGGCACTAGCTTTTTTCACTCCATGCAACCGATTCAATGAGTGAGGTATATCTCTTTCTTTCTTTGCATCCCAAAAGTAAATATCACCTGTAACAGTAACTGCAGCAGTCCAATACTTCCCAGCAGAGATACTGACAATGTCTTTCCCACAGAGTGGATATAACTGCATGAAAAATGTGCAGAAATCTGAGAAAAAAGAGTAAATAGATTAAGCAGTTTCAAAAGAATATCTAGTCTAGTATAGGATAAACAGAACCTGCAGAGATTGAAAATCAGGATCGGCTGACACCCAATAAAATAAAGCACCATCATCTGTCAAGGCCACACTATGTGTTGTACCAGCAGCAATGGCTACAACATGTTTACGATGAACCTTCAAAGAAGTGCTCCCAACTTTTTTTGTGTTTTTGCCGATGATAACACGTTTTGGAGAGACCAAACGGTGGCCCCAAGTAAAAACCTGTCGTTTATGACTTATGAGGCATATACAATTCACTGAGACAATGTAAAAATTTATAGAAACCGTGTAGAACAAGTAAATGGTTTGGTATGGCATACCTCCCCATCTGATCCCAATACAATTGTGTGATACTTAGCTGCGGCAACACCAGTGAAAAATTTTCCCTTCAAATATTCAACAACTCTTGGAGTATAGTTGGAAGCTGAGTTAGATGTACCATACCCAAGCTGACCCTCTTTATTGCAACCCCAAGTAAACACTTCACCACTGTCAGTGACTACAGCAGTGTGCTTGTTTGCAGCAGCAACCGCAACTACTGCCGACCTTAGAGAATTCACTCTCCGAGGTGTGGGCTGAGTATCAACAGAGGTATAGCCAAGTTGGCCCTCTGCACATTAGTTTTGAAAGGAGATAATTCTATCATTAAAGCAAAGCTGACTAAGGTGTGGATTCATTAACTGCCATGTAGAAACCATTTCCATTCTTCCTTCTTAATAATTAGGTTTATATTGATAGTTTAGCCAAAAACTATGAGCAATGTCTAATGTGTACAGTGTCGAACAACACTTGGGATGCACTAGAAAGTTAAAAGAAAATGCTAAAACAATAATCTGGTTATCGGACAAAGGAGCTTAAACTTTATAGGCACTCTGATAGAGTTATATATTGCATAGGCTATATCCCTCAAAATCCCCAGTGTAGGAACCTTGTGGCTAAAATAAAATGAAAAAAAAATAGATGATGATCTTTATTGTCTATTCGAATGCAATCCATAACTACTCAATAAAGAACAAATATTACCTCTATTAGAACCCCCATCCATAACTACTCAATAAAGTATTTGAAAAGAAAATCCAAAACGTGAAGCCGAGCATGTACGCAGAGGAGAGGATTTTATCCCGGCCGCTGCAGCAGCGACGGCGGCGGCGGCGCCAGCGCTGATCAAAATCACAGCACAGCAGCAGCGTTATTGCCATGCGTTATGTGGAGCTGCCACATGCGCACCTCTCTGCATGACAACCCCTAATACTCTTCTGCCACGCATCTCTCCCTCCACACCTCCTCCTATCCCCGTCATCCTATTTATTTACTTTTATTTTTTATCATCTTTATTTAATTATATACTCCCTCCGTTTGAAAAAACTCTTCCCATTTTGATTTGGGACAAAAATAAGGAAGTGTTAAATTATAGTTGATTTCCAATTTTGCCCCTGATGTGATGGGTAAAAGTAAGATGTGATGGATAGATTATTAGAGAAAAAGTATGATGTGATAGGTAGGGTATGAAAAAGTAAGGGTAAAAGTGGTTTTTTAATAGAAAAGGGAAATGTTTTGTTGGAAGTGGAAAAAATGAAAGAGGAAGTGTTTTTGAGAATGGAGGGAAGTATATACATATCTCTTATTAGCTTATTTATTTATTTATATATATATATATACACACACTATTCCTTCTTCTCCTTTCTTCACCCACTCCATATATTCCCATCCATCTTCTTCTTCTTCTTCTTTTTGATTATCATTATTAATATTACGTCATATATATTTTTGTGAGTTATAACTTATAAGTATGGGGAGCGTTTGTGCAGATGATTCCATGTTTCAACGCACCTCCCACCCAAAATCCCCAGTGTAGGAACCTTGTGGCTAAAATAAAATGAAAAGAAAATAGATGATGATCTTTATTGTCTATTCGAATGCAATCCATAACTACTCAATAAAGAACAAATATTACCTCTATTAGAACCCCCATCCATAACTACTCAATAAAGAATAAATATTACCTCTATTAGAACCTGCAGGCTGCATCCATAACTATTCAATAAAGAATAAATATTACCTCTATTAGAACCCCATGTAAAAACCTCTCCAGTCTCTGTTGCAACAACAGTGTGATGCTTGGCTGCAGCAACTGCCGTGACATGACGTGCCCCTAAACCAGAAATTACTTGGCGTGGAGTGATGACAGCAGCTTGACCACTGCAAACACATAAAATAGATATCATGAATTTAAA